>OX465586.1:10492909-10820409 GCA_950022655.1 Alentia gelatinosa
GTGCTTTGTTTGGAGTTCGGAGGGCCTGTCGTTCAATTAATTTACGATATTCTCATTTTATATCTGTGGGAGGAATCTTCCAAGATTCCTGTCCTCTAGTTCTTGGTGAGTTTTGCGGGTACCACGTGAGGTGCATCTTTCAAGGTGCATCTTTTAGGAGTATTGGTAAGGGGAGACCTCGGGAAACAAGTCCGTATGCATATTGTTCAAAATTAGTGCTACATGATTACATTGCAATTTTTTGCAGAACTGCATTGCAATCATGTTCCACCCACAACTAATTTCAAACAAACAGTTTCCATATATTACTCAAGTCCATACTTCCATACCTGCTTGTATTACCCAGTAACATACGCAGTAACCTAGTTTCTATATCTCTAGGTGCAAACGAGTCCATTCATCACACTTTTTACATATTTTGATTTATGAACGACTGAAGCGGACCCATTAAGACGATCTTTTCGCTATTTAAACCACAGATAATATGTTTACGTTACTTAATTATGCACTTAATTTTTGACTGGCAGTGAACGCCTTAAACACCACATATGCTGAAGTACCTATTTTGTGAAATGTTAATTAGACTGATGACAACAAATCCGTCCTGCAATTAGAGGAGTTGTGATGATGATCTTGTCATCTGTATAACCGTGATATGATTAGTCATAATGTCAAGTACCTTCAGATAATATATCCCTGCAGTAATATGTCCTAATGACTACTTTTTGCCAGTCGAGTTCGAGGTGTTTTGTTTCTTATTACATTTATTTTTTTAATTTCACAAAGATATACATAAGACATTCTGCGTAAACAGTATGTCTTCTGAGGTCACATTATCCTGACTGTGACTCGATTGAGATCAAGGTGAGAGGGTATCAATCTCCCAGCAGATATCTTGACCAGTAGCCAGGATATCTGTAGGGAAAGTGTTGGGAATGCTGGAGCTAAACAGCGCCAGTAACCCAACACCATTACCGATTGTACCAGTCCCTGTATCCCAGAGAGGAGGGTAGCCATAGGATGCAGGGACTGGAGCCAGTCTAATCTAGACCTTACAACGTGATCCGTAAAGCTGGCCCGTATGTCTGAGACAATTTTTTTCAGATATATGATGATCTTTATATAAAAAGATCTGACAGTGCTGTACAAAATACAAAACGAGATGGTAATTTACGGTTTGTACGGAACGAGGCGTTTCTGCCGAGTTCCGTACCACCCGTAAATTATCATCGAGTTTATAGCTTGTACAAGCATGGTGGGTCGTTTTATATCTACTATATACCCAATCAATAAAATAATGAACTTAATCTGGCTAATAACTAATATTCTAACTAATATTTTAAATGACGTGTACGGAACACTGTTCCATATTTTCCCATACGGAACAATATTACGTACAGCATTTTAACGTTATGTGGCAAAACGGTGCGTATATAATTTACAGTATGTACGTCATGGGTATATAGTAAAATTATATCCTAATTGACTATCAATTTAATGCCTACCATGTTGATTACGTTGGGACCCTTCTTCAGATTGTGGATTAACACTCATAAACCTTTAACAGATTATAGATTTAGCATCATATCTAATGTTTCTATCGAAATGAATCAAATATTGAGTATGACGCATCATATCACGTGAGTTCTGACTAAAATGTACTTGACCATTTTCAGACCATCATATTCAATGAAATGAAATCTTATGTTCAGTAAAGGTGTGACAGTAGGCTTAGGCGTTAACCTAGAAACGAAATTTCAGATCAAACAGATATGCTACGAAAAATCCAACATGTTAGATCTCATGTTAGAAGACCTACGAATCGCATTTTTAATCGTGGCGTGTCGGAAGCCAATTTTGGCGAATCGGTGTGTATCGTAGAGTCAATGATAGGAGTATGGTACACTGCTACGATTTCGTCTGACCTTCAGATGGAATTTCTAATTTGAATCGGGAAGTCATTCGTAAGGCATATCGGCGTAGTTGGTGTGAGGCTTAATACTCAGAAATCACCGTTATATCTAGACCCACACCGATATGCTACCAAATCTGGGAAAACACTCAACCATAACCCAAGGTAAACGTAAATTCCATACTAAATACAAACCCACACTACATGTATATCATTGAGTGAATATCTTAATGTAACGATACTTGGTCAGCAAAATCATGTCTTCTTTAATTTTGTCTCTTCTCTTGTCTCCCGCTTATAAAATACACGTCCCTGTTTAATGTCATTTGTATTTGTTTTCCGTGTCTTTGTTTGGAAACATGTGAAAACGGCCAAATACAGGGTGAATATTTATCCTACCCCTAATAAAAAACGCCATATGTTTAACATTGACTCAATGTATTTGACAGAGCGTTGAATAAAGTGTTATTTATACACCGAGGTGAATAAAAAAACGGACCAATCAGGGACGAGATAATGAAAGTAGATCCGGCAGCATTGATAAATGTGGCCATCCTCCGTTGAGTGTTAACACGCTACTAACATGGATAATTACAAATTTTTCTCTGTATATCAGAGAGATGGGGTAGGATAAATACGAAACCGAACTCGAGTTATCCTTCTCAATGTTTATACCACTGTTGTCAGGTCTGCTACTCACTATACTCAGCTAACACCTCGTGTGGTAATACACAACCTGCCCATCGTGGCATAAACATTGACAAGGCCATCTCTCGTTTGGTTTCTACTAAAAAATCTCATCTGAATTAAAAATAAAACAAAAAAACGTCCTTACAGGGGCAGTTCCTTTACAGGCGCCTGCATTCATCTACCCTTCCAAATTAAACACGGATATTTTCCAAAAACATGTCCCTGTCAGCTAATATGAAGAGACGTCACGCTCAAACTCAAACGAGTGGCGTCTAGATTTTATCCTACCCCGTTTCCATATTTTTTCAGTATCAGAAAATAGTGGCATAAACAACACTTTATGTCACACCCATGTTAAGCCTATGGCGTTTTTTATTAGGGGTAGGATAAATACTGTCCCTCTCATATCCAACCAAATAAAAAGTTAATTGCTTAGGATTATGTTTATGTATTTATGATCAACGTGCCTTGTCACCTGCAGTTGACAGCGAATATGTTTCGTCAATTATATGAAATTGCCAATTATTCAGGGAATCTATACGAAAAATAGGTAATATGGAAACAAACAGAGATATTAGTCTTGCTTGAGTGAATCGCTTTTTTCTCTTTTTTACTTTTGCAGGGAGGGTTTACATTATATGGTAAGGTGATGTAGCATTTGATTTTATCAACTGTAATTTAGATAGACACTTATTTACATGGGCGTACTGCTACTTCAATATTCAAATTGTTATTAAAATATATGCATTTACTGTCAATTTGATATATTTAATTTATGTATATTATACTATCTAACTACAGGTACTGCTGTTTATCTCACCCCTGGTATATTTCCTCATATACCTAACATTGGGAACTCACATTCAACTTCCATGGTATCTTGTAAAGACACTCGATGTGGGATGATGTCACAAACGTTAGCCAATCAGTCAGTGATAGGGGTGAGATATAATCTGAACCGCACTCAAACCATAGCCACTGAAAATGCACCACTCGTTTTGGTTTGTTACATTATCTAGAACAATGTGCGTTGGTGCAATATCCATTTCCAAAATATCTAAACACCAGAGATTTAATACCCTCTTATTAGAGCAATATAATCAATAACCAGGGCCTTGACACCATTCACCTTGACAGTTCACAGCAATCTTATACTTAGGCCACTCAAAAAAAACAACTTGTTTCTCATCACCGCGCGCATCAGAAAAGATGATTTTAGAAGATTTTCTTTTTTTTTAAATAGATGAACCTTGATAGAAATTATGAAAGGTTTCTGTATTTAGTATCAAATTAAAGCTCCTGAAGTCAGGGATGCATTAAATGTAGACCCAGTAAAAATCTGGAAACCCCGCGTAAGTAGACACCCCACGTAACCAGCCACTTTGGCCCGGATCAGAGGGTGTCCGCTTATGTGGGGTTTTACTGTATGTCTGCCCTCTTTGATATAGCAAAAAAAAAAAAAAAAAAAAAAGCGCCCTCGTCATATTTTTCATGGCTTGGTGATGAGAAACAAGTTTGTTTTCTTTAGTGGCCTTAGTTCTAATGTTGGACCCAATTTGCCGACAAGTTTCTATGTAAATTCAATACTCTACACACACTGTAGAACCTCACTATCAGATTCAACTATTCTAACAATAAAATCCCCCTGGAAATGTGTATCATTCTGCTCTATACGAGAACCTTCTCCTAATAACAAACAGTTGCTATGTATCTTAAGACACTAAACCATGCTAAATAAGGAAAATGTTAAAAGTTCTCCTGGCTGGCACGATCCTTACTTTGACGCTACTCACCACCAGAATTCACGGGATTCATCAACAGGTTTTGGTACTTACCTAAAATGAAAGATAAAAACATATTGTTAATAAAAGAACATGATATATAAAGAATTATATAAATGTCTGATGACATAAAATATCACATGTTCAGTAGCGGCAACTCGTGGTCTCTATGATTGAGATTGTTGGTTTATCTCACCCCTGGTACAAGTTTAGCCATAGGAATAACATTAGAAAAATATACTCAATGATCACCCTGGTAAAGTGACAATACTACGCCACGGCCGTGGCATAGTGGATTTGCTAAGTATATTCTGATTATTCTGAAGTTGTGATGTTATTCAAACAATAGAAAGGGGCAAGATGAATCCAGAACCGCAAATTGTCTATTTATACGAATCTCGATGCAGTTGTATATAATTATCTAATGTCATAGGTGACATAGAGGTGTTCTCAAGGTTAAGCTTTTCCCACTGGTTTACGCCCCAGAGGGAGTGGTCTATTAGGTGCCATCGCTACACATTTATCGATGAGATAGTTGTCTTACTTCCCACACCACAAGTCAATAATATGGTTAGGATCAAACAATTAGTAAAATACTAGGTAGATCAGCCAGCAGATAGAACTGGTTTCAATGATGCAGCTTACTAAAAAAAATGTTTCTTCCCCTGGCGACTATGAATGTTGTGCAATAACCACGTCAAAATGACCAGACATATTCTGATCACATTTATTTCCACATTTTCTAAATCGATAAAACTGAGTCAGACACTGATGGCCTAGATTTGAATGCCAACGCGATGAAAATAACATCGGCGAGCCAGGGGGACGTGTGAATGCAACGCATCATTATTCACATCAATATCGATATTTGGGTCGGTATTTAAGCGGCATTTCACCGGATTAATTCATTGATTTCACTTTGAATGATCACACAAACACTCGGGCAAATAAAGGCCTCTAGTGACTAAATTAAAGGGGGAATGTTTGCACATTCTTTACTCAATTGTCAGAAGTTTTTATTTCTCGTTGAGGTTTTTAGCGCACAGTTGGTTCGTGATGTTTTCCCTTATTTCATAAAGAGAACTTCTAAAAGGTGGACCCTGACTCTTCCCTGTCTGCTCCTCAAATTGGAATTCGTGGAATGGTCGATCTCCGCGAGGCACTCTCATAGCACCAGAGTAAGTTAATTGTGTAGTTCGCATAGGGGTCTGGGAATGCTAGTTAGGACCGGGGGTAATAAAGGAAGGGTAGTTAAGCTCCAGGGTGGAATAGGTAGAGGGTAAGATATACACAATATTACCATGATTTCGATCTGAGTGGCCGTATTCTCCGCGTACTTGACGCGTAGTAAAACTCCGAGCGACAGCGAGGAGTATTACGTAGTGTCAACTTCTCGCCTTTCGAGTAATTATTAGAAAAAAAATCTTGTAAATTTGATGCAAGCGCCGTGTATTGTTTATATAAATTAGTTCCTATAATGCCCGTCAGGTGGCCGAAAGAGCCGTATTCTCCTAGGAGATTCCGGAGGTCCGTATTCTACTCAGTAGCGATCTGTAAGCTTCATAGGCTTAGTATGGAGACTCCGTATTCGGTGGGTAATAAAGAGGTAAAATATATAGAATGGTTAGTTAGGCGTTGCGGTAGAAAGGAAGGGTTGTTAGGCTTTGGGACAATATTGGAAGGGTGGTTAGGCTAGAGTTGAAATAGGAAGGATAGTTAGGCTAGTGGTGAAGTAGGCAGGTACTTAGGCTAAGGCCAAAATAGGAAGTCTACTTAGACTAGGGACATGATCGGAGGGTAGTTAGCTGCGGGTTAAACAGGATGATTTTTGATAAAACTAATGATAGACAAATTGATCGACAATATAAATTAAATAATGATATACTGGAAAGGGTAAGAAGCTTCAATTATTTAGGCCTAACAATTGATGATAAACTGAAATACGCAGAACATATACGCAATATTTCCTCCATAATTTCAGACAAAATTTACCTGTTAACCAAAATAAGACACCTGATTGACATTGATACCGCAATTACTATTTATAAATCTACTATCCTTCCATATTTCGACTACTGCGACCACATAGCTGACATAAATGTAAACTACGTTAATAATAGCCTTCAGTTGTTACAAAACCGAGCCTTAAGAGTATGCCATAACATAAAGCTTGGCCCTCATCAGCGACTTAATACAAATGACACTCATTCCTTATCAAAAGTCCTTTTTCTATCAAATCGAAGGCAACTGCACTCGTTATTTTATGCTTTTGCACTAACTGGGGAACCAAATCTTCTTGATGAGAGAATACTACCCACTAGGAGAAATGTAGGATTACGTTTATTACTACCACCCTTAAAAAGCTCAGTTTTCGAAAACTGTTTTCTGGTTTCGGCTATTAAGAACTGGAATAACCTGAAATCAGTGTACACTGAGATCACGGACCGGAAAACATTCAAAATTACTCTAAAAAAGGATTACCCTAACTGTTTTCAATAATTGGATGAGTTCTTTATAGTTAGAGACTTCACTGCCTAAACTAAAGTCTGCAGATTGTGTTACAACTGCACTATTTAGAATAGGTATTACACCTCTACCACTGAGGTACATTTCAATTATGCTTGGCTTGCGTTGCAACCGAGTACAATATCTCAATAAAAAATTACCTTAAATACCGCTATTGCTTCTAGTACTCAACAATGTTATTTATGTTGTTGTTTAATTAGGTTAACTCGATCTTGGCTTGCGTTGCAACCAAGTCGGCAATTCGACTTCTCAAAACCCATGGTGTTCAACACATAGTTCGATTCTCACACAAGAAAAAATGACTTGAGATGAAAAGATGTATGTAGGCGTATATGTGCATGTACGTACTGGAACTTAAACCCCCACGTTCCATTTAGGATAGTTTATTCAGATTCCTGTTGAAATAGGATTCAATTTCTGCTTTTCCCTTCCCGTCTGACTGTATCTTGCAAGAATTGGCTGGTCTTGTTGTTCATCATTGTTCATCCTTATATACATCTCTGATGGTAAGACATTTGTAATTTTTGTATGTCTGATCACACGGAATTGCTGATACTGTATCATGGGACCAGACGGAAGACCGGCCCAGCCGAGTCTGGATACGGAGTATATGTATATCTCTCGACCCAATAAATGAGTTAAAAAAAAAAATTAAAAAAAAGGGTAGTTAGGCTATGGCTAGAATAGGAAGGGTCCTTAGACTTGGGCATGATAAGAAGGGTAAAATAACGAGGGTAGTTAGGCTCGGGGTAAAATAAAAAGAGTAGTTAGGCTAGGGGCAAAATTAGAAGGGTAATTAGGCTAGGGATAAAATAGGAAGGGTAGTTAGGCTTGGGGTAAAATATTGTGTGTAACTAGGCATGGGGCAAAATAGGAAGGGTATTTAGGCTTGGGGGCAAACGAGTAAGAGTCCTTAGGCTAGGGTATGATAAGAAGGGTAATTGGGTTCAAGGGTAAACGTAGGGGGTAGTTAGCTGCTCAACAACTGCTCCATTATTAAGTTACTGCAGAATGATATTATGAGGCATGAATGTCGAATGATAACAATTGACAACTTAAACATTCAAAAATAACTCTTTAAATTCCAAACAGAACAATTAGTCACAATTTTGTGCAAAACACTGGCCATATTATTATATACCTGTGTCCGAATGTTTGTGAAATACTGCCCGCTGCTAGGGGTGCAGTAAAAATAATGTTCGTGCCCGCTGTGACTGCGACCTTATAAGTCATTAAAATGGCGTTTTTAATTATTATAAGGTATATAATAATAAGCAAACGTCCTCACCGTGAACGAAACATTTCTCGTTCTCGGTCAGTCGCCGATTTGATACGGCCTTCAGCCTACGGCGTCAGGCTATATGAAATCGGGACTGACCTTGAACAATAAACGTTTCGTCCACAGTAAGGACGTTTCCTAATATTACTAACACAGTATTATTGAGGAAAGTATTATACGGAAACTGGCTTGCTGTCTTCGTACGTCAAAGATACGTGGTGAAATTATTGATCAAATACATCCCGATGCCGAAGGCAGAGGGATGTATCTGATTGATAATTTCACCAAGTATTTTGACGTACGAAGACAGTCAGCCCGTTTTCGTATTATCATATACCTAAAAATGGCAAAATTATAGCTAGTCACGTGATCACGTACCCCGTACGTCACAGTGTGACGTACGGCTATACATACGTCATGGGTAGCAGCGGGCAGTATGTGTGGCTCATACGGCCATAGGTATATAATAATAAGATGTTCTAGTCTGAACCCACTGAGCTCCCGACACAGCCCGACAAGCGGTCTGACACACACCAGCGGGAATTTTGCGTATATTTCGTAGCCATTTTTTGTAGTAATGTCCGAGTGTGCCGCAAGCAGTGGGTGACTAGCTTTACACGCCTGCCAAATATTAGACTGGTTCCCTGCCCCAATGAATAATAGGACAGGTAACGCCCAGCAAGAGAAACGTGTGTACGACCTTGAACTTATGCTGGTTCTATGGTCATTCACAGCAGAAGGAAGAACCAGCACAACCTCTCTCCATCACAAGATTCCCCAAATTACACTTCTTTGTAATGAATGACGTTATAAAATAAAGAAATGACAACGTTTCTAAAGATCAAACATAACTTATTAGAATATTTCTCTAAAAGATATTTACCAGCTGAATGCAATCCCAAGATATTCGAGAAAAATGGCGGTAGTTACCTGGCATGATATGTGAGTGCACATTGGCCAGGCTTCCAGGCTTGCCAGGTATTTACCTCCATTACGTGACCCAAATAGGGGGAATTAGAGGGCCTTTTGATTTATTTCACTCTGAGTTGGGTAGACATGGTACCACTGATTAATTACCCTGTATACAGCGTAAACACTGAGACCGATCCTATATGGCATGTAGTTATCTAGATATGCCCCCGATACCGAACATGTATCTGTAGTAACATTTATCTCACCCCCAGAATAAATGTCCATAGGCTTAACATTGGGAACTCGTTCTCCATGCCCCTACGAGTATTGCAGTCTGTTCTCCATGGTCTATATCCTGTGTGTTGTCCATTCTTTTAGTGTGTACAGGGGTGAGATAAATACAGAAAGCAACTCGTTTTGGTCAAAGAAGTCATTCTCAAGCTCGTTTGAATGCTATGTGATATTCACTTGGCTGTCGCCTCGTTCATATCACAGCGCATCAAACTCGTGGAAAACGACGTCTTTGACCAAAACTTGTTGGTTTCTTCTTTAGTAGTTTGACGCTAGATTGGCAGCCACCTCCTTCTCCACCCTGTTCCGTTTAAGAGTTTGGTTTGGTTCAATCTGTGTCAGTCCATGGACATCAATCTCCGACCAAGCCATTTAGTTATATGTAGGTTCTGAGAGCTGAAATACTTAGTAAGAAATATGCAAAGCTCACATAATAGATAATAAAGTCTACCTTCATGGCCATTTTAATCAAAATAGGCACAAATGGAAATAATAACTTTGACCAATGGCTTTGAGAGTATGAGATAGCTAGACCTGTTATTCACAATGCAAGAACAATTTTCATTTTCCAAGTTAGAAAAAAACCCAGTTTTTTTCCATATCAAACACTCAGAAGTAAGGTCGCGCGCCTCGTTTTCGTGTGACCTACTTAGGTGGCCATTACAAGATGGCGCCAGTGTGAAGAGTGTCTATTACTATCTGTCAACCACTCGTGGTTTACGGACGCCTGTCCATAAAACCATCGATTATTGTCTATGTATGATACAGGCACATGAGCTGGTTTGTGGCAACCACACACGTAAGACACTAACACCAGCATAAGTTAATGGTCTCAGAGGCTGATCTCAAAGTAAGGAGATCAGAAAACTAGAATATTAAATTCTGTCCTCATCATGGCTCGAAATGAAGCACATAAGTTAAAATATATCTGGGTAAGGATATTCATAAAGTAATAGCAGGCTTCAGCTAATCACAATACGAGTTTCATTCTCATGGCACTTCAGTCACCAAGCCAAGATCTGTCCCCATGTGCGGGAGAAACTCTAAGCAGATCCGAAAAATTCTACCGTTTTGTATATGGCAGGTGATAAAACAAAACCAAGCCCACCAGTACAAAGCCCAGGAGAGATATTTTCCCCACTATTCATATCATCATACTTGTGTCATAAAGCCCAAAAGCCCAAAGGTGAGCGATCAAAATACAAATATTTGTATGTGTGTACTACATGTAGATAACACATGTGTTACTCATGGGACCAGCATATATGAGCACCAAAGTCAAGGGTGTATGATTTGAATTTTCTCGATCATTAAATTCACCTGAGAGATATATTTATATTCGAAAAAGAAATTTGAACAAAGTCAAGTATGATTGTAAAGTGCAAGAATAGAATATATTTGAATGCAATCTCTATTAAATAATTCGAGGATATAAAGTTTTGTGCAGCTAGGAGAGTGTAAACAAGGTGATAACTCATCAGGTGTTGACACATACTTGTGTATAATTGAGATCATTTGCACACATTAAGTTCAAACATCAGCAATTATCTAAGGTCTAAGTGTAATTATCATATATACCTATGTGCGAATGTCTCACGTTTAGGCCCGGCATCCACTGAGCTCCAAATCGTCTACTATAGGCCTTACGCTGTTCCGAAAAACCGATTACGATGCATACCGAAGTTCCGAGTCTAGACGTGTGTGTAAGATAAAGGGGTTCCGATCATCTATGACTTCTTGACATTATGCATTGTAGTGTATCGGGAAGTGTTAAATTATTTATAGTCTCGTCTTGTATAACATTGACGGTCACACTATTCTTGGTATTCACACTTCATTATATACCTAATGCATTCTTATTCACTTTTGACATATATTGTACTGTACAGTTGATCTGCATCTAGATGTATTATTGTTTATTAGTGTATTATATCATGCTCATGTCCAGTTACGGTATAGGTGATTTAATCACATAGGAACCACTGATAAGAGTGGCTGCCATGTTATCTTTTGCCATACACAAGGCTACCTGCGAGTAGCATGTAAACAAATATCTATACTTTCATCTATTCCAATAAGGAGGGTGGTAGACCGCAACAGCGATGTAGCGAACCTTGTCTGAATAATAAAAAAAATTTAAAAATTTAAAAATGCCTATCATAGTAGGTGGACACTGGGTCTTACTGACATGTAGTACAGAATCCGTTCTTCACGGAGTGACAAAAGAATATTCATATGTTCCTCCGTACCACATGACCACTGTCATTCTCATATCAGAAAATAAGCGTTTTAAACAAGCGTTTTAATCAATCATACGTATAGAAATAACAAGAGACGGTGAGTGTCCCTGAATTCTGTCTGTTCCTCGATGTTTTTCCTTGAAATGCATTCACCTTGTTCTTCGAACTCGGTGAATATTTCTGACCAAAAAATCTCGGAATCGATTCCATTCAGGCACACTAACTACGTCTCTTTATACATGTATTGTCTATTTATCTAATTATAAATCCTCGTATTATCACTCAGTTAATGGGACCGGGCGGTACCCAAGCGGAGCCTTGACAACGTTGTCCTGACATCGGTATCTGGATGATATTTTAATAGTTCACAAATTTTAGTATAATTATTTGTATGCTGTGAGTTGTCCTTCGCGAATAGGTTTCGGAGGCTAAGCGGAGTGACATCGAGAACAGCGATACAACAAACGGCATGCCAACAATTATACGGAACTAAGTGGAGTTTTGATTCTATCTTACCCCTTTGAACGCTAACGACATGAGATAATATCCAGTCACCAAAAACAATGTTGAGTCTACTGGATTTTATATTAGAGGAGGGATATTATCTCAAACTTGGTATTTTTGGCTATTATAGGCTTAACATTGGCAACTCGTTCTCCATGCCCCTACGAGTATTACAGTCCGTTCTCCATATGTCCAGAACATCTTCCATTCTTTTAGAGTGTACAGGGGTGAGATAAATACAGAAAGCAACTGACACATTGGATTCAAATGGGATCCATTGGGACTGGGGAACCGTAAATTGCAGTTGGGGTATAGGGGACAGAGCCATTGTTAGTTCATAAAACAGTCACTAGGTGGCCAGTTGTATGGGAGGCCTCTTTGGGGGGGACAGAACCTGTATTCTGGCTCTTTGTTCTTACGAAATTCAACTGCCTTTCAATGTTTTACCATGCTTCCTATGACTCTCTACACCCATCCCAGAGCAGGATTAGATAATGATTAAAAACAGGATATGAGGTTCTTCACATGGAACACTTCATATACATATGTGAGCAAGGCTAGAGTTGTGACACTCCCCAATTAGCACTCATTTCTTTCAAACCTCTTTTAGTGAAGAATACCTATTGTTTAACCTCCTTTAGAGAAGAACACCTACTCGGGGGGCGTCATGGCGGCCCCCATGGATCATAGGCTATATGCCGTATATCAATGGTACACTGATCTTACCCGAATCCTTTGGATATGTTTAACATTAACTTAATGAAGCAGACATTTGGGTTTGCTGAGGCCTGAGGACCTCACTGTCCATCAGGACTCACGATCTAAAGGGGCTGTTACACCGGACCGAATTCTCAGGCGATTCCTGATTCTGTCAGTGTCTGACCCTTCAGCGGGGTTCTTCTGTACTGTCCAAATCGTGCCTTTTTATATATGGTATGTAATAATTTTATATTTGTATTTCTGTACGACCACAGGGGGTTTCCGGTTTGGTCCAGCAGACACAATGAAGGCAAGGAACGTGATGTGAAAACGTTATGGGAGAATGGTGAACTGAGTGGGGTATAAAAACGGTGCAGTTTGGTAATAACACGCTCAGTATAGACACACACCGCACACAACACGAGATTACCTGTCACCGACGCCGGCCCCACCGGAACCACCGGTTATCCGGCAGGCCCCTGCCCGCTAACGTGGACATGAAGTTAGTTTTTTTTCTCAGGACAATTTGCAGGGAGGAAATACTGAAGTATACTTTCTGGATTAATTGGTTATTTTTTTTATGAATACCAAAAGTATACTCTATGATTTTAGCGTTTTATCAGAAATATTAAAGTATACTCCCCGAATTTAGTGTTTATGTCATAAATATCAGATATACTTTCTGAAATTAGTGGTTATCTTATAAATGAAAAATCTTTCTGAATGCAGTGTTCTCTTATGTATATCAATATATACTTTCTGAATTCTGAGGTTATCTTATAAATATCAAAATATACTTTCTGAATATAGTGCTTATCCTTATAATTACAAAACTCAGAAATTTAGTGGTTTCGTTATGAATACTAATTAGGAAGTATACCTTCAGAATTTAGTGGTAATGTAATAAATTTACCCATCAGAAGAGCAAACCCAAGGTATATTCGTATAAGTTGGTCAATTTTACACTAGAGGACTTCACATAAATGATGTATCCCTCACAATGGGTTTATCAACAGGAAAATTCTAAATCATTCAGAGAAGTAGTTCTATAGAGTTTCATGAATTCCCCATACAAGGCCGAAATGCACCAGTCCTGACTTTTGTAAACCATCTCACTTCCTGGTTCGCCATTCTGTTTCCGGGAATCAGTTCACAATGTCTAATTGTTCAATTTGAGAGAACTTATTCCTCAATGCACTTTAGACAATAAAACAACATCCCAAGGGACATGCATTCCAATTGAGAGTATTAATATATGCAATGGAAGTACAAATGCCTGCGTTAATAGTTCAGTGATAGGAAGCAAATGACTGCAGACGTAGAGTGTCAGCAGCAGACTATTAATTAACCATGGCTTTTGTTATGAATGTTTAACTTAAATTGCAGTTTCGTTTACAACACAATGTTACTGCCAGGTTCCTCGTATGATGAAGTCAGCTAAATGCTGATGCTGTTCGGTAGTGGTTGTGTGGTGGGGTAGTTACTGAGTCAGTAGGGGTGGCCGTCCAAGGTC
Source organism: Alentia gelatinosa (assembly GCA_950022655.1). Classification (NCBI taxonomy): domain Eukaryota; kingdom Metazoa; phylum Annelida; class Polychaeta; order Phyllodocida; family Polynoidae; genus Alentia; species Alentia gelatinosa. The sequence goes on from OX465586.1 coordinate 10,507,257, forward strand.
TTTTGACTAGAAATACGGCTTGATTTCTTGTGATATGATATGATTGCATTTTATTACAATAATTAATTCTTGTTATTACGGGGATACTACGAGTATGCAGTTATACTGTGTGTACTACATGTACACATAAGGAGGAGAATAGAACAAATGCCTCCCTTACCCAAAGCCTTGTCTATGAAGTCATTTGCAGCCCTAGCCAGCTTAGAGTATTGAACAAAAATATGGGAGCGTGCCTCATTGTTAGGCTAAAAACGTCGACCCAAGGAGAAAAAGTGAACAAAAGGTCCCCCCCCCCCCCCCAATGAAATACTAAAAGAAAGTTGCCCCCCCCCCCCTTTGAATACTCCACAAAAAGTCCCCCCCCCCCCCCTCTTGGAATGCCCCCCAAAAAGTTGCCCCACTTAAAAAATGTGCCCCCGGCCATTATTATTGAACGCTCCCTTAGTGAGCCACACATTATTAATATCATATCCCCAGCAGCGGGAGTTATTTCCTAGATGTTCAACCATAGACCTGTGTATGATTAGTGTTTATGCTGTAGCAACTGCCAGGTTAATATCACGACGATAAGCAATGTATCAGATAAAGATGACAGACATGCAGGACACACAGCGGGGTGACCAAACCTAAAATCTTGGACTCTGTGATATGCAAGCAGCCTGTCTACGATCTCCTGTGCCATTCGTTATTCATAAGCTATAATATATGCACAATATTAACTGGTTTCAGATACAAGCGGCCGTAATCTCCGAGAACTAGACACATAGTAATATCTGAGCGCATGTCAGGATATTAAGTAGAGTCTAGTCCGAGGAGACTACGACCGCCTTTATATTCTATCTATTTTTCAGCATCGCAAATTAGAATTATCAATGAAAAGACAAAAGGACCGCTGAACGATTCTGCATACAAGGGACTTTCTTTTCTGTAATCTCCGCTCTGTGTAGGGTGGAGATTACGAGCACCCGTAATCTCCACCCGGGGTATGACATAGCCTCTATAGGTTTTTATGGAGGCTCAGTAGTAGAAGAACTGATGCAGCCAGGCTGGTATACCTGTCCAGTATATTACCGTTATTATACTGTGCGTTCCTGTATGACAGTTTCAGGAAGGGAGATTTGAATATGATAGAAAGACTGAACCATAGAGGGATGAGGATTGCCCTGCAACTACCATGCAGAGGAACCACTATTGAAACTCTATATGCAAAGGTGGGGATTGACCCCCTGTGGAAGCGACGGCTCAAGTAACTAGCAGTAAGAATAAATGTAACGAATCCTGGCTGGAAAACCCAAAACGAAACACCAGATCGGCGGAGAAGCGAAATTTTGGAATGTATCTAACAAAGAGTAACCTTGTTTTTGCTAGTCCGTACTTGAGAGGGACGCGTCTCTGGAACGGTTTGAGTTTGAGTAGTCAAAAGTCTAAAGATGTTGACACCTTTAAAAACAGCCTAAAATTCTAAAACGAGGAATAGCCCTGGATACCATGCAAAGTAAAATAAAGTGAGCATGCTTCTAAAACTCATTTATCATCCCATAAAAGTCACACCGTTCTATCACCCTTATATCCTGCTTTGTAACGGCTTGAATGTAAACATGTAAAGTGAATGTACCGTATGTTCCAATGTACCAGCCAACTTGTATCAGAAAAACTCACCCTGGTGAGAGATACAATAAAGATATAAAAACAAAACAAAAAAGGATGATAAAGCTCATAGTGATTTCAACCTTTCAATCCATACAAACTTTATCGAAATGACCTATGAGGCTGTGCAATTAAAGACACTAAAACTTTACATGTATCATTATTGCATGATCCTCGACATGCTAGTATATAGACAGTCAGACAGGTACAGAGTATCATTAATTAATATTTCCTGTCTAAAATCTGGGTGACTTGTGACTGTCTGCTGCAGGTTTAAAGCTCTGGGTCGCCGGGCCACGGGTGACGCATGGGAGCCGGGAGTCTGATGGTACCGTCAGAAATAACCATTAAAACTAGGAGCACATGGAATGTTCATCATTGATGAATGAGCGTGCAATTATAAATGAATAACAATTAAAAGGTTTGGGTTACATTCAGTCTATGGACAGTTTTCTGTAACCCACTTACACCCAGTCAACTTGCTATTTCTGCAACTGCCTATCTAGGATTCAAACATATCAAGCACCAGTGGATCTTGAGGTATTTTGATCTTGAGTTATCGGTCATGGTCATTTTGGCATGCTACTAACAAGACCCTAAGACACTGGATTTCTGCTCCGATCCCAATATTACATTGAATAGCTTGCAGATATTGAAGTGATAGTTTTTATGAAGAACGCTAAAACTCTATATGTGACCAATGTAGCCTCTAGGCAATGTATATATGTATGTGTGCAAGCACGCTCTAATAAATCACAACATTATTACATATATCACGCCAACTATCTCACTGCCCGAGGCTCAAGGTCAGGGTCAAAGTGAAGGTCATGGTAAAATATTACTTTGTCTGTTGAATAGTCCAGGCTTGGTCATGAAGACTCTTTTCTGTGCCTCGTACACGGATTATCGTTTAATGATATTTAAGTTGAATCACCGTCCTAGCGGTCCATACCTTTGAATAAAGTTGGCCCACATCGTCCCTAGGTATCCTTGGCATACAGAACCTAGATTATTCAACGGGCCCCTGATATCTCGTCGTGCAATAGGATATCACGACTGGGGCGTATGCACAAACACAATATTAACTGTTTCCAGATAAAAGCGGCCGTAATCTCCGAGGGCTGTATTAGGTGGGTAATACACACTCCCTATAGGTTTAGTATGGAGACTCTATAATAGGTGGATAATACACACTCCCTATAGGTTTAGTATGGAGACTCTGTATTAGGTGGATAATACACACTCCCTGTAGGTTTAGTATGGAGACTCTGTATTAGGTGGATAATACACACTCCCTGTAGGTTTAGTATGGAGACTCTGTATTAGGTGGGTAATACACACTCCCTGTAGGTTTAGTATGGAGACTCTGTATTAGGTGGGTAATACACACTCCCTGTAGGCTTAGTATGGAGACTCTGTATTAGGTGGGTAATACACACTCCCTGTAGGTTTAGTATGGAGACTCTGTATTAGGTGGGTAATACACACTCCCTGTAGGCTTAGTATGGACACTCTGTATTAGGTGGATAATACACACTCCCTGTAGGTTTAGTATGGAGACTCTGTATTAGGTACATGATACACACTCCCTGTAGGTTTAGTATGGAGACTCTGTATTAGGTGGGTAATACACACTCCCTGTAGGCTTAGTATGGACACTCTGTATTAGGTGGATAATACACACTCCCTGTAGGTTTAGTATGGAGACTCTGTATTAGGTACATGATACACACTCCCTATAGGTTTAGTATAGAGACTGTATTATAGGTGGATAATACACACTCCTATAGTTTAGTATGGAGACTCTGTATTAGGTACATGATACACACTCCCTATAGGTTTAGTATGGAGACTCTGTATTAGGTACATGATACACACTCCCTATAGGTTTAGTATAGAGACTGCATTATAGGTGGATAATACACACTCCTATAGTTTAGTATGGAGACTCTGTATTAGGTGGACAATAAAAGGTGACAACTGGGACAACTTGAGGCTCCCCCTCCCCCCTTCCATGTATGTGGCCCTTTTGATGATCTCACCATGTTTTCCTCCTAAAACTGATCGGTTATTATATATCATCAAAATCTTTTAGCTATAAATGATTGAAAAAATAGATTCGAAAGAGTGCTGGTCTCGGGAGCCAAACTGACACGACCCCACGACATAATGCACGTACAAGGAAATGCTTTGACTGTTGAGTCATGTCTGGTTTTCATAGTTTTGAACGTCAAATATGCATAGAGGGATGTGGTTCGGATCAACCAGCTGCAACACTAGCTCTAGAGATTTTCAGAAAAGAAGTGAATATAAATATTTGCAATTTAGTAAAGGAAAAATACGTGGAAATCTGTCTGCTATTCACAACAAAAGTGTCATTTTCATTCAACTCGATATCTCAACACTTATTCTCCTTTTAAAATGATGATATAACTATTCATCCTAAGTCTTTATTGGGAAAAGATATCTAGTTGTCTCGATGGATAAATATCATCAGGCAGAAGCAAAAAATGAGCAAATTTGAGCGGAATCGTAAAACCATTCCCGAGCTCCATACAGCAGGATGCACTTCAGTTAATGACCAGTTATTGTATGACAAAATGCCTCGACTAATTTATTCATGAATGATTGTACCTGCAGCTACTCTCAGAATGGTACCGTGTATGACTGTCATCTGAATATGATATTGCACAGCTTTCTAATCCATTCCTATTACTATTTGGAAGCAGTTGACTCAAAGATTTGTTATTTTTCAGAAACTACTAAAAGATAAAGGAGGGTTTGGACTAATACTTGATTGTATCGTCTGGAGGGAGGTGAGAATTAGAAATAATTAAAGGCATATGGGACCCTTTACCTTGGAAATGAAAACCTATGTGAGTTTCCAGGATATTGAATATGATGATTTCCAGGTGTTATAGAACACATAGCTAATATGAAAATGGGCGGTCACCGTGCTAGCTTTTGATTTGGAGATAAATATCCTGATAATGTTACAATGAAACATATAGCAATTCTGAAGATTTCACATAGTAAAACCCATGTCCCTTTCTTCAAACTTTCACAGAATATAGTAACTGTATAGCACTATATATCTAGGTTACAAAGCATAAGTTATCATCCTTTTTCTTAAAGAAATTGGAGAAAATTATATTTTTCAGTACATCTGGTAGAGAAATCAGTCAAATGTAAATTGGCCTGATTAACCCATTGGGTCAGATCCAACTCGATAATGTTTTATATCTCACTCATTTTGTTTATAGAATAAATCAAAGGAACCAGCTTGAATTGATAATTGTCATCATTTAAAAATCACCAGGTGGTGCAACTGTGTATTGTAGGATATGCCTTTAAGTTAAGGAAACCACTAAGGATGGGAAACTAGAGAGAGGGAGAAACCTCTAGAAATACTTTTTTCAAAAAGTGAGCGGCTCTGTAAACCACTTAACTTCGTAATACACTCGCAAACGCTCGTATATTACTACGCGGTTTCTTGTGGTTTACGGCCGTCTGTCCATAAAATCATTGATTCTTTTCTGTAAATTCACCCTGTAACGCACGTACAATAATACCCCACAGGTGTTGAATAAATAAAAGACTGACCTTTTCTCGCGCCGGGACTTCCGCTTGGAGCGGCGTTTGCTCAGTTGGCGAGACACGAAAGAAAACATGGCGGCTCCTGTCGAAAACGAGGCTGATGCTGACGAGTGGCGCCCTCTGATGTATTGTAATCCAGTAATCCGCTTATTGCCGGTCGGATGCTGATGTGTAGTCCACTGGTTGTAACGTAATCCTTCTTGTATTATCGCCCTCCATGGGTCTGTGAGGATGCCTCAGTAATCCACTTATATCCCTAATCAATCCACTTTAATCCCTCATTTATTCACTGTAATGACTCATTAATTCATATTAATCCATAACAGTGCCTATAAAACGGATAGGATTTACATAGCACGAACCGATGACTTTACAATCGAAATAGATTCACCAATTTACTTCTAGTCAACTTGGTGAGGAGTAGAGAGTCACTTTTGTACAAATTTGGCGAGTCAAGGGTGCCCAGACCAGGATTTCACAGTCTGTATGATATTTGAATATTTCTCACTGTACTTGAGGTTCAATGGTGCCCTCACCAGGACTCCACAGGCTGTAAGATAATCGCATATCTCTCACTGTACATAGGAGTCAAGGTGCCCTAACCAGGATTCCACAGGCTGTATGATATGTGTACAATTCTCACTGCACATGGTAGTTAATGGTGCCCCTGACCAGGATTCCATAGGCTGTATGATATTTGTATATCTCTCACCGTACATGGGATTCAATGGTGTCCTGATCAGAACTCTACAGACCCTTATTATGCTGTTATTAGAATTTAGAGAACTCGCTTGTATAAAGCTCCGTGTAATACCACCGCTCTGTATTCACCATCCGTGGTATATGAACATGTATTCCGTATGATAAATCCACACTCTGTCACAGCGGTGGTTGGATGTCCGGTCACTGCATGAGCTCCCTGCACGTTATGACTCCTATTCGGCTGTCGTGTACATCTCACAGAGTGACCGCGTCGCCTCGTCCCGCCCGTCTGTCTGTGCGTCCCTACAGTCGTGATCACACTCCCCCCACGTGACGTGCGACGTGACGTCACGGCTGACGTGTGACGTCACGCGCGGTACCGGATCAGGCTGGGTACCACACACCTTTCCTTGGTCAATCCCGGGAACCAGCGAAGCGGTAGGTACCGAGCGTGCGAGGTTAGATTCACGTGTGTGTGTGTGCTGGGAACAAGCGGAATTCTCACCGGTGACGCACAGCGCAGCACCAACAGGTGTGAGAGACGCAGGTTGACGTCCAGGACCGCGCCAGGTGTGCTTACCTGACTCAGTATACGTGAGGTATACTCTTCACGGGTGTACTAATTATAGGTGTACTAATCTCAGGTGTAATAATCACAGGGGATTTCACCAACACGATTTTCCTTGCCTAGCAGGATCGGATTTTGTCTCGCAGTACCTCGTTAGATCTTGCTGGATCGTACTAAATCTTGTAAGATCTTACACCTAGATCTATTGTTGAAGCACCTTTTATCGCTCACAGCGGGCTATTCTGCGATCCAACCTGGCAGCCTCTCAGGATTCATCCTCAGGTTGTGTGTCCTCGTGGAATCAACACTAAAAATGTCCAAATAAAGATGTGTAGCTCACTGACTCACTACACGTGAGGTAGTCACAGGTGTGATAATCACAGGTGTAATAAGTACAGGTGTAATAGTCACAGAAGTCAGAATTACAGGTGTAACAATGGCTCAGTCCACTCTACAAATTCATGGTATTTTAACTGTTTCTGGTAAGTAATGTTCATTTTGTGCTGCAATAACTTGGAGAAAGGATGTGAGGTAGTCACAGGTGAGTAATCAGTCTCAGCACACTCTACCAATTCATGCCGGTTTCCAGTGTTTCTAGTAAGTGATGTTCATTTTGTGCCTCAGTCACTTGAGGTATACAGAGCGTTGTAGCACTCTTCACATTTCCACCGTGAAATCTTCTGTGCACGATGTTGGCGACGTTTCCATGGCTGTTGACATGACTTACCGGAAGCAGTACATGGGCTAGGCGGAAGCTCCACGATTCCAGATGTAATAATCATAGGTATAGTAACCACCACTGCCGAACCTACCCCAACCACAGCTTTCACAACACTGCCAGAGCGCGTCCCCTCTCTCCAGTCTCCATGGCAACACAGGTGCAATTCCCACACCCCCCACCCACCCTCTCCCCATACACGCCCCACTGTCTTTTTTATGTAACCTCCCCCTGTTTCTCCTCTTCTTCCCCTATCTCCCGCGATTTAACAATAAACCTGGCCTGGAGCCAAATCAGAAAGGGGTGGTGAGTCCGTGGCCCGCTAGCAATGCCCCCTGGTGGGTAGGGGGGCGTGGATACTTCCGTTCCGCTTCATTGGTTCCGGGGGTCTTGTGTTTGGTGCCTGGAAAGCCTCCACGGTTTCTCCAGTGTTTGGCAGTGTGTGGTGTGTTAGTGTCACAGTGTGAGAGGTAGGTGTCACACTGCTTATGTATATAGGTGTCATAGTGTTAAATCCATACTGTCAACTCCAGTGAGCAGTTCAGTTCTCCTTCTCCCCAAGACCTGACGTGCATCGATCACCTCAATTATTGATCCTTTATCGATTGATTGGCGGGGCTTGTTTTGAACTTCCCATTCCCGGCCTCCAGTGTGAGAGACTGACAAACAGACTGCTTCTCTTCACTAAGAAGCCACGCTGAGCAAACAAGTTACCGGATCAAAACGTCCCCACGAGCAGCTCACGTCCCCGAAACACCTCCCCCTGAGAGTCACTCATCAAACATGCAGGAGGCGGGAGAGGAGGAGGCGGGGAGAACTCCACAGGGTGGGGGCTCGATGTAGAGCAGGCTCAGGTGTGCTTGGAGTCTGATGACTGGGATTTCCCAGGTGAGAGAGACCCGGGAGGAGACTGGAGGAGGCTGGGCGGTGATCACGTCTGGGGACACACACACAGGATGGGTTTGTGTGGTAATCCCACCCCTGGAATAATATTAGGAAACGTCCTTACTGTGGACGAAACGGTTCCTGTTCGAGGTCAGTCGTCGATTTCATACTGCCTGACGCCATAGGCGGAAGGCAGTATGAAAACGATGACTGACCGAGAACGAGAACCATTTCGTCTACAGTGAGGACGTTTGCTTATTATTATATACCTTTAATTGGTGGTAAAAAACGTCATTTTAATGACATTCAAAGTCGCAGTCACAGCGGGCACGTACATTATTATTACTGCTCCCCTAGCAGCGGGCAGTATTTAATAGACATTCGGACATAGGTATGAAATAATATCATGAAACATCACAAAATTTCATATGATTGTTTATATGGCATGAGTTGTCTCCACGGAATGATATCACGAAGCGGAGCTGAGTGATATTTGTAGCAGAAGACAATGAATGGCATGTAAATAATTATATGAAATTGAGTGATGTTTAGATTTTATCCTACCCTGTTACATGTTTTTAACTTCATATGGCACCAGTGGCATATAGATGTTTTATGGCATAACCGTGGCATACAGGCCCACCATGTTACGTCTATGGAGATTTATATGAGGGGTAGGATAAATGTCCATAGGCTTAACATTGGGATCTTGTTCTCCATGCCCCTACAAGTATTGCAGTCCATTCTCCATGGTCTATATCCTGTGTGTCATCCATTCTTTTAATGTGTACAGGGATGAGATAAATACAGAAAGCAACTGGTTTTGGTCAAAGAAGTCATTCTGCAACTCGTTTGAATGCTACATGATATTCACACGGCTGTTGCCTTGTTCATATCACTCCGCATCAAACTCATGGAGAACGACGACTTTGACCAAAACTTGTTGGTTTCTTCTTTAGAGTGTGGTCACTGTCACATCTGTCAGAAAACTGCCTCGGGCTATGTGTCAGTCACAGTCAGGTCTACAGTGTTAATAATCCTCCTGTCATCACACACAATCTCCATACATCTACTTCATGTCTGCCCACTTATTATGAGACACAAGTGTTCTATAGGCCATATTCGCATCACCCTATGTACCCGCAATATTGGATGTTATCTGATAGCTGATTGGTCAGCAGGCAGGACATGAATAAACAGCCTACAGCCTGGTGTGTGTGTGTGTGTGTGTGTGTGTGTGTGTGTGTGTGTGTGTGTGTGTGTGTAGTGTGTGTGTGTGGTGTATGTGTGTGTGTTATGGAATCGGTTTATGCGCGCATAATAGCAGCTATGGGTTTATTGTGGTTTGACACTTTATGAGGCCATAAAGTTGTTTGAGGTACTGGTACGTGGCAGGGTCGCATTTGCACCTGTTGAATTTTCTGTCAGCAGATCTAGCAATCACTCTGTACCTTATATAGGAACTAGCAATCACCCTGTGCCCCCGCCAGGAACTAGCAATTACTCTGTGCCCTATACAGGAACTAGCAATCATGTTGTGTCCTACTTTATTGGGGAGCCATTGTCAGTTCACCGCTGCTGACAGTGATATCTAGCTCTAGGTGGAGCCCACCTGTATTCTGAATCTTTGTTCTTACGAAATTCGATTTTTACCAGTGTTCTCTTCTCTCTCTACACCTATTCCACAAAAGGAATCTTTGTTACCATACGAACGGCTCAATAAACATATGTGTGCGAAAGGCTAGAATTATGACAGTTCCCTATCACCAATCACTTAGATTTGCACCTCAGCAGTGAAGATCACCTAATTCTTCACCACCAGCAAAATGGCTGTGCCCAGGGAACTTTACCTACCTGCCCTATAAAGCACAGAGTGATTGTTAGTTCCGCCATCATCCGACAGGAAACTGTAAGATAGATCCACTGTAACCTATACTATACCTAATTGTGAGATAAGGCTAAAACCATATAATGGCAAACCATAAATAAAATCCATTGATAACTGGACCAGCCACTTGCTGTTTTGTTTAGCTTTCGGGGCGCAGGATGGTCGCCTCCATAACACAATAGCTATGCGGCCTATAGACGGGAGGGGACTAAGTGCATGTCACGCACACTGACTAACACGGGGTCACACCACACGGCGACCACTGAGAGGCTCCTCCTGGTGTTACCCGCCCCTCTCACCTGTCTCCAGGTGACGCCGGCCTCTACTCACCTGTACACGCCAGGCGAGGCGGGCAGGGCCGCCGTCACGGTGCTGACCTCACACCTGACGTCGTCACGCGTCACCGAGCACGAGCTGCTCGCCGTGACGTCACGAGAGCTGCTCGCCGTGACGTCAGTGTTATGACGTGATTTATGACGCGAAGCATTGGGGTCGTGGTTAGAGTCGTGATGTTGGTTTGAGGTGTTGGGTTCATTAAGATAACAGTGTGTGGAGTGAAGTGTTTATCTGTCATTAAATGTCCCTGTGTCAAACAGTTCACTCACGAGGCCAGGTAATGCTGAGACACAATTGTAGGATCGTGTCTGTAGGATGTAGCAATTAGAATGTGGTCTGAGAAGGAGTGCGGGAAAGGAGCTGGGGTTACGGTTGGGACCAATATCGGGTTGATGGTTGGGGCCGGGGATGAGACTGAGGTCGGGTGTGGGAGTGAAGTAGAAGCTGAGGCTGGGGACTGGGGGCTGGGGGCTGAGGGCTGGGGGCTGAGGGCTGGGGGCTGAGGGCTGGGGGCTGAGGGCTGGGGGCTGAGGGCTGGAGGCTGAGGGCTTGGGGCTGCAGGCTGGGTACTGGGGGCTGACGCCTGACGCCTGAGGCCTGACGCATGGGGCTGAGGGCTAAGGACTGGGGCTGGGGGCATGGGGCTGAGGGCTGGGAGCTGAAGAATGGGGGCTAAGGTTGAGGACTGAGGGCTGAGGGTTTGGAACCGGGGACTGAGGGCTTGGGGGTGGAGGCTGGGGGCTGAGGGCTGGGGTCTGGATATGGAACTTCCGTTACAAACCAGGATGCTGCTGCCTTTTAGGAATCACAGTCTGCTGTTTGAAGCTCTTCGAGAAGACCTGATCGGCACCAGACACGCTGCAAACACCAGGCGCTCATTAGCGAGAATATCCAATTTACGAGCAGTACCTGGTGTGACAACACTGGGTCACTGCGCCTCCCGGAGGAGCGTTACGTAAAACTGACGTCGCGATGTCACAGGAGGCTGAATGCTGTTATACGACATCAGTATGGCACAGGTATACGTACATGTCCACTGAATGCTTGATCAACGCGTCTAGAGAATATATACTCGTTGGCTTGATGCAGGGAATGCAGTATAGGGAGAAATTAACATCAGCGCCTGGCTGGATGGCTCTGGTGGAAGACCCCTGAATTGTTGGCTGTGAGCGATAATAGGGGCTACACAAACAGAGGTAAGCAGCTAAGCAGATCTTACAGGATTTAGGAAGATGCAGCCAGATTGCAGGACACATTCTAATGTGGCTCGGCAAAAGAATGGAATCTGTTTTAATTATAACGGAGGCGGAATTGGAATACAGGGGATTTATTTCAGTAAGACACGTTCATAGAACTGTAGATTACATGGAATGTGAACATCGTAATCTTAGAAAAGTCATGAGTATTTAGTGTCCGTAGTAAATAGCCCTGAAATAGAAAATGTTCTCAAACGTGAGAAATCATGCCAAAGGGCATAGGCATAAATGCCCTAGAACGTGAGTCTTTGACGAAAAAGGTGCGGGTGGGCGGGTTCCGAAGCAAACGCTGTCTTGACGATCGCTGGAGGCGCCCTCTGTGGAGTACTGTGCGCATCTGCGACGGGATCGCGTAAGCGCTAGGTGGCGCCACACATTCCTCCCGTATAATTACTGCCAATTTCCAATTAGCCTCAATTATAATGGAGGCGGAATTGGAATACAGGGGATTTATTTCAGTAAGACACGTTCATAGAACTGTAGATTACATGGAATGTGAACATCGTAATCTTAGAAAAGTCATGAGTATTTAGTGTCCGTAGTAAATAGCCCTGAAATAGAAAATGTTCTCAAACGTGAGAAATCATGCCAAAGGGCATAGGCATAAATGCCAAACTTATTATTACAGTCAGGAAGGGAGCGACGTCCTTCCCGACGGGGGTAAGTAAGGCCTAATGCCCGTGGCACTGTTCCAGGTGCCATGATGGGAGATGACACTCTGGGGAACCCCCGCAGCCACGGCATCGTGGACTGCCCCCCTCCTCAAGGAGTGGAGTGTCACTCTCTCGGCCGCCGGGAATCCCACGGCCGCCAGGGCAGCACGCATGACGGCGCACAACGGCCGAGAGGTCAAAGGGGTTGATGATGAGAGGATGAACGCTGGCGCCCGTGGAGGGGCCGGAACGGCCGCGACGTAGTTGGTATAGGCGTCTACCGGGCAGATCAGCGGATCCGCCAAGCGCGGGAGATCGACCACGTGAGGGGGGGCCGCACGTGACCGTGTCTTGGTCGATCTCATGTGGATCCTGAGGAGTCCATGCTGGGGTTGTATATCCGCTCGCTGTAGGGTGTGGGGGCCGCCCCACGAGGTCAACGACGGGGATACGAGGTTCGAGGCCCGTAGAAAGGTGAAGTACGCAATGAGTAGTGCCGCCCGGAGGACGAGGGCCGAGGGCCCGGCCCTGGATAAGTAGAGAAGCACGTGCCGGAGTTCTGGAAGGCGAACTGCAGGGGCGGGTGCCGGGATGTGGGTGGAGAGGCGTCTGGTACCGCGCTGAACCGCGAGGACCTCGTCCGCAAAGAGCGGTGCCGGGTCCCCGCCATGGCGGCGTATCCAGGTCCGGGCTCCTGATAGATAATTGGCGGCCGTTGCCGGGGCCCGAAATGAATTGGCTAGGGCCTGGGTGTAGAGGGCCCCGTAGGCAACGGTCGGCCAGCGAGGGTCGAATCCTGATGAGACGGCGAAACGCACGTAGGCCTGGGCCTGAATGAGGTGGTTCTGGCGCGTCGAGGGGGCCTCAGCCGACGCCAGGGATGCCATCATCTGGGCATGCAGGGGGGTGCCGGTGCCTAGATAGGATGGAAGCAAAAACATCTATGTCAAATACGGGGTTGATAATTACAGAGGAACGGCCGCCAGGAGCGATAGCTTCCGCAACGGCCGCGTACACAAAACTGACATCAACATCCCACAAGGCGGCGGCCAACCAGATCTCGCGGGCCACGGCCGAGACGACCGGGTCGTTAGTTCGGCCTGAGGCGAGGGCCTCAACTGGAGCCATGTCATCCGTGTGGACGACGACGGCCGCCCCGGGTGGCGCCCTCGCGCCGAGGGTAGCAATGCCCTGTAGAATGGCTACCGCGTGGAACCGGAACCCGGGGCCGAGGGCGGCCGCGGTGCCGGGCGCCTCCTGGCGCAAGCTTGCGGCGGCCGTTTCAGCGACGATGACCGCGTCCCTGCTAGACACGAAGATACTGAACGGTTCTCTGTGTGGGGCGACCAAGACTACTCCGTTGGCGGCCGTTGCATAACGTGTAAACCAGCGATAGTCCTCTTTTACCGCCGCTGGGATGGTCGCCACGCCCACTCCCGGGACTCGAGGTAGGAAGGCGAGAGCACGGGCGACGAACTTGCGGGCTTGTGATACGCAACGGGCGACGTATATGAGGCGGCCGACGATGGACTGGAGGCGGGCCCGGGTGATGGCTTTACGGGCGATCCACGCCTTGCACTCCCTTACCACGTCGGCCAGCCGATCCTCCGGGATGCGCAGGGTCATCGCGACCGTATCTATGTCAATGCCTAGCCATTCCATTCGTTGGGCCGGCGGGCTACACTTATCGGCGGCGAGGACCAGGCCCAAGCGCGCCGCGAGGCCCCCAAAGGCGGTGTAGGCGTCCGTCGCTTCCTGGCGCGTGGCCTCGGCGCCCGCGAAGTCGTCGATGTACGACAACGCGTGGTGGCCCCCGCGGCCCAGGAGGAAGGTTACCGCCCGTGTGACTCTCTGACATGCCGAGGCCGAGAGGCGGGCGCCGAACGGGCAGCACGGGTCAATGTAGTACCTCCCCTCGGCCGCGACGACCTGGAGGGGGAGGTCCCGGGGGTCCACCCGTAGTTGGCGGTAAGCCCTGGCCATGTCGGCTTTCCACAGCCACGCCCCTTTTCCCAGAGCCCGAACTCTCTCCGCGAGGTCGGCGACCGTAGGGAGGGTGCATGTCTGGGCGTACGGCAGATGGGGGCCCATTTCCACGCCCGCGTTGACCCCGCCCCCGGGGGGGAAGGACATGTCGACTATTACTCTCCTACTGGAGGAGCCCCTCTTTGGACGAGTCATGAGGGGAGATACTGCCGACCACGGGGTGAAGGGCAGGTCCCGGAACGGGCCTACCAAAGCCCCCTCCCCGAGCTCCTTCTCCAGGTAGGCCGCGACGTGGCGGGGGTAATTCTCCGCGGAGGCGTGGTTGCGTAGCGTGGAGGTGGGGGGGCTAGCGCCCGTGAATCCCAACGGCCAGCCGTACTCGAGAAATTCGACGACCTGATTATCGTGGTAGTCGACTAGGGCCGCCCTCCATGCATCGATCCGCATGCCCGAGGGAACGGGTATCCGAGCCCCGAGGTAGTTCGGGAGGCCCGAGACCCGGACCTCGCTGTAGGCCCTCTCAATTGCCTCGTGCCCCCCCCCACACTCCAGGAGAAGGGCGCGGCCATATGGATTTCACAACCGTTGCGTAGGCGGCAGGCCCACACCGTAGGGGCGCAACCCGAGGAACCGGGGGGGTACCTGCCGCGTCCTCGCCGTCGCCTGCGGCGCCACCTGCCCTATCTGGGGTCGCGCCTGTGGCGCCCTCTAGCGATTCATCTGCTGAGGTGCTGAACGCGCCTCCGTCGTGGACATGGAGTGTACTTTCAACATAGTAATCAGTGGGGGGGGGGGGCGCGCCGGGACAGCGACGGCCACGACCCCCCGTAACGCATTCATCGGCCGTAGGCAACGTGTAGGCCGTAGGCGCAGGTAAACAAACAAATAACTCTTGTACATTGTCGGCTGAAGTGAGGCGGGACGGGTGATGAGTCGCCTCGCCTATCGACGAAAAACCTGGGGGGGGGGGTGGAGACTTGATCCGGGATCCGTGAAGCGCTTGCGGGACTTGCCGCGCTTAGATTCCTCTGTTTAACTCTACATGCTACCTCCGAATGGCCGTTGGATGCCCCCGTATAGACCGAGCAGTAAGCGCAGATGTGCTTCATGCGAATGCCTCCTTCCACGTGCCCGGGGGGCTTATCACACCCCCCCGGTTTGTTGAACGGCTGGCACGGCCTCGCTGTGTCGTCCCTAGCCTTTTTCCCCTTGACATTATCGACTGCATAAGCTATGCGGCCTGCATAGACCTGCGAGATCGCAACCCTGAGGAGCTGAATGCGAGTGTCCTCGAGCCAGCCTAAGCGTAGGCGGCCCTCACTGACCATTGCAAATACGCGTTCTGACCACCTCCGGACCTGTGCAAAGTCGAACTCCCGGGCGTCCTCGAGGACCTCCTCCAGGTGTACCACCAGCGGTGCCACGTATTGGGGGGGGAAATCATCGTCATTAATAATTCGTAACAATGCCCATGCATACTCCGCCAATGTGAGTTCGTTCAGGCCTGTCTTCGCTCTCTCCGGGCCTCGATGCACATATAAATGTGGGAAAAACTTATATTTACCGGCTTCTGTGACCCTCGAGGCCGTGGTCTCCAGAATCTTGCGAACTTGGTCCTCGACCTCGTCGTCGGGCCTACCCGGCCTAACGGTCATAGGTGGTACCAAGGCTGCGGCCCGCCTCTGCTCCAAGAGCGCGGCTTGGAGTGTGGTGCCCTGGGATGCCGGCCGTGCGAGCGCTGCCGCCGTGTTGTCGGGTGCCATGGGGCCCAGCGTAGCGGCTGACGTTCCCGCGTAGGATGCCAAGGCAGCCGGGACTCCTCCTTGCTGTGCGGGTGCCGAGGCCACCACCTTTTCGATGAAAGCATTCTCCATACCGTTATCGATGCCCTGGAGGACTCGAGGCTGGAGTGTCTCGGCCGTCGGCGCTTGCATCGAAGGAGGCGAGTTGGCTGTATTTGCTGAGGTGCCTGGATCTGAGCAGGCGCCATTGCCATTGAGTTTTGCCGCTATCTCCGCGAGTGCCGTCTCCAAAACACTAAACCTCCTGTCAAAGCTCGCGAACTTGTCGCTAAAAACGACATCGTCGTTTTCCTGGTCTTCAACTACCTTCGTTTGATCCTTCGTCCTTCGTTTTGGAGTGTTTTTACCCATCTTTGCGAGTGATTTGAGCGAGGTCTTAAATTAGCTTCCGAAGCAAACGCTGTCTTGACGATCGCTGGAGGCGCCCTCTGTGGAGTACTGTGCGCATCTGCGACGGGATCGCGTAAGCGCTAGGTGGCGCCACACATTCCTCCCGTATAATTACTGCCAATTTCCAATTAGCCTCAATGAAGAAACCAACAAGTTTTGGACTTCTTTTACCGAAACGAGTTGCTTTCTGTATTTATCTCACCCCTGTACACACTAAAAGAATAGACAACACACAGGATATAGACTATGGAGAAGGGACTGCAATACTTGTAGGGGCATGGAGAACGAGTTCCCAATGTTAAGCCTATGGACATTTATTCCAGGGGTGAGATAAACTACAGTTCCTTGTGCATGTTGAGCTTTGGGGTTGAGAAGTAAAGTGAGGAGCAGGTGTACAGCTGCAGCATTGAGTCTCAGTTACCCACGATGAGTTACTCAACACTGACCCAGATTAGAGTTCCCTTTTATCACTGTCTAATCAACTGTTTCATCGGTGGACCGACTCTGGTCCACTTTGACTGGTAAGTAGTATACAAACAGAATGCACGCTGCAGGGACAGGCGACCATTCTTATTCACTCATAACATCTCCCGCTGCCCCCTTGTAGACACTACCGACCCCTGGTGGGTGGTCATGGATGCGATCTGTATCACCTGTATATATGTTTTGATGTTTCTGCTCTTGATCTTGATGTACAAGCCTATCCAGTGGAAGAACTGCCCTAGTGGCAGAACTGGTACTTATATGTTTGGCCAATAAAAAAAAATAAATACAAAAAAATCTGTGGAGGCAGCCAATGAACGCTGACTGGTCGTTAAAAACAATGAGTTATGGAAAGCTCTATAGATAACGGGGATCAAGACACCCCGGAAAGCCCTATAGCCCTAGTTAACATTAACCTATAATACATTTTATCCTTTGAAAGGTTACTATTACTTTATCTTGCACCGTGGTTCATAACAAACAAATATAAGTTATTTGGGGAAACTCATGAGGGAGAGAAGTTGTGCTGGTTCTCCTTGCCACTGAAAATCAACGGGGAACCAGCTAAAGTTCAAGGTCGCTCACTCGTTGCTCTATCTGGGCGTTACCTGTCCCATTATTCATTGGAGTAGGGAACCTGTCTATAATACATGTATCGTCTGCTGATTTCTGGGTCATTTTCTATACACTATTTATACACAGGCCGGGTCCCAGCGGCAGTAATGAGCATGCACGTCGTCAGATGGCGCTGTGAGCGATAATAGGGTGTGACTCTCTATATCCAGGTGTGTCAGATCAGCCGCCCAGGACAGGTGTGCTCAGGTAGCGATGGGCGGCGGAGGTGGCGCCATACACGTGGTGCTCGTGGTGGTAGTGGTGACCAGATGATAATAACGTTGATGGCAATGACGCAGGGATGCCAGTTGGGGTCAGAAAAGAAACATTGAAATATTTCCCATTACAATACAGGGTTTACACAATACGCATGCACTAGAGTAGGAAATCAAGGGAAAGCTTAAGTCGTTATGTGGGTCAAAGTGGAGGTTCAGTGGGGGATCATGGGCTGTGGCTGAAATGGGTAATTTTGCAGTTGGTATGTCAATATTACACAAGGAAAAATATTGTTTTATCCTGAAAATGAAAGGTTGAATTTCAATGAAAACATGGAAACCTGATATCCCTGACTGAAGGTAAGATCAGGAGTGTGTCAGGAGAATATTGACCACTTTCATGTGTTATTTGATGTCCTTCACCTCTGTTCTCTTGGCAGTAGATCTGATGTTGACGTTGAGGACAGGATTGGAGGTTGTTGATGTTAAGGTTGGGGAATCTGTCTCCTTTCATTCAACATTGTAACTTCAGTAAATCCAATTGATATGCGAGGTGTTTCACTATTCACTGAAGATTGGTCCTAGGACATAATGATCATAATTTGTTCTTAATAGGGATGGGTCGGTGTGTCATAATTATACAGAGAGGTGTGTCAGTGTGTTCAAATACACACAGCTTGCACGTGCCTCCACGGTCCCTCCACGGTCTCTCCCTGCGACCCGCGCCTACCTGGACAGGTGTGACACCCGCCATGTGCACAGCCAGGTGAGGGACGCGCCAGCAGCAGCAGGAGTAGGGACTGTGTCACAGTAAATTGTAGGACTGAGTCATGGGCGGGGCTGTGTCACTGTGATGTAGTGTGAACTGGAGGACTGAGCTTGTTTGTTTGGGTATTTTAACATCCAATATGTTCTATTAAACTTAACTTGGGTTTGATGGTGATCAAATCTATGTGATATATTTAGATAGAAATCTCACCCCTACACATTTATCAAGGTGAGAGTTCTTTTACTTCCCACACCACACAAACATGGTATGAGAAGGATTGGCCTTTGATATAGCAGCAAATCTACTACTGCTGGGGGTGAATGAGAAAGTTGCCTGCAGTGGGACTCGAACCCACAAAGTCAGACAACCTTGGGATTATGAATCCAGTGCTTTCACCCCAGTCACTTTAGTTATGCTTTCATATCCGGCCTGCACCATGTGCGGCAAGGCTACCAAGAGGGTGAAGAGAATAACCATTGCTGTCCACCACAGCAGGCCAGTCATGGGCAGGGTCTTTGTCACTGAGATGTATCGTTGAACTGCAGGATTGAGTAATGGGGAGGGACTGTGAGATGTATCAGTGAATTATAGAACTGACTGTGTCATTGAGATGTACCGGTGAACTGTAGGACGGAGTCATTGACAGGGACTGTGACAGTGAGTCATGGGCACCCATAAACCGCTATATAGTATTATCGATCTATGAGAGTTAATGTTGTGACTTGGTGTCCTTCACCTGTCTCTTGGCGGTAGGGATGCCAAGTTGATCTGCCGCTTGCAGTGATGAAAGGATTGGAGGTTGCTGGGGTTAAGGTTAACATCGAGGCTGAGGATGGGATCATTGAATTACAGAAATGCACTGGAAAGGCGACATTCCAATTGAAGAAATGATTCCTTCATTTCTGCACTTTTTACAAATACCTATCCACTACCCAACGATACAAAATAGTAGACTAGCTTCTTGAGTGTCATCAGGCAGGAGGGTATTATTCCTAGGACACCATTTTAACATCCACTTTGTTCAAGTCACCCACAATGAAGCACAAAGAATCTATGAGAGCTAAATGCCATAATCATATCTTTAAATGCATATCCTACAATTCGTAAGGGCGCAAACTTGTGAGCAGTCAGTATCTTTCTTAGTTCTAAAAACACCTCACTGTAGTCTTTAATATTCAAATATGCAGTTAAGACAAATGCACACTTGGCGACTTTTTTCCTTGCGATATGCTTGAGACTTTTTAGGAAAAATATCGCAAGGGGGGTGCAATAAACACAGCAGGGGTCGGGAAAAGTCGCCGACAAATTTTGCTCGAGCGTCGGTCTCCCCAGCAGGAGGTTTACCGAAAATCTCTAGGCCTATCCATGCACACCTTGAGACTTTCCTTGAGACTTTCCTTGAGACTTTTCCTTGCAGAAAGTCTCAACAATGGATAACTGGTTTCTGGTAGCTACAAAATAGATGCGAGGTGGGCCATTTTGGCACTTATGGTTATTTTAACCTTTATTCATACTTATATATTTTAACTCAATATCATGTATGATATTGAATCATATTAAAAAGATTGTTTTTATGCAAAACTATATTTTCCAGGGTCTTCCAGGTTTTTCCAGTCTCTCTGTGAGAATTCCAGGCTTTTTCCAGGCTTGGAAGACCCCAAAGCATAATTCCAGGACCCAAGACCCGGGCCAACGGCCCGCCCAGCGGGAGGTGGCATCCAAAAGTCAAAAGTCGCAAGCGATAAAATATAACATGTTTTATTCGAAAGTCTCAAGGAAAGTCTCAAGGAAAAGTCGGCGACAAACCCCAAATCAGCGGGGGGGAAAGGGGGTGAAAAGGGGGTGCATAATTGCCTCTGCGATATCGCAAGGAAACCATGGCACACATAGCGATATTGTACCGTAAAAAAGTCTCAAGGTGAGTTTTACGGCGACTTTTCCGCTAAAAACGGGAAAAGTCGCCTAGTGTGCGTTGGTCTTTACTAAACATCTACTATATTCTAAAAAGGTTTAAAGAAAATCACACGGGTTTTGCTGTGTTAAATCTAACCTTCTAGAATTTATAAATATTCATTTATAACTTTTTTTTTCATTTGTAATATTATCTAAATACTTATCTCTAGATAATAAGATTTTTTTTAAACTGGTACTTTTTAAATGGCACATGTGTTTTCCAATACTTTAAGATCATCATATTCAATGTCTCTGAAAATGACATGGGCTTTAATTTTCAAGGTTAATTATCCAAAATGGCTTTAATATAAAGTACGTGAATACTTATTTGGTCATATGATGGTAGCTCCCTGAGCCTGTTTACACAAATCAGACAGGGACTATTTTCTCCCTCCGCGCTGCTGGTCTTCACGTAGATCTAGTTTCAGCAAACATTCCGCTGGTGTGTACATCAATCTGTACGTACAGCGAACACGTGACATGTCGTGACGTCAGCCTGTCAGTACGCACCTCACGCACGCATACCGGAAGTGTCGACCAGCGTCCGTATGACCTACTAACACCGAGTTTCCGCGTGTCACGTGCCTCTGTACCACGTGGCGCTAATTTACATATCACGTGATTAGACCAATGTAATACTAGTCGTGAATCTACCTGCTTTGAATGTTATATGCGTCAGATATACGTTTAATTCTATCAATGTACAAATCATTTGTATGCATGTAAGCCTTGTTGAGCGTTGGCAGACCAGAGGGATTTTCCGCATTAGGATAATAAATCTAGTTGTAAAAGGAGAAACCATTCATATTACTATATACCTCTGGTCAAAGCAAAAAAAACCACAGAAATTGAATAAATATGTAAGAGACAATTACACAGTAATGATGCAATATTTCCATGAATATATCTAGGGTTTAACAATTTTTTTAAAAAGGGGAGAGAAAAAAAAACCCAAAGGAAAGCCTTCTTGTCTACATCGACTTAGCAGGGCTGTAGCAGCATGGATGGACCAGCTCTGTGTGCCCAAAATGTAATGGAAAAAAGGTCAATTATTTTGAATTTGAAATATTTCAAAGTATATGTTAAAGGGAATGTGCAAGACAATTGATCTGTGAATGAATAATCAATACGACCCTCCACCTAACAGCATCGGGACAGGTATTTGCCTAGTCCCTAAGTTCGTATTCATTCACAAATTAAATGCGAGATCAATTTTACCCCTCATATATGACCACCATATCTATCATGTATTACCTAACACGAAACTGTCAACCCTAAATCGCTAATTACATGCCATATATCACCTATATATCACCCATATATAAACTCTATATCACTCATGTATCACCAATATAGATATATCATGTATAATATGTGTCAAACTTATATTATTCATGTATCACCAATATAGATATATCATGTATAAAATGTGTCAATCTTATATCACTCATGTATCACCAATATAGATATATCGTGTATTATATGTGTCAATCTTATATCACTCATGTATCACCAATATAGATATATCATGTATATTATGTGTCAATCTTATATCACTCATGTATCACCAATATATATATATATATATATATATATATATATATATCATGTATAATATGTGTTAATCTTATATCACTCATGTATCACCAATATAGATATATCGTGTATAATATGTATCAATCTTTAATCACTCATGTATCACGAATATAGATATATCATGTTTATTATGTGTCAATCTTATATCACTCATGTATCACCAATATATATATATATATATATCATGTATAATATGTGTTAATCTTATATCACTCATGTATTACCAATATAGACATATCATGTATAATATGTATCAATCTTATATCATCCATGTATGTATCTATAAATAATGACGCAGTGGCGACTTATTTCGAGGCCTTTCTAATGTGTGCCAAATACACAAACACCACCTGTGGAATTCAATAACACCCACCACACATTCCCGTTACCAGATACAACGAGACTAACTACACAAACGACAAAACATCACCGTTAGATGGGCGTTAAGGAATGTCAAACAAACAGGAAATTGGGCAGGGTAAAAGAAATACTGGAATACTGTGTCATAATCTTATCAACTCTAAGCAGTAGTTATCTTCAGTAGCTTAATATCCACTTATTCATCACATATCCAGCCATAAATTACTGTCAGTATCTGTAATATCCCCATTTTTATCATAACCTGCCATGATTTAGTGTCAGTAAATTAATATCCCCCTCTCCAATAGAAAAAACCAAAATGTATTGGAGAGAGGCCATGCTATTGAGGCATGAGTCTGTATAATGTAGCATGTAGCTTCGATCCCCAGTGGCTCGGTTTTATCACTTTGATTTCCTATCACCCTCGTTTCATGGATCCGAACTTCCGGTGATATGTTACAGGCCATGAACGTTTGATAATAAATATCATATGAGGTTCTGCCCCATATCACAATAATCTGTGATGGTGTGCCAGAAAGAGGTGCACTTATAGTAGTGCATGACAGTCTGACTTATGAAACATACTGCGATTATAACTAGGTGTGTTCAGTCATGCATGACAGTGTGACTTAAGAAACATACTGCGATTATAACTAGGTGTGTTCAGTCATGCATGACAGTGTGACTTAAGAAACATACTGCGATTATAACTAGGTGTGTTCAGTCATGCATGACAGTGTGACTATGAAACATACTGCGATTATAACTAGGTGTGTTCAGCCATGCATGAAAGTATCTCTGTTGAATCATTCTGTGATTATAACTAGGCGTGTTCAGTCATGTATGAAAGTGTGATATATGAATCATACTGCCATCATAACTAGGTGTGTTCAGCCATGCATGGCAGTGTGACTTGAATCATACTGTGATACTGAAGAGGTCTGTTCAGTCATGCATGGCAGTGTGGATTATGAATCATGCTGCGATCATAAAGACGTGGGTTTTTGTTCATATATCACAGCGTGACTTCGGAATGAGTCTAGAATTACTGAGGTATCAAGCCTTCTGAGTTAAAGTGAATGTAACTAGTTAGTATTCTATGCACCGTTCTGCCTAAATAAAGTTGAATCGGCAAATATATATTGGTTGTATACAAGTGCCAAGCATTTCCACTCGGTTTGGTCTTCTCAGTGCTCTAAAACTGTTTCCTGAGCTAAATGATTAATGTACACATTACTGCATGAAATAAATGAAGAAGGAGCGGCGTGGGTCAGAGGGTGGCATGTAGGGAACTTGTGGTACGAACGTTTCTTTGGTTACCGTATTTTCAAGCCCAATACACATCTACCGATTCAGGATTGAACGATTAGTTCCCAAATCGTATAGGAGTTGGTTAACTTGTCCCAGGCGAATTACGTAATACCTCGGCCTGTGTCGGCCACCCAATCAAGTGTTATTTACCAATGTTCCGATGTCAGCAAGTAAATTTATCAAGATGTTGATAAACTTTTGGCCATAGAAACCACAACTTGCCTGACACTTGCCTAGCTGTGCTACATCTACCGACTACGGCCGACTCTGCTAGGATGCCTCAGCTGAGACAAATTACCATCCTTTGTCGCCGACAAATGTACATAAATGTTCCGAAATCAGAAGATGTGTATCTGCCTCAAAGCCCAATGCCCATCTACCGATTAAAGGTTGAACGATTAGTTCATAAATTGTATAGGAGTCGGCGAACTTGTCGCAGGCAAATTACATAACCCAATCAAGCCTCATTTACCAATGTTCCGTTATCAGCGACTAGATTTATCAACATGTTGATAAACTTTTCGCCACCGATTTTGGAACATAGAAACCACAACTTGTCAGCGACAAAAGGACATCTGAAGGAGGTGGTTCACTAATCGGTGGCTCACCCTTGCCTAGCTGTCCTACATCTACCGACTACGGCCGACTCCGTTAGGATGCCTTGGCTGAGACGAATTACCGTCCGTTTGTCGCCGACAAAGGTATATGATTGTTCCGAAATCGGTAGATGGACATTTGACTTTAGCGTGAATATTTCTTTTCGACACAATTAGATATATATTTCAATTGACCAGTAATATATCCGTGGAAGATATACACACAGATTAACAATGAACAAATAAGCCGAGGTAAAAACCCAAAAGAAATATAGCAGGCAGTGATTGATATCAGATACACAGAATATGATAGTAAACTAAATACAGTGAAATCTTAAAAACGATCTTCAATATTTGCATGAGAATCTATTGTCTACCTGGATTTAATAAAGACTGCTTTCAATATAAAAAAAGATATTAAAGAAGATTGTTATGCTTAAAGGTGAAGAATAAAAGTGATATTATCTTCATGTAGGTATATTACAATTCTCAGTTAAATAAAACTCCGTCTGAAAACGATTCTGCGTTATCTGTTGAATACGCTCCACCTTTAGAAAGTTTGACGTCTTTTGACCAGTTTTCCATCTCATTTGAACAAACTGCTGTTTTGACAGGCGGCCAGCTCGCTGGAGTGCCTGGATCTCTGTGGTCGTCATACTGAAACCTGTCTGCTTTGTCCCTCACCTAACATGGCGTGGTAAGTTGGCTGCACCTCCACATTCACACAGACACACGGAGTGACACTTATCTGCATGACTTGATCATGACAAGTAACAGGGAACACCTCACAGAGTCAGAATATTTACACATGTGTATACAGTAAGACCCTGCGTAAGGGGACATCCTCCGTTCAAAGCAAAGTGTCCCCCTTGAACAGGGTGTATGTACCTTTGTACCCCTTAAGCCTGATGCCCATCTACCGATTCAGGGTTGAGCGATTAGTTCCCAAATCGTATAGGAGTCGGTCGACTTGTCGCAGGCAAATTACGTAACTCTTCGCTCCACTGGCGGACATTGATATTAGTCCTAAGCAAATCTGTCCACTAATCGGTGGCTCACCCTTGCCTAGCTGTCCTACATATGGTGAGACAAATTGCCATCCGTTTGTCGCCGACAAAGGTACATGAATGTTCCGGAATCGGTAGATGGGCATTGGGCTTTAAGCGCGGTTTTCATTATGTCAGTGGCTAGGCTATGTAGTATAATACTTTATACAGGTGATACTATGAAACACACAAACACCCCACAGACGCCTACAGGAGCCTATGCAGGCCGTTGCCTACTATCTGATTGTCTAGACATCAGTCTACCCTGACCTCACACACACCATAAACAAGCAATCAAGATAATCTGGAGTGTTGTCCCCACACTGTCCAGTCACATTTGATAAGGTGTCGCTCCAAAATGTACCCTTAACTTGGGTTAAGAAGCATTCCATACCAAAATAACTGTCCCCATAAGCAGGGCGTCCCTTTTAGCGGGGTGGTCCATTAAGCGGGATTCAAATTAACTCTTAATAGAGGGGAAAACTTCTGTTCCGAGCAAAATGTCCCTTTAAGCAGGGTGTCCCCTTAAGCAGGGTGTCCCACTAGCGGGGTTTTACTGTATATAGTAGAACCTTGATAAGCGGACCATCATTCCTCCCTTTTATTTGGTTTAATTTGAAGGCAATGCTGATACATTTTTCTCATTTGGAAATAATTATTTATGATAGATGAAAAACAAATCAGAACCTGAATTAAGTTTATCTTGACACAATGGCAATGTTTATGTTACTTATGTTACTAGTCCTTCACTATTTATGACTTGTGTATAAAACATGAATTATAGGGATCCTACCTATGACTAGTATATAAACCCTGAATTATGGGGATCCTGTCTATCACTGTACATAAACTCTAAATTATGGGGAGCCTTTCTATGACTGTATATGATAACCTTGAATTATGGGGGTCCTCTCTATGACTGTATATAATTACCTTGAATTATGGGGGTTCCTCTCTATGACTGTATATAATAACCTTGAATTATGGGGATCTTCTCTATGACTGTATATAATAACCTTGAATTATGGAAGAGTGTTCAGAGTTCAGAGAACCATAAGTTTCAACATTCACATGAGAAACGTGACTAACTAATGACTGTCACGTCAACTTTCTGTAAGTGCACAGACCTGCAGGCTATTAAACAGGACTAACCTGCAGGTGTCTGGCTAGAGACGCAGGAGACTGAGGAGTGAAGAATGCGGACAGTTACCGTTAGTGTACAGGCCTCCCTCTAAAAGGTTTCCCCTACTCGACGTCAAACCTCACTGACTCGATGATCTAGTTTCATGGGTGTCGATTTGTCACCTGATATAACACATAAACCCAACACCTAGATTCTAAATTGAGATGAAATAGAACCAGAAATTAAGGTGTTCTACGACAAGGTATTAAACGGTATCGTATTTTGTATACGTCAGATTTTTAAACAAATAGCGGTACTGAATCAACGTATACGATTACGATTTACATAGGAGATACTGGTAAAGATCTCCCTATAGTTGCTTCATTAAAAGTGATGTGATAGTTGAAGCCTGTCTTATAATAATGGAGGACAACTCTTTGAGCAGGGTAATCCTAAACTGGTATGAGTACAACGTTCGTAAATGTGGTATACAAATATTTATCCTACCACTCATATAAAACTCCATAGACTTAACATGGTGTGACAGTATGCCACGGTTATGGCATAAAATATTTATATGCCACTGGTGACATATGAAGTTAGAAACATTCGACAGGGTAGAATAAAATCTAAACGTCACTCAATTTCATATTAATTGTTTATATCCCAATCATTGTCTTCCGCTACAGATATCACTCAGCTCCGCTTCGTGGTATCATGCCGTGAAGACAACTCATGCCATATAAACAATCATATGAAATTTCGTGATGTTTCATGATAATAATGACCTATCCATGACCATCTTGTAAAACTGTCCTCCATTAAGACTGATCATTTTAAGTACTGACAACACCACAATGACGTCAATAAGATAATTTGTATTGTCTTTTCTTTTAAAAACTCACCCCAGAAGAGGTATGTTAAAGAATTAGGTTGTAGAGTATGACCCAATTATCTCACCCCTGGTATTTTTCTCCCATAGGCTTAACATTGGTAACTCATTCTCTATGTCCATTCTACATTGTCTATGATGTCATAAATCCAGTGTCTGTTCTTTAAGTCTATACAAAGGTGAGGTGAATACAGAAAGCAACTCGTTTTGTTGAAAGTTGTCATTCTCCTGTTCGTTTGAACGCTACGTGATATTCACTTGGCTTTGCCTCGTTCATATTGCTCCACGACAAACTCATTAAGAACCGACTTGGACCAAAGCCTAGCTGTTGGTTTCTTCTTTAGACCTACACTAGTTTGACCACGACACTGCTAAGCATCATCCTATTGGAGATGGTTGTAAATAGACGAACCTTTTAAACCTGATAAAGGCCAAGAGGAAGTTGTATGCCACGGTATAAATATCAAGGAGTCTGTAGCAGGGAACCGGTTTGAAGATTTCCCTAGAATACTTTAAATTCCTCACAATACTTCATCCATCTAACTACTATTCACAAACCATGAATTAAATTTAGATTTTACGTAAAGGAATCGTTTGTGTAGTTTTCAAATAATATCCAACAATATAAAAATCTGATCCAAAGAATCTAAACCATCTCTGGCAGACTACTCAGCAAGGTTTCCCTGAACTGGAAAGTAATAGAAATAAACCAGTATTAAAAGTGGTTCCTCTTCTACTATCACCCAGTGAGTCCTCACTCAACAAAAACACCCCAAAAAAAAGACTCACAAACACCGCGATATTTGAATAAACTCCTCGTGTTTCCGTAAAAATACGGGAGGAAAAATTAGAAAAAAAAGTTTCTAGGCAGGATCAGCTGAGGAAATTCAATAGACTCGCTCCCGCTGCTGCCGGGGCTGGGTGGGAGGGGGATGCGGATGTTTGCCGAAGTTTTGTGTAAAATGTTTGTTTACCTTGTAAAACTGAGCAGTATTTACCCTGGTCTTAGAGCCGGCCTGTCGACACCTCTCTGTGCCCACCTGCACGGTGCTGTATTACTCTCATCGAGGCACGGCCTGTATATCTCTATATAGGATTACTATAGGATCGTCCTGTATGTCAGTATATAGGATAACTATAGGATCGTCGTGTATGTCGGTATATAGGATTAGTATAGGATCGTCCTATATATCAGTATATAGGATTACTATAGGATTGTCCTATATGTCAGTATATAGGATTACTATAGGATTGTCTTGTATGTCAGTATATAGGATTACTATAGGATCGTCCTATATGTCGGTATAAAGGATTACTATAGGATTGTCTTGTATGTCAGTATATAGGATTACTATAGGATCGTCCTATATGTCGGTATATAGGATTACTATAGGATTGTCTTGTATGTCAGTATATAGGATTACTATAGGATCGTCCTATATGTCGGTATATAGGATTACTATAGGATTGTCTTGTATGTCAGTATATAGGATTACTATAGGATCATCCTATATGTCGGTATATAGGATTACTATAGGATTGTTGTGTATGTCAGTATATAGGATTACTATAGGAACGTCCTATATGTCAGTATATAGGATTACTATAGGATCGTTGTGTATGTTGGTATATAGGATTACTATAGGATCGTCCTATATGTCGGTATATAGGATTACTATAGGATTGTCTTGTATGTCAGTATATAGGATTACTATAGGATCGTCCTATATGTCGGTATATAGGATTACTATAGGATTGTCTTGTATGTCAGTATATAGGATTACTATAGGATCGTCCTATATGTCGGTATATAGGATTACTATAGGATTGTCTTGTATGTCGGTATATAGGATTACTATAGGATTGTCCTATATGTCGGTATATAGGATTACTATAGGATTGTTGTGTATGTCAGTATATAGGATTACTATAGGATCGTCCTATATGTCAGTATATAGGATTACTATAGGATCGTCGTGTATGTCGGTATATAGGATTACTATAGGATCGTCGTGTATGTCGGTATATAGGATTATTATAGGATCGTCCTATATGTCAGTATATAGGATTACTATAGGATCGTCATGTATGTCAGTATATAGGATTACTATAGGATCGTCCTATATGTCAGTATATAGGATTACAATAGGATCATCCTATTTGTCAGTATATAGGATTACAATAGGATCATCCTATATGTCAGTATATAGGATTACTATAGGATCATTCTGTATGTCGGTATATAGGATTACTTTAGGATCGTCCTGTATGTTGGT
Source organism: Alentia gelatinosa (assembly GCA_950022655.1). Lineage (NCBI taxonomy): Eukaryota > Metazoa > Annelida > Polychaeta > Phyllodocida > Polynoidae > Alentia > Alentia gelatinosa. The sequence goes on from OX465586.1 coordinate 10,536,920, forward strand.
ATATAATATTACTATAGGATTGACCTGTTTGTTGGCATATACTATTGCTATAGGATCGTTCTGTATGTTGGTATATAGGATTAGTATAGGATCGTCCTCTATGTCGGTATACAATATTACTATAGGATTGTCTTGTATGTCGGTATATGATATAACTATAGGAATGATATCACGAAGCGGAGCTGAGTGATATCTGTAGCAGAAGACAACGAATGCCATGTAAACAATCATATGAAATTTCGTGATGTTTCATGATAATATGTCTGCATATAGGATTACATGGGGCCTGTATGGGTTCTCCTATATCTCCATATAAGTAGAGACACTGGTTAACTGCACCAATATGTACAGTGCTATAGAGTTACTTCCAGAAGCTAGAAGGAGCCTCAGACTTCCCACACCTCATTTATCTGCATCGTCGTTGATGCCCTTTAATTTCTACACGAAGTACCAAAGACCTAACCCTGCCACTCGTCCGACAACTGCGGTAATGAGGCCACAGAGGGACGTGGGGGGCATGGATGAGGCGGGGTTAGGGGGTGTGGATGTGTGTGACTCACTAACACGCCACTGTCTCACCTTATCACACCTGAGCACCCCCTCCTTCTACACACACACCTGTACATGGTTAGATAATAGACAGCACCTGAGTTATGGGGTGCAGAGTGTGTCACCTGAACCTGGTTAGATAACAGAGAACACCTGAGTTATGGGGTGCAGAGTGTGTCACCTGAACCTGGTTAGATAACAGAGAACATCTGAGTTATGGGGTGCCGAGTATCTCGCCTGAACCTGGTTAAATATCAGAGAACACCTGAGTTATGGGGTGCAGAGTGTCTCACCTGAACCTGGCTAGATAATACAGGTGTTGTTATTCAACGCCACCTAACGGTGCATTGGTTAGGCCATTGCTCGGACCTTAAGTGTGAATGGTGAGTGTGATTGCTGGAGTGGGTTTTTTGTATCAGTGTTTATCCAGTTTCAGTGTCTCTAAGGTATATCTATAGTATCATTTAGGTGATATATATGAATGACACATCAAATTAGAGCTGGAATACCATAGAACGCGATGCAATCGCTGTCCTTTCTCTGAAAATGATATACACTGGCATTATAAACGTATTACACTCATACACTCAGTCATTCAATGCTAAAGAATACGTTGCCAGGTCCATGTTTGGCTGGAGGCATTGCGTAGCCAAGTAGATAGACTGAAGCCAGCCTATGGAATAAGGTCTATAGACAACACCTGAGATATGGGGTTCAACGTGTCTCACCTGAACCTGATTAGATAATGAAGTTATGGGGCTCACAGTGTATCCTGAACTTCCGTGGTGAGTCAAGATGCCGCACCTTGGTGAATATGATTTCACCACTATGGTGGTCAACCCCATTTATTACATTCTCACCTCCATTGATGTGACGCAGAAGAGGTACACCAGACCCTAGCCACCTTGTCAGGCGATACACGAAGATTCCATTACAGGCGACAGTAAAGTGAATACAACCAACGGAGTTTCATTTAAGTAAGTATGCGTTAAGGTCAACACAGTAACTGAGGATGTGCAGGCAATTCACTTCAAATGTAAACTTAATAAGTTTCTCTTCGTAGAATGATATTGGAGCACTGCACATGTGATGGCACAGTGGTACACATTCAATAAACTGAATTTTATAAGAGTCTTCATATTCATCTCACCCCTGGTATTTTCCACCATAGACTTAACATTGGGAACTCGTACTCAACGCCGATGGAGTATCATTTTAAACACTCCACAGGGGATGATGTCCCTAACGTTAGCCAATTAGTTAGTGATAGGGTCGAGATAAAATTTGAACTTAACACATAAAGTTCTGCTGAAAATATACCATTCATTTTGGCTTGCATTTGCATTTACCTCGTGAGATTACTCCGCAACCAAACCTCATAGTAAATTTTCAGTGGTTATATATCTCTATGCAGTTCTGGATTCAGATTTTATCTCACCCCTATCACTGACTAATTGACTAAAATTTGTGACATTATCCCCCATCGAGTATTTTGACAATACTCCATTGGTGTCGAGTATACGGGTCTATGGGGAAAAATACCAGGGGTGAGATAAAATTATCTACAGTAGAGATAAAATTATCTACATAATAGTCACTCGTCGAATTCCAGTATCCTTAGAGCTGCAAGACTCAAGCAGCCTCATTCATATTTTCTCAAGGTCATGCATACCTTTTAGTCCGTACAACGTACACCGATTAAGTGATGGTTGACACGAATATGTGTTCCCACATACTCCTTTTCTACTGCTAGGTCAGTATCCAAGTCTACCCTTACCTATTACTCTAAATTCTATTCAGTGATTGTAATGCTTGAACTAATTGCATATTTCATATTCTCATGTTCTAGGTATTAAAGTACCCAAGGTCGTCCTGGCCTATTAGTCTAGATTCCACACGCTGACTGAGTAATGGCTAAAATATGAATAACGATTTTCAAATATAAAAGCAGAACTTACAAGATTAAGGACGATCCAGCAAGATGCATCCAGGTTCTGCGATAAGATACTGCCCGACTCTGCCACCAAACACATGGGGCCGCTGGCGGGAGGAATTTTCGGCTATTGTCTCAGTAACGAGAGCACAACAGAGACCGCGGTCAGATCACTTTTGATCGCTTTTTCCTTTTTGAAAATTCACCGCTGGAGTTATTGATACAGTTAAGCCTATAAAGTGTTGATTCCACCAATACACAAGATCCAGTGAGATTAGCCACGATTTGGGTGTCTTGTTAAGTCGGGCTAGGTTTGAATAATCGCGTGCCTACTTGTCGCGATGTGTCTTGAGGTGTCGCGTTGGTGGAGCACAAAAACATACACACGACACCACACGGCTACGTTTTGCGACATCGGAGATAGGACAAATCCCGACACTATAAGATGTAACAAGATACACCAAGAGAATTATTCGCATGGGCGTGATACTCCATTATAATCGGGGACAATCGGGTATCTGTGTACAGCGACATTGTTCCCGACTGTATCCGATTATAATCGGCAATCGGGTTGGGGAGAATTGAAGATAGATATTGATCTGAATGCTTTAAGCACGTGTTCCACTAGAATAAGGTTTCATCGGAAAGTTTTTGTCGCATGATATCTTTACGAATCTTTCGGCCATGGTGAATGTGCATGTGAATGCTGTGATAAATCGCTTTATGCAACCGAAACTATCAAAAGAAGCATCTGGACGGGCTTTCACCGCCACTTACGCTTATTTACTATATACCCAAGCCGTATATACTGTAAATACGCACTGTTTTGGCATATGACGTAAAAATACTGTACGGAACACTGGTCCGTACACTAAAATACGGACCATGTAGCCATACACATTTATTAAAATTTTGGTTGTTGAGAAAAAACGAAATTATTATTTTTTTAAATTTCGGGTATATAGTAAATATATAACGTCCAACCATTCTTGTACAAATCACAGAACTCGATGCTAATTTACCGTTTGTACCGAACTCGGCGTAAACGCCTCGGTCCGTACAAAGGGTAAATTAGCATCTCGTTCTGTGACTTGTACAGCATGGTCAGGACGTTCTATATAAGTATACGACTTTTTCATAGTTTTCCCGTCAGTTCACCATTTAGGCCAGTTTTGGCTTAGAACGGTCGCTCGGTGGAATCCACGCTGTGAAGCCCGTTTCCATTGGCCGATTATTCTACATCGATCTGCAGTCGGGAACCAGATCGGTGAATGGAAACGATTAGTTTGGTATAGATTATGTAACAAGGCCACCACCGACGAATTTTCTGACAAAAGATTTGCATGTACCTGGAAAATACAGTAGAAACAGTGCATGTACATTGTACACATTGAAGTCAACACAAAAAAGCCGCTTCCATTGGCCAACGAAAACGGTGAATATTTTTTTAGTTTCAATTCATCGGTGACAGTGCATTGTATACACTGATTCTGCTGTATTTTCTGACTTAATTGGCACTGTTACATAATCTATGCCAAATTAATCGGTGAGCATTTTCTCCAGATCTTGTTTCCGTTCACTGATCTGACACAGGTTTACCAAATAAATCTATCTGTGGTTCCCGACTGCAGATCGGCGCCAAATCGTCGGCTGATGGAAACGGGCTTATACAGTCGGTGTCAGCACCGACAGATTTTAGGGTAACTCAGAAAATCCCCGCCGTTTTCGTCGGTCAATGGGTGCGAGGGGGCTGTTGAATAAAGTTCTTTCGTTTCTTTTGCTGACGCTGAACGATTTTTTTTTTAGATTTTTTTTTTTTAGATTCTTTATTGTCATCTTCGTACATGGTCATACAAGCAAAACAAGTATCTGCAATTACTCCTCCACTTTTGCAGTATAAGATGACAACAAGAAGGCCTTTCACGTCAGCTCTTGCAGGAGCTGGTTTTCATCGTGATGGCCAAGTCCATCAAATACGTTAAACCCAAGGATAAAATACCTCACGGACAATGTCTTTCATCCAGTGTTGTATGACAAAATAAGCATCGGAGGAGCATAGACAGGCCTTGCCTCGTTTTGCCAACCTTGTAATTACGAAATAGAAGATATCTTCTAAATGAACGTATTTGTATACAACGCCCTAAGATCATTAGGTTACTCTTGTACGTCAATTATATTATGCTTACAGCACATTATTTCATACAACACTATGGCTCCAAAGACAATTCTAAGACAATTTTTGTAATTCGTAGTTTATTCAACGGCCCCCAGGTTTATAGGCTGTAGTCTCAGGGGCTGTTGAATAATCTAGGGTCCTACGTAAAGACCCTTTTTCTGTATGCCATAGACAGCTAAGGACGATGTGGGTCAACTTTATTCAACACTTATGGATGACCTTATGGTTGTCTCATACTGTCTTAGCAAACAAACTTAAATATTATCAAACGATAACCCTTGTACAGAGGTACAGACAAGTGTCTTTATGTAAGATCCTAGATTATTCAACAGCCCCCAGGCTGGGAGTACAGCTCAGAGAGTTGTCTTCCCTGAACTCACCTTTTTGTCCAGGCGTCTTTCATGCGGGCGACGAAGCCGGGCTCGGACATGCCGAAACCCGCCTCCTTCCCCTCCATGTCTCCTTAACGACGACCAATCCGCGCCGACATGGACGAGCAGGCGGGGCGAGAAGATACCGACGACTTGTTCTTAAATCCAAACTGCTGTAAATCCCGTAATCTCTCCGGAGAGAGGTGGTGGTGGTGGTGGTTGTGGGGCTGTGTTGTACTCCACTGTTATGATCGTGGTGACGTCATGTTAATATATCTGAGACGCGCATGACAGACGCCGTGAGGTCGTTAGAGACGCGCGTCCCTGCAGCGGCGGGCAGAACATCGGGCTGGAGAGTGTCCTACGGGGAGTGTGAACGTTAACTGGGGGGATCTCCGGGCGGAGGTTCAGAACATCAGGCTGGAGAGGCCCTGTTGTGAGCATGAAGTTTCACTAGAGAGATCTCCGGGCGTAGTTTCAGAACATCAGGCTGGAGAAACGTGTCCTACAGTGAGTGTGAATGTTACTTGGAGAGATCTCCCGGCGGAGGTTCAGGAAGAGATGACTCCCTGATGGGATCTGGTGTCTGTCTTCTGTCCTCACCTGTGCTTGGCTCTGCCAGTGGGTCTGTGTGTAAACAGGGGGCGGGGGTCTAGGTCTCCATGTGCGTGTATCTTGGGGGGATGGTTGTGTGAGAGTCTATGTGTATAGGACGAGAGGTGTTGGGGGTGAGTGTAAGTAGTAGAGGGATGGGGTGAAGGCAGGGTGGCTGTCTTCGCTCGTGACAGTTTATAAATGTCTTTGTGTATGTATAAGAACTGCATCATGTGAATGTGCAGATCTTGTAGCTCTACGTCTATAAAGCGGGGAAATGGACTGGGCGTTTAATCTGTGAATTGTAACTGTAGCTGTGTCATTCTTACTGACGGATGATCCTTCAGATACCTCCGGCGTTTAAGAGCTACCATGTGTATGTATTAAACCCGCAGGTTGGTTTAAATACTGAGTAAGCTTGTCGATCCGGTAGCTCCTTTTTACGCTAAGATGAAACACGAAGAGTTTTAATGAAATATAGTATTTACTATACAACATGTGCAATCTAATAATCAAGGGACACCTTGATTATCTTTGTAATTCGTAAGAATTTACGTTTAATCAACATTGAAAGTCTAATTCGGGTATGCAGAGATGGTCCATATGACAATAAAAAGCTCAGTAGGCCGTGCATGATTTTTACAACAAAACGATCAGAGGTCAGGAAGTATAAGAACGATGTGCACAGGCGTATGATAGAGAATACCATGAGAGACCTTAAATGCCACTAGAGATATTGGAACTATATATTTGTCCATTTTAAGCAACATTTAAGACCTTTGTGATAGCATCTCCGATGAAATGGAGATTTTATGTCTCTACTTCTTAGACCTTTTTTTGTGACATCCTTCATCAAATGGAGATGTCACACATCTACATCCATGTAAGAGATCCTGAACTCCAACGCCTTTTGTGAAGTGGAGATCATGCAAACCGATGACATCTAGTAATGCCTCCTGTGTCCGCGCATGCGTGGTCACGTGATCAGCGTCTCACGAGGAGCGTCCCCTGGTGTGCTGAGGAGTCACTAAATGTTGGCCGGCGTGTCTGTCTGTGTGTCTGTGTGTGCAGAGATCTATATATGCTTCTCCCACTCCCCTCCTCAGACCCCTCCACCATGGGAGGCCATGTAGGGGGGGGGGGGGTGATAGTCATGGGAGGGTGGTGTAGTGATGGGAGGGGGGTTAGGAGGTACACACCACCCTCTAGACTGGCCTCAGTCCCTGTGTCCTGCCCCTCCTGCTATGCCTCCCTTACCCCTTCCCTACACTCCACCTCACTTTCCCTTATCCCTCCCCCTACACTCCACCTCAGCCTCCCTCACCCCTTCCCTACACTCCACCTCAGCCTCCCTTACCCCTTCCCTACACTCCACCTCATTCTCCCTTACCCCTTCCCTACACTCCACCTCATTCTCCCTTACCCTCCCCCTACACTCCACCTCAGGCTCCCTTATCCCTCCCCCTACACTCCACCTCAGCCTCCCTTACCCCTCCCCCTACACCCCACCTCAGCCTCCCTTATCCCTCCCCTTCCACCCCACCTCAGCCTCCCTTACCCCTCCCCCTACACTCCACCTCAGCCTCCCTTACCACTCCTCTACACTCCACCTCAGCCTCCCTTACCTATCCTCTACACTCCACCTCAGCCTCCCTTACCCCTCCCCCACACTCCACCTCAGCCTCCCTTACCACTCCTCTACACTCCACCTCAGCCTCCCTTATCCCTCCCCCTACACTCTACCTCAGTCTCCCTTACGCCTCCCCCTACACTCTACCTCAGTCTCCCTTATCCCTCCCCCTACACTCCCCCTCAGCCTCCCTCGCCCCTCCCCCTACTCTCTACCTTTGCCTCCCTTACCCCTCCCCCTACTCTCTACCTTTGCCTCCCTTACCCATCCCCCTACACTCCACCTCAGCCTCCCTTACCCCTCCCCCCACACTCCACCTCAGCCTTCTTTACCCCTCCTCCTACACTCCACCTCAGCCTCCCTTACCCTCCCCTTCCACCCCACCTCGGCCTCCCTTACCCCTCCCCCTACACTCCACCTTAGCCTCCCTTACCCCTTCTCCTACACTCCACCTCAGCCTCCCTTACCCCTCCCCCTACTCTCTACCTTTGCCTCCCTTACCCCTCCCCCTACTCTCTACCTTTGCCTCCCTTACCCCTCCCCCTACACTCCACCTCTGCCTCCCTTACCCCTCCCTTACACTCCACCTTAGCCTCCCTTACCCCTCCCCATATAGTCCATCTTAGCCTCGATACAGGATTCCTGGCCAGGGAGGGGAAGGTTTATCCTAATTTTGTTGAATCATTTCATAAATGTTTATAATCAGAGACTTGAGCACGTCTAACCGCCCTCCTCGCGCCCTCAAGTCTTGTCAACATTCGTCAGAGTCAGTCGTGCGTACGACACACTTCCCATGTCAACTCTGCGGGGCCCGTAACATATTCCCTGCTGTCATCTTCTTTCATTTTTCATTTTTCCGGGATAATTTCGGCATGGATCCTGGTCAGCGCTATGGAGACTATGAGTGGGTGTGGGAGGTAAAGGGAGGTGAGGGAGATTCAGGTTGGTCGTAAAATGTCATCTCCAGGGGAAGAAGCAGCGGTTATTGGAGATTTCGCCCCGAAACAAACTCGTCCTACGTGATAACGGAAAACTGGCCCCAAAACAAACTCGTTCCCGTAAAAATGGAGAACTTCGATCTAAACTAACTCGTCCGATGTAATAATGAAAAACTCGCCCCAAAACCAACTCGTCCCATACAATACCAGAGAACTCGCCCTGAAACCAACTCGTTCCATATATTAATGAAGAACTCGCCCCAAAACCAACTCGTCCCCATAATAATGGAGAACTTGCCCTGAAACAAATTCGTCCCATGTGATAATTGAGAACTCGCCCCGAAACCAACTCGTCCCATGTGGTAACGGAGAACTCGTTCCAAAACCAACTCGTCCCATGTGATAACGAAGACAACAAGTGATTGTTTTGTAAACAGGCGGCTGTAAACCCATTACGACGTCAGCCTCGAGTAGTTTACCCCTGAACCCTGAAATGAAAGCTAAAAGCAACTGTTCAACATTACAATAGCCCTGTTTCCACTCCAGGATAGTTGGGTCCCAATAGCTTTGTCGGCCACTACCAAACTTTTTTTCTCAGAAATCCGCAAGTGGAAAGAAGAACGTGAAGAAGTTGGCGACCGATTTCTGATGCCATGTTAAGATGTTAGGTCAGTTCTTGTCATGCGACTTACAACATGAAGGCCTGTGTCCTGTACCAATTTTAGCATTCTATGTGCACTGAATGCATGTTAACACAACACGAAACGATATCAGTACAATCTACGAAATCTAACCCATTTGCAAAGCAGTCTTAGGGGGTTCACCTACTACAATTTTGCTACGATTCACTTGTCGGCGAGCCCTGTGATACACAAATCAAAATCGTGGGGGAGTCATGGAGCTCGGCGTCAATTAAGGGGGGCATCCACCGACCACGACAAGGCTACGACAATGGCTTTCCGACAAGGTCCACGACAGGCCTACGATTGGAAAGCGTGTCGTAGCCTTGTCGTGGTTGGTGGACCCTAGTTCCGGACAAGAGGCTATGACAAGGCTACGACAGGCTGCGACATGAAGCTTGTCGGGGGCCTGTCGGGGGCCTTCCGACAAGGTTACGACAAAATCGAACATGTTCGATTTTGGAGCCTTGTCGTGGCGTGTCATGGTGTGTTGGTAGGTTGTCGCAGAGGTCTATGATAGAATATTTAGGTGGAGCATGCAACCTATGACACGCCCCGACAACGCTGTCGCAGAGCTTCCCTTCTCACGACAAGGCTACGACAAGGCCCCGACGGGATCTTTTTTGTCGGGGCATGTCGTAACCTTGTCGTGGTTGGTGGACGCCCCCCTTTATTCAGGTTTTGTCGCCAAGCTCTACGATGTATGCCGACGTGCTACGATGAGAAAACCCGAATCGCAATGTTTGAATTTCGTAGCGCCCTATGACGTCATAGCCCAATGGTGGCCGATAAGCCATTTTTCACTGGCAGACGAAAACGGCGCCGATTTATAGAGTTCTCCAAAATATGTTGTTTGGCGGTGGCCAAAGACTGCACGTCAGTATCTAAGAATCGGTGAAGGTGTAATGTGTGCTTTATTTCTGCTGCATTTGGCAGGTCTACACCGACAGAACTGTCCTCTACACATAATGGCCATCTGGTGGTGGCTTTACTGCATAATCTAAGCACAATTTACCAATGAACACTTCTCTGCATGTCTGTTTCCACTCACCGATTTGGCATCGGTGCTTCCCGACGCCGCTGACATCGTAGCATGTCGGAAGGTCTATCGTAGCGCGTCGTAGTCCATCGTAGAAGGTCTTAGTACAATCTACCCTGTTTACACTACACAACACAGTATGGGTACAATCTACCTTTTTTACACTAGGCAACATAGTCTTAGTACAATCTACCATTTTTACACAACAACAAACAGTGTGCTATCAATCTACCTTGTTTAAACAACACAAAACTGATGTGAAATCAATATCTACCCTGTTTACACTACACAAAAGTCTTCGCATAGTTTACCTTCTTTACACTCCACAAAAGAGTGTCATTACAATCTACATATATTATTGATTGGAAAGAGTTACTCTGGATGATATAGTCAAGATATAAAACTGAGAACCTGTCCACTACAGATATATAGAGAAACGCAAATTTGAACATGGCTTTTCAGGGGACATGATGTAGAACACAGGTCAAACCTACTCACTTCTCTATTTATAAATCTTCTTCCCCACCCCCTCCCACAAGCTTCAATGCATGTCTGAATATTTCTTCTGTTTTGTAATCTTTCTCTAGCTTTTAGCTTTCGTTGTGTAGTCGCCCACCATCCTCTTGAAATCCGCGTAAGGCATGTCATGTGGTTTATCGTATACCGCCGTGAAAAAGGTATCTGTCATGTTCAACTGTCAATAGTTGTCCTACAAAAGCATGCCTTCAAAATGACACAAAGCAGAATTCCGAGTCTACTGAAGCCATCACTACTGGGAGGAATATATGCACAATATGAACCTCTTTCTGATATTAGTGTGCATAATTAGAAAGGAGATTATTGAGAATCATATGAATAAACAATACTCCACGAGTTTGGATGCGCCGTAATCGTCATCGAGTCGAAGCCGAGTGATAACTACAGCGCATCCAAACTTTTAAAAAAAATTCAATATGAAGACAAGCATTCACCCTATCGGGCGTTTTTATGCAGTTGTCAAAAGTACAAATTACTTATAAGCAAAATGAAGGAAACTTTTCCAGACTGTTGCACTGTATGTATTAAGAATACCACAGGGTGCCTCCTAACAGGTTCTCATTCTAGATAGTGGTTAAGGCCCAATTCAGACCTCCCAGTGCCCCGCTTCCTCAATATAGGTTTTTTATAGGTTTTGAAAATCAAAATATATGTTTTTATAGGTTGTTCGAGGCCGAAAACATAGGCTTTTATAGGTTTTTGGATTAACATTGATATTTGAATCTACTCACCCTTTGCAAGACATCATTTCCGATCTTGCAGCTTGGTAGTTCGTTATTTTTCATATTCCTTACCACCCACATCGCTTTGGGTTTCTTTATATTATCAACAGCTATTTGCCTCCATTTGATATTATTTTAGGCAATTTAACTGACTGTGTAGGGTCACTGAGGTATGATCTTATTAGTTCTATGATTTTGTTGCCTATTCCTATATTGTATAATTTCTTCATTATTATACCATGACAAACGATGTCGAACGCTTTTTTTGGTCGTCAATGGTACATAAAGTTTTTCCCTTGTTGTTTTAGCTGCTGTTAAGTGATTCTAATTTATGGAATATTGTTTGGCCAGTTGATTTACCTGGCAAACGGTAGGCTCCATCGGTTTAGTATGGAGACTCCGTATTAGGTGGGTAATAGAATAAAAGAAGACCTCTCTCTTCATGTACCGTGTATATGTACATTATACACCGGAAACACGTGGTCGTGACGTATTTATTCATACTGTATTAATGTAGATTCTAGGTCACTCAACAATTTACGATCAAATAATTAGCCGACTCGCGCCGAGTCCGTGACTAGGATTCACGATAGTAAATTCATGTCTCTTACTCTGCTATACACCTTCTTTTTCTTTTTACCTTTCCTCTGGGGTGGTTTTTTGTCTGGTGGATTTGTTCCTCACAAAGAAATTCCTGATACACACTCACGCACGCACGCATGAGCCCGGGAGCACAGAACCACAAAAGAGCGGTATTTTTTTTTTTTAGAAACTCGTAAAGATCTACAAAGAAAAACCAAGGTAAATACAGAATGATATGGCATGTACAGAGTAATGGTGATATGCTGGAAGTGGTCTTCCACAACCTGTCATTCAGTCGGATATACTTTTGTTTTTATCTCTACCAGTTTTATCCTCATACGAGGAAGCTCCTACACTTCAGTGAGTCACTATTCAAGTAATATTAGTCTAATAACCCTTGCTTGTGTCAGTGATTTGTAATAAACAAAATATTCTAAGGCAGGCGTCCACCAACCACGACAAGGCTACAACAAGCGCCGACAAGAACGTTCCTATCGGCGCTTGTCGCAGCCTTGTCTTAAGAAGGGGGGCTTTATGACAGCATTGTCTGGGCATGTCGGGAAGTGCACGCTCCACCAAAATTATCTATCGCAGACCTCTGCGACACATTCCCGACATGCCATGACACTCTACGACAAGGGTCCAGTGGTGGGAAAAATCAAACATGCTCGATGTTGTCGTAGCCTTGTCAGAAGGCTTCCGACAAGCTTCCAATCGTGGCCTTGTCGTTGTCTTGTCATAGACTCTTGTCAGGAACTGAGGTCCACCAACCAAGACAAGGCCTCCAATCGTAGGCCAATCGTGGACCTTGTCGGGAAGCCATTGTTGTAGCCTTATCGTGGTTGGTGGACGCCCGCCTTAAATACGCTCCTGTTGTATATCAAATGTACCTAGAATTTTCACGTTAGAAATATGTTATGAGTCATGCTGTAAAAAGAGGACGTCGAGAAAGACCGGTTAAAGTTCTCAGTTTCTCATGAATGTAAGACGTCCTTGAAGTGGCCTTTAGGGAAAACCGTTGTTTTTAAGTGATGCAACTATGTACACAATTTTTTGCTCAATCAAAAAAGAAAATATTCTCTCGTGCCAACACCCCTATGGCCACCACACACCATTGGCCACCAGGGAAACGCTTGCTACACCGAGTTAGCTCTAGTGGAGTAAAATCGTGGGCGCCTTTACCCACAAGCTCTAAGTGTTTGTCGCTCTTCATGCTGATTTTTCGTACTGCTTGTATCTATGCTTGGAGAGTGTTATTTCAAAGCTACTTTTCGATGTTCACATTTACCTTTATGTCTGTTTTGAATAAAATTACCATAAAACTGGATTTTATTGTCAATTTATTAAGCCGTGGATATATCTTTATAAGTTTCATTATGGAACGAAAAAAAAAAACACAACTACTTTTGTTTTTAACCTACACAGAACAAAAGTACTTGGTTCGATATTAGACACCGCAGATATATAAGGTATTTGACGGAACCACACCAACCACCCTGCAAGCCTGGCATATGTACTCACACATTAGGCCGGGTAACGCCCGCCATTTTTTGGTGCATTGTGGGATTGCACTGAGTTGTTATTATTTTTTATTCCTGTACTAGCGACTTCGTCGAGTCCGAAAAATATAGAAAAATGAAATAACAGACTGCCGATAGCGGGATTCGAACCCCCATAGTTCGCATTCGGAACCGAAGACCCTGCTGACTGCTCCACAGAGATAGATGCTGTGGTGGGATCAAATACTTAGGTTGTTGGTGGGTGGGGGAATCAGCGGAGTTTCGAAAGGGGTACCAGCGAAATCTTGCGATCTCATTGGTTTCTCACGAGAAAAGTAGATGAGAAAACTACAATATTAAACTTTGATTTCGGAATGGCTCGAAATGAATCATAAGAGAAGAAGGTTGTCTGGGTATAGTCCTACAAAAAAGAAGAAAAGGTTCGAGTTTTTCACTGCACGAGAATCTCACTCTCGTGGCTCTTCACTCTCCATGCCTAGGTCTGGTTCACTTTGTCTCTGTGTATGGCAGCAAGTCCAAGCGGATATCACAAAATTCTACCGTTTTAGATATAGTAGGTAATCAAATTCTGCCGTCGGATGCGTCTCCGAGCCTTAGCTAGATGATAGCGTGTTGGTACGGCCTCTGTCCGTCGGAATTTTTTGTTTTATGTTTTATTCCTGCCCCAATCTGTTCGGTTATGGTATCAAACACTAGAGAAGATTTTATGTTTATTCATGTCAAATTAGCAGATGTCTGGGATGGACAGAAAAAAGACCGAACTAGTGCTACCACTTAGAGACTACTTTGAGGACACCTAGAGACATGTTGCAGTACTACAGTCTAGCTCTGTTAGATTTTAAAGGCATATCCTACAATTCACAGCGGCGCCACCTGGTGATTTCCAAATATTCTCATTCATCCATTGACATTGGTAATCTGTGGCATATTCGGAACTAAAAAGAGCAAAATTTGAGTTTTGTCTAGTTTGACCTTACCCAATAGGCAAAATAGGCCCTTTTTCATTTGCTTGATTTATATAAGAAATGTGCTGAAAAATATGGCTTTCTTCGGTTCTTTCAAAAACAAGAATGGTGACTTAGGATTTTTAAAACCTAAAAAGGTAGTCCAATACCTATACTATATTCTGTGAAAGTTTGAATAAAATGACATGGGTTTTATTATGTGAAAAACAAGTGTTTAGAATCTATATATATTCCAATATAAAATGATCTTAAAATCGATCTCTAAATCAAAATCTAGCACGGTGACCCCCGATTTTTAAGTTAGATATGAGCTCTACAATACTTAGAGACCATTGTGTTCAATTTTCAGAAAAATTACATGGGTTTTAATTTTCACGTCAAATTGTCAGCTATGCCACCATTTCAACAAGCAATCCGTCAGAGTCGGTGATGAGGAAGGGCTGAGGGGATGTGGGCAAGGTCCATACGCAGGGTTGGTTGGTTGGTTGGTTGGTTGGTTGGTTGGTTGGTTGGTTTGATTCAACGTCCAGTTAACCATTGGAGGTTCTCACCAAACAATGATCTTTTACACCACAAGGGTGAAAGTACGTGGGGGAATCGGGGAGCAGTTTTGTTGTGGTTTTTTTAAAAACTTTTATTTCAACTGCGTCATACTCAGTCTAATGACTGGTTTCAACGTACGTCCAGATCTTTTCTTTTTTACAAATCTCCTTGTTTGTTTTTTCTTTTTACGTTTGGCATTACAGCAACATATACATGTATACAAAACACATAACTAGGTGGTTGGAGAGTGCACCATATAGCCAGTTTGATAATTAAGCAATTGCGCTTGGGGTTACAACGATGTTCATCTGATTTTCTTTGAAAAGTAGATCGTATACATCAAAAGAAGCAAGGCAAAACAAGGACCTCGGTAGTGAGCATTTACATATTATTATAGTTGTTATGTTCGTTACTATGCGGGAAAAGAATTTCATGTTTAAGAATTGAAAACGCAGATTTTCGTGGAAACAAGGAAAACTGACATCATCCCTGAGACTATGGGACGGGAGAGGCGTGGGCGTCAAGTCTGCAGTAAGGCCAACACTTTGCCTGAAACATGTTAAATACGCCCAGATGAGGTGACAGGTGTCTCCACCTGGCGGCTTACCTTCTCACCAGCAGCGTCAGCGTCTTGAAGGCGCTGTGCACCAGCTGCACCGCCTCGTCATGTGACGTGGCCGTGACGTCATTGATGCAGAGCACGACGTCACCGACGCGCAGACGACCGTCGGCGTCCGCCTTCCCGCCAGCCTCCATCTGAAAAACAGATGTCGACACGTGATTGGTGGAAAATAGTGTCTGGACAACAATCAATTATCTAGTATTGAAATATCGTTACCACCTTAAAAGCATATCCTACAACTTACGGTGGCGCCACATGGTGATTTTTAAATATTCCCATTCATCCGTTGAAATTGGTTATTTGTGGCATATTCAAAAAGAGCAAAAAGTTTAGTCTAGTTTGACCTAGTCCAATAGGTAAAATAGGCATTTTTCATTTGCTTGATTTATATAGGAAATATACTCAAAAATATGGTTTTCTTCAATTATTTCAATAACAAGGACGGTGACCCATGATTTTTAAAACCTAAATAGGTAGTACTATATATGTACTATATTCTGTGAAAGTTTGAGAAAAATGACATGGGTTTTACTATGTGAAAAAAAACTTTTTGTAATCTCTATCTATTCTTATATAAAATTATCATAATATTGATCTCTAAATAAAAATCTAGCACGGTGACCCCCGATTTTTAAATCAAATATGTGCTCTACAATACTTAGTGATCATTATATTCAGTTTGCAGAAAAATGACATGGGTTTTAATTTTCAAGCCAAATTGTCCGATATGACTTTAAGACATTTAAGGTATATCGTACAACTTACAGTGACGCCACCTGGTGATTTTTAGATATTCACATTTATCAATTTAAATTGGTTCTTTCTGAAATATTCCAAAACCGATTGAGCAAAATCTAAATCTATTTTGACCTAACGTAAAATATGTATTTTTATTGTACACTGTAATTCCTAAATACTTCAATTTGCTGTAATTGAATTTCAAGTCTTTCTTTTTTTCAGAAAAAAAGAAATCGGCCAATGTTCATTTGATTTATTTATATAGGAAATGTACTGAAATATAAGGCGAACGCCAACTTTTCAAAAGAGCTCCCTGATGTGATTGAAGAATTGATTAATGTAGTTGTACATGGTTCTTGGTTTAAGATAAAACAGTCCACAGGGTGGACTATTCTTTACGAGCAAACCTCAAACAGGTCTCTCGATGCAATTCTAAAGACAGTGGACTGTGGTTTCCTGCTTGGTCTGTTCATAAATCCCAACATTTTTTTAGTTTCTAATATAACAGACCACAGACATTTATTTTATTGTTGTGTAGTAATACACCTAACTTAGGTGGCTATCCATTACAGCACAATTCCCATTCTGCTTTTAAAAGGTATCCACAGTATTTACATAGTTATGCTATAGAGATACAAATTAGAAATTCATAATGTCAACAACGGTAAATTACAATGATACTAGGCATCGCGACGATGTGAATTTACGTCATTAAAATCATATCATAACATGTATGTAATACATTAAAAGTTTAAAGATGTAGAGTCTGAAGAACAATGAGTATAAATTGAATTGTTCTCTCCGAGTCAGAGTTTTGCACGCTAGTAACGTGCTGTCACCTGGCGTCTCAAACAGGAACTGAACCAGCTCACAGGAAGAGGCAGAGATTAAAGAATACTGGAGAGCTCGACCCGTAACGAACTCAATACGTAAAAAACTCGACCCGTAACGAATTCGACCCGTTTTAGGAACTCGACCCGTAATGAACTCGAACAGTTTTAAATCTTCCCAACTCAAGTAACTCATTATAACTGTGGATATTTAGTAGTAGGTTTGTTATCTTGGCTTCAAATCTGAACTTCTCTGGGGAAGAAAACAAACAGAGAACCCTATCCCTAAATCTAACCCTAAACCCTAAAACTATACATAATTGGACCTGTTTTCTATACCCGCTGGTCAATTTGTCTAATGGCTGATTATATATAACTAGTTAGACCGTTGCTTCTATATGACAATGTCTTATTCTATAAATATCTCCAGTCGATCTTTCCAAAACAGGTCGAGTTCTTCTGACAACTACGGGTTGATTTCGTTTCGGGTCGAGTTCTCCAGTGTCTAGACTGAAAACCATGGACCGAGAGGACCGGGACAGAACCACGCGTTACGGTTACATCAAATTCCGAGGGAAATGGCACGATTATTGTATCATTGTCAGATAGTCCTACAATAATGACAATCATTTCTTGCCCATGGGTTACGAAGTCTCCATTGAAAATGTATAGGGCCACAGTAAACCACTACCCATGGTTTAATAGTGGCTTGAAACCACACCCATGGTTTGCGGCTTTTCCGAACCCAATATCAAATTTTTAGGAATGAAGAATCATCCAAATCGTCCACAGAATTATCGATTATATAGACAATAATCGATGATTTTTTAACGGGCAGTCGAAAGCCACGAGAGGTTGGCATGTAGGAGGTAAGATTGGGCAAGGAATTGTGTAAGCTCCAGTAAGGGTACAATCCCGTGCAAGGGTAGAAGTCTTTTGTAAGGGTACAACCCCATGTAATGGCTCAGTCACACCGGGGTTACGGAAGCCTACCGGAAAGAAACGGAAGAAAAAAATGGTCATCCGTTGACGTCCGCTTTCTTACGCAACTCTTTCGTTAGACCTCCGTATCGATCCGTTCGCATCCGTACACATCCGCAGGGGTCCGGAAGAGGTCCGTCAAAGTTTTCAACATGTTGAAAACTTTGAACGGAGAGGTTACGGAAGAACACTGATACATTTTCCGCTACTCTTCCGTTACTCTTCCGTTTTCTTCCGTTTTCTTCCGTTTCTTTCCGTTTTCTTTCCTTTTTCTTCCGTTTCTCTTCCGTTGCTCTTCCGTTTCTCAGCCGTGGTTTTTTTTTTCTAACGGACACGTTACGGATGTATACGGATGGCAGGGTATGTCAACGGAAGCCTAACGGATGCTTACGGAAGCATTGCGGATGTATAACGGAAGAGAAACGTAAGACTTGCGGATACAAACGGATATAAACGGCAGAATAACGGTAAAGGAACGGAGGTATTTCTTGTGGTACGGTTGTGTTACGGTTGTGTTACGGAAGCATTACGGAGAGCTTTCTCACTAGATATATAGGTAGGGATGTGCTACCTCCTACATCCTACATCACTACATCCTACTTCCCTACATGCTACATCACTACATCCTACATACCCACATCACTACATCCTACATACCCAAATCCTACATCCCACATCCAACATTCCTACATCCCTAAATTCTACATCACTACATCCTACATCCCAACATCCTACATCCCTACATCCTACATCCTACATCACTACATTACTACATCCCTACATCCTTACATCCCCACATCCCTACATCCCCACATCCCTACATCTTACATCTCCACATCCTACATCACTAAATCCTACATCACTACATCCTACATCACTAAATCCTACATCACTACATCCTACATCACTATATCCTACATCCCCACATCCTACATCACTACATCCTACATCACTAGGCTACATCCTACATCATTACATCACTGCATCCAACATCCACACATCCGACATCACTACATCCTACATCCCTACATCCCCACATCCTACATCACTACATCACTACATCCACATAGTGATGTAGGATGTAGTGATGTAGGAGGTAGGATGTAGGGATGTAGGATGTAGTGATGTAGGATGTAGTGATGTAGGATGTAGTGATGTAGGATGTAGTGATGTAGGAGGTAGAATGTAGGATGTGTGGATGTTGGATATAGTGATGTAACGATGTAGGATGTAGCCTAGTGATGTAGGATGTAGTGATGTAGGATGTAGGATGTGGGGATGTAGGGATGTAGGATGTAGTGATGTCGGATGTGTGGATGTTAGATGCAGTGATGTAACGATGTAGGATGTAGCATAGTGATGTAGGATGTAGTGATGTAGGATGTAGTGATGTAGGATGTAGTGATGTAGTGATGTAGGATGTAGTGATGTGTGGATGTTGGATGTAGTGATGCAGTGATGTAATGATGTAGGATGTAGCCTAGTAATGTAGGATGTAGTGATGTAGGATGTAGGGATGTAGTGATGTAGGATGTTGGGATGTAGTGATGTAGGATGTTGGGATGTAGGATGTAATGAAGTAGGGGTGTATGATGTAGGGATATACAGATGTAGGGATGTAGGGGTGTAGGATGTAGGGATGTAGGGTGTAGGGATGTAGGATATATATGCTTCTGTAAAGTTTCCGCAACCTTTCTGTTACTCTTCCGTAAATATATCTAGATGTAGCCTAGTGATGTAGGATGTAGTGATGTAGGATGTAGTGATGTGGGATGTAGGGATGTAGGAGGTAGGATGTAGTGATGTAGGATGTAGTGATATAGGATGTAGTGATGTAGAAGGTAGGATGTAGGATGTAGTGATGTAGGATGTAGTGATGTAGGATGTAGTGATGTAGGATGTAGCGATGTAGGATGTAGTGATGTAGGATGTAGTGATGTAGGATGTAGTGATGTGTGGATGTTGGATGTAGTGATACAGTGATGTAATGATGTAGGATGTAGCCTAGTGATGTAGGATGTAGTGATGTAGGATGTAGTGATGTAGGATGTAGGGATGTAGTGATGTAGGATGTTGGGATGTAGTGATGTAGGATGTTGGGATGTAGGATGTAATGATGTAGGGGTGTATGATGTAGGGATATACAGATGTAGGGATGTAGGGGTGTAGGATGTAGGGATGTAGGGTGTAGGGATGTAGGATATATGCTTCCGTAAAGTTTCCGCAACCTTTCCGTTACTCTTCCGTAAATATCCGTAACTCTTCCGCAATTTAACGTTAATCCTCCGTTGGCGTCCGTTGGCGTCCGTTACTCTTCCGTACCACTTTCCGTAATTGTCCGTAATTGTCCGTTACTCTTCCGCAACTCTCCCGCAACTCATCCGTTTTTGTACGCAACTTGACCGTTTCTCCTCCGGTGCATCGCATCGGGGGCCTCCTTCCATTCAACTTTTGCCTACGGAGGCCACCGGATCACGCTCGACACGTCCGTACTCTTACGTAACTCTTCCGTTTCCCGGTGTGACTGAGCCATAAGGGTTCATCTAGACTTGCTCAGGTCTTTGATTATGAACATTCATTATATTATAAACACAATCAGAATAAGGTTCATTATAATATCCTTCTCTGACTGGTCCATGAATCAACCTGTATCCCAGCGAGGAGGGTAGCAGGATAGCATAGGATACATGGACTGGAGGCAGTCTAGGGTTCACCCCCCTTAGGGGATACACCGTGGACGGATGCACCAGTTTTAGGGGACACCCCGGGAAATTGCACATCCTATTTGGTAACACCCATTTACAACTGCACCCGCCACCTGGTGTTTTGCTTTTGGCATCGGTGGCAAGATGGCCACTTCCATAACACGATAGCTATCTTCCCTCCTTCCAGATGTTCAGTCCCACGTTATCTGCTGGGAGAGTGAGGACACTGACCACTCAGGGCGAGCGCCTGTCTGTCTGATCACTCTCCACCCAGCGTCTCGTATTACTACGCACTCTGAGGACCTAGTCCACTTGACCTCTGAGGTCAGGTCATCCTGCTCCTTCACTCTGCCACCAGATGGAGACACTGATGTACCAAAGATCGAAGATTAATACGTTTTTATTATCTATGGTATACTAGGATCTCATTGAAATGTATGGGGACTCAGTAAACCACGACCCATTATATAAAACCTGCCAGGTACCATAACTGTGTTATACGGATTCAAAACCTTGGTATACTGCCTCAATGCCATGGTATACGGGCAAATAGTCCATTTGTGCTACAGAGCAAGGAAGTAGTCCCTATTAATATACCCCTTAATATGGCAATTTCTGAGTTTAATCTATTGGATGGATAATCTAGTGGATGGATAAGATGGATAATACATTCAACAAACGATAGCTTTGTGGACAGGCTGCTCTGTAAACCAGTCGAGGTTAATGTTGTAATACACTCGCATGCACTCGTGTATGACTACCAGTCAACCCCTCGTGGATTTCGGTCGCCTGTAAACCAGTGTTTATTGTCTATAGGGACAAGAGAATAAGACCACCAAGATTCTACGATGCTGTTCTCTCAGCCTAACTTAAAAAAAGAGATCAACTCCACTACTACTGAGCAATACCCCAACATACACACAATTAAAGGCATATCCTACAATACACAGTGGCGCCAACTGGTGATTTTTAAATAATGTAAATTTTTAGTCAAAACTGGTTTCTTGGGATTCATTCTAATTCTACATGAGTAAATTAAATATTTTGTCCAGTTTATCAAATCTTAATAGGTCAAATACGCCAATTTACATTTGCTTGATTTACATAGGAAATGTACTGAAAAATATGGTTTTCTTCAATTCTTTCAAAAACAAGGACAGTGACATATGATTTGTAAAACCTAGATAAGTAGTACTATACATGTGCTATTTTCTGTGAAAGTTTGAGGAAACTGGCATGGGTTTTACTATGTGAAAAAATACTTTTTAGAATTTCTATATATTCTAATAGAAAATTATCATGATATTGATCCATAAATCAAAAACAAGCACGGTTACCCCTAATTTTTAAGTTAGATATGTGTTTTACAAGACTTGGAGATCATCTTCTTAAATCAAAAAAAATATTGACATGGGTTTTAATTTTCAAGCCAAATTTCAAGGTTTGCCTTTAAAGCAACTTAAAGAGCAATATCGTATGAGAGCATAACCAGATAAAGTAGTTCACTGTCTTTCGTGCAATCTGAGACGTTAAATCATCTGGCGGGTCACAACAGGGTGGCTCTGAGTGATGAAGGTAGGATAGAGATGTATCGTATGTGATTATCTTGTCTTCCTTGCAGATTAAGGTAATTATTGTGTCTACACTGGATACCTGGACACCGGTGGGGGTGCGATTAAGATCTCTTTCCGGGGGCATATTGATGGCCGTATGCACCTTGTGGGGTATACGGGTGTTTCTGGTATGTGTGTTTATTTGGATACTGGAGAACTTGCCCCGAAACGAAGCAGCCCCGTGATTTTTTCGCCCCGAAACGAATTCGCCCCGTTTGGAAAACCTGTCCTGTAAAAAATTCAAGTTTTAAAGTTATTAATTACATATCTTTTAGATTTTTATTTGGGGTAAGACATATTACAATTGTCGCCAGGCTCGGCGATTATAAATATGTGCATCTGTAGAACACAAAATACCTCCAAAAGCACTCAGAATTTACGATATTTAAAAGAACTGGCAGATGGGACAGATTCTGTCCCAAACAGGCAGGTCTGTATAGAGATACAAGCGGCCACAGTGAAGGGTTGGATAGATATAGAATGTTATAAAAATGTTAGGGTGAGAGCTCTATAATACCGATTCAGAAATTCCAGTATGCACAGAGTCGAGTGTAGAGACGACCTTTGGATTGTGTACAATAAAGCTGTATCAGTGTAATATCAGCCATAATCAAATAGACGGATGACAACAGAATTCCTGCTCACGTCACGTGATTTAATCATCCACATCTCAGATACATCACAGGATCACCGCCCAGATGGCCTAGATCTAGGCGGGGTTAAGGCCCATTCCTGGCCTAGATTAGGCTGTTCATAGTCAACGTGTTGCACCGCTTAGGCCAAGGAGGCCTAGTTTATACAGGTGTAGCATAAATAGTCTCATTAATTCATCAACGTCGATCCACGCGTTCTACGCCTAATTTTTGCGATGATTTCCTGTTATTGTATCATGTTTGCGTAACATTGTTAATTATCCACCTAATATAATGTGTCCATAGTAAACCTATGTTGACTCTGTATGGACATATCCAGCGTATACGGATCTGTTGTATGCTCCGGGTGGCGATATAGCGCGCATACGAAAAAATAGTAGTTTATAATTAAAGTAAATTAAAATCGGTGGGACACTGACTTAGGCCGAATGATTCGTCTAGGCATCATTTCTCTTATATTTACAAAAATATTTTTAAGAAGGAAATAATTCATATGAGAAAGCAATGACAAGGCTGAGACCGATTCTCACCAACCCGACCAACTATTTTTATTTCTGTGGTGTATTACTATCTATTTCATTATGTCTATCTCTGATGTATATCTGTCCAAAAATCACCTGTATGTGGATAATAGAATTCGGAGAACCAGAAGAGATAGTTGTGTACGGTCTGCTATGGGTCGTATTAAGACTAGTAAATATCAACGGTCACCGTAATACAGAGGTGCAAAATTGTGGGAGACTCTTGATTCTGAGCCCCAACATGCGGAATCAAAAAAAGTCTTCAAAATAGCTGTGGATGTATGAATGGGTGTAATATCTAACCATGTTATTGCATGTCTACAAAACATCTCATCTCATTAATCATTTAATTATTCAATTATTTATTTATCTATTGATGATAATACATGTGTTCTCTTGAGATCTTGATGTATCAATAGGCTTGAACTTCCAGTGGAAGATCTGTCTAGTCTGACAGAACTGGTTGTAATAAACAAAAACAAAACAAAAAAAATTATCAGTAGTAGTAGAACAAATCAACGTGCCAGAATGATGTATAAATATCAGATTAAACAAAGATCACTGCGGGTATAAAGTAATGGCTAGCCTACCGTTTAAATGCGGCACTCAGTAGATTCATAGAGGTTATCATTTACAGTTTATATCCCAAAGTCTAATATAAGCTTAAGCCAACAAGGTCCATTCCTCACATTACAGCTCACACTATCACTCTACTTCCTCGAGTGTTGAGTTTTCGTGGAGCACCCTTTCACAAATAAACAGTATTATGTTAGGAGGTTTCAGGTGTTGCATTTTGTTCTCTAACCACTCTAGCTCTTATATTTGTTTGGCATATACTCCCTGAGAGAGGGTGCAGTAAAGCTACCACGGAGTGGCAATGGAGTAAACGCCGTTATGTGTTCACCACTTAAAGGTGTGTTATGAGAAGAGAGACGAAAAGCCAGCTGGGAGGTTGAATAACCCCGACCATTATTGTATAACCCTGGTTAAGTTTACACCTACAGGGATTTCTAAAAATGAGATTGATGGGTGTTTGGTCTGTGTCCCAATTCGGTATAGAGTTTGGAGCGTGCAGTAATATGAACGAGGCGATAAGCGAGTGAATATTTCGACGTGATCCAAAACACGAATATGTTTCTGATTTTATCTTAGCCTGCAAATATGTATCTGTTTATCACCCATTGAGTATGAGTTACCGTACTCTCCATGCTGGGTGCCGCCATATTGGAAACCACTGAGCAGATAAAATGCTGGAACACTGCTAGAATTTAAAAAAAAAAAAGATTAATGCTGATTGTCAAACCCTCTCTTATACTGCCCGGGTGAACAGAAATACCAAGGTGTAACTAAACGGAAATCCTGCCCAGACCAACAGTGAAATATTTTGAGAGTTTGAAAACTTTACCATTCCGCTGTTAGTGAGTTAACAGAAAGGCGACCGGAACGTCCATGTGTATCAGAGTATTTAGGAAGCCGTGCGATCTCTAGTTCGTCTATTTCGCGCCAGGCAAACAAAAGCCAGAGGCTGTTCCTCTGGGTAGAGTTACTTCCGGTCACGTGACATTAATTTTTTGTCACGTCAAGAAAAACAGTGAGACAGCAACCTCCAAGTACCAGAACCACCAAGATACCCTGACCCCAATCTCGAAGACAGCAACTAGCAAGATGCATAGACCCCAACCTCCAAGTACCAGAACCACCAAGATACATGGACAGCAACCTCCAAGTACCAGAACCATCAAGATACATGGACAGCAACCTCCAAGTACCAGAACCACCAAGATACATGGACAGTAACCTCCAAGTACCAGAACCACCAAGATACATGGACAGTAACCTCCAAGTACCAGAACCACCAAGAAAAACAGACCACAACTTCCAAGATACATAAGCAGCAGCCTCCAGGAACACAACCCCCCAGATACATGGACAGCAACCTCCAAGACTGTAACCACCAAAAAACACAGACCCCACCCTCCAAGACCGTAATCATCAAGATACACAGACCCCACCCTCCAAGACCGTAATCATCAAGATACACAGACCCCACCCTCCAATACCGTAATCATCAAGATACACAGACCCCACCCTCCAATACCGTAATCATCAAGATACACAGACCCCACCCTCCAATACCGTAATCATCAAGATACACAGACCCCACCCTCCAAGACCGTAATCATCAAGATACACAGACCCCACCCTCCAATACCGTAATCATCAAGATACACAGACCCCACCCTCCAATACCGTAATCATCAAGATGCACAGACCCCACCCTCCAATACCGTAATCATCAAGATACACAGACCCCACCCTCCAATACCGTAATCATCAAGATACACAGACCCCACCCTCCAATACCGTAATCATCAAGATACACAGAACCCACCCTCCAATACCGTAATCATCAAGATACACGGAACCCACCCTCCAATACCGTAATCATCAAGATACACAGACCCCACCCTCCAATACCGTAATCATCAAGATACACAGACTCCACCCTCCAATACCGTAATCATCAAGATGCACAGACCCCACCCTCCAATACCGTAATCATCAAGACATATAAACAGCAACCTCCAAGACCGCAATCATCAAGATACACAGACTCCACCCTCCAATACCGTAATCATCAAGATACACAGACCCCACCCTTCAATACCGTAATCATCAAGACATATAAACAGCAACCTCCAAGACCGCAATCATCGAGATACACAGACTCCACCCTCCAATACCGTAATCATCAAGATACACAGACCCCACCCTCCAATACCGTAATCATCAAGACATATAAACAGCAACCTCCAATACCGTAATCATCAAGATACACAGACCCCACCCTCCAATACCGTAATCATCAAGATACACAGACTCCACCCTCCAATACCGTAATCATCAAGACATATAAACAGCAACCTCCAAGACTGCAACTGCCAATTATGCAAATAGGGTAAGGACAAAACGTCACTGTTGTATTGTTCAATATATCATGATCACCTATTGCTTGGAGGACCGATATAAAAGCAAGCCTATCGAATGAAATAAAGTACCTTTTCTAAATAGTTGAATTGTATTGATAGTTTCTTGGGACATGTGGGAGATTGTGATGGCCCCATTTTATTTTAATACTATTTTCGAATAAAGGATAAATAAAGTATCTGTGTTGCAGGTGTTCAATGCTGATGTCGAACAAGTGCAGATAAATGATTCCCGTTTCTCAATGTCTGGCATTTTTTTTTAAACTTTTATTCAGTTATGTTTTTAACATACATATCTGCGTTTGAATAATGGTGGGAATTCAATTGCCGTCAATCCATCAATACCATAAATACAGCTTTATGGGGTTAATGTAAAGAAAAAGATCTTATCTTATTATATAACTATCGAGGGAAAATTTCGCCCATCTTATATATGTTAATGGTATATGACAATAATGGTATAATAATTGTAATGAAAATTATAATGATTATGATGATCATGATAATGATAATAACAACAATAATGATAATAATAGTAACAATAATAATGATAATAATGATGGTAATAATAATAATTAAAATGATGATAGTAACAATAATAATAACAATAATTTATCATCTTCATCGCTTATAATTAGATTAGATATATTCCCCAATCCCAGATGACAATAGATGTGAAAGCCATACCTCGATATCTTAAATGGAAAAATATTGTTATTAAACTTTGTATCATTTTCTATGGAGAATTTGCGTAGGGAGACTTGAAGGAGACCCAAGCCTCTGGTTTGCAGATCAGAAGTTGGCCACTGACTGGTTCACATTATCCGATTCGAATGACTCGGTGCAAAACAGTCCATGTCTGGTGATGTGACCTTGGCCGTAACTACATGATGGATTTGACCTTGGCCTTTACTACATGTATGATATGACCTTGACTGTTACTACATATTTGATATGTCCCAGGCCATTACTACATGTCTGATGTGACTCCAGCCACTGTCACCTGTTTGATATGACTTTGGCTGTCCCTACCCAGCATGAAGTTGTCCCATTACCTTAAGTCCATATAAGGAATAGAGTAGACCGAGTAGCCAATGACTGCATTCGCCGCAAACCCCGACCTTCACCCTGACCTCCTTACATGATATTTTCTAGCGCCTTGGTAGGGCTATACAGTCGAGAGTTGACCTCGAATTTTAGGGGCCACAACCACCCTCTACATGTCCATGCTTCCTTAGTCGCTACTCTATGTTTAATATAGCTGTCACTACGCTCTCAAACACGACAAAGCAGTGTCTCTTCAGTAGTCGCGAACTGCTACCTGGGAAGAATGGCCTTTTATCTGACCTGAACTCGTCCCATGCACTCTTACGGGTCACATCTCCTCGACGGGTCACATCTCCTTGACGGGTCACATCTCCTTGACGGGTCACATCGTCTCGACCTGCTGATAAACGAACTGAGTGACAACCGCAGAGAGAGACCGTGAGAACCAACTTTTGATCCAGGTCCTGATGTGGTGAGTATGTGTTTTTTTAATGTAGTCTTTTATTTCTCTCATGTATATTTTTATCTACTTAATTGTGCTCAAGTCAGGTGGTGTTCACAATGGACGAGGCCAAGCGTGGCCTGTCGACGAGCCAGGGGGACCTGTCACCCCCGTCCCCTCCCCCCTACAACCTGCCAAATTTGTCAAATATTTGAAAAGTGAAGAATGAGTGCACACAAAGTGAGATACGCTTAATAAACGTTCCCCACGCCACGCTCCACCCGTGTATAATGTGACCTGGCGAGACCTGCGCCAGGCCCTGCACACCTATAGCATTACAAGGGGCTGTTTCCTAAATATCTCTCTCTAAGATATGCATCAGTATGTATACTGCATAACCCATACACAAAAGTTTAGTTTTTTTTCTTAAATTTTCTTTACATTTCATTTTATTCGATCACCAGAAGAGTTATTGGTCAGAGAGAAAACCAAAACCTTGTACTACTCCGCATACTTCTTCAAATTATAATACATGTAAAGAAAGAACTACAGCAGAGGGAACAAGCGGCAGAACGGCCGAGGCCGAGCTTGTATTTCATGTAAAACTGAATTACCCTAATAAAATCTTACCAAAAAAAAAAAAAATCAACAGTTTCTCTGATTAAAATGAGACTAATATCCCCAAACTGGTTATCAATATTTTAGATTTTTATGATATTTCAAAAACATGAATTTTAGGATGTAGGCCTACATAAGCGAATGGAATATGATAAGAATTATATCAACCCGTATTTCAGGAGCGGGACGATGATTTATCATGGGAAAACAAAGCTGTTGTTGCTGCTATGTGTGAGGTCAATTGGCCTTTGGACTACTGGAGTTTAATGGGAGCGCACTCGTTGAAGTGTCTATACTTATATCATTGACCAACTAAATGTGGATATGTTCCCACATTTGTGTAAATATGCCTCCATTCTCCAACTACTAATAGCGAGTTGCAGCTAAGTTATTTTGATAGCAATAACGTTATGATAACTACCGTAAAACCCCGCTTATAAGCCGACCCCAGATTTGGGTCCTGTCCCCCCATTCTCCACCCATTCCCCAACCTTTTGTAGAATTTTCGGGAATGAATATGAACGTCTCTATTAAATTTTGTATCAATATAAGATATCTAATGCTATCTGACAAATTGTCTACCATTAAATGATTCACATTTCTATATCTGGGTTTTTTTGGTACTTAATTATAGATCTGTACTGATTTGGGGCTTTTCCGAATTCAATTTTTGAAAAAGAAAACACGGTTATAAGCCAACTCCCGACTTTGGCAAGAATCTATAAGCCGATTTCTTTTCCTCAGTCCCTAAAAATTCGGTTTATAAGCGGAGTTTCACGGATATAGTGTACAAATTAAGTTTAACATCGAAGCTGATGCTATAGATTATTCGAAAAGAAAAAGTACACTCTCTGGATATGTACATATGTCTGATACATAAACTATTGTCAGAAGGAGATGTATTGGAGCTGTGAACTTTCATACCCGTAGCTTGTGGGGGTGGGGGTGGTTATGGGGATTCTGATAAGAAGGAACTGTATCGAGATCCGTAGCCACTGAAAATATGCCATGAATTTTAGTTGCGGAGTAATATTACGAGGCAAAGCCGATTGGCGTTACATAGTAAACCCGAACAAATGGCGCATTTCAGTGGCCATGGATCGAGTGCGATTCAGATTTTATATCACCCCAATTGGTTCTGTTCCAGATCCCCCCCCCCCCCCCCAAAAAAAAAAAAAAAAGAATGGAGGTCTATTCTAATTTTCAAAAGCTAATGTGTCGTTCGGCACCATAATGTCAATAATTTCAATTTACTGTCCAACGTAATGTAATTTCTTTTAAGATCTTTATTTGCATCAATGTGTTTACATTGGTCTTCCAACAAATCGTGATCGTTGAGTGCATGGTATAAGGAAACATAGGTACCATTTCTGTGGGTTGCAGTAGGGCGGCCCAACCCATTACAACATATTTTACCGATGGTATTTATAATGGTATATATTTATTCAATACATCAGGAAGAAGAGTGTTGGTCAAATATACAATGGTTGGTTCGGGTTCTGTGCACTTTTTCATCTTTTTGACTTTATCTTACTTTACTGTATCTGAGTTACAGTGGATTATCGTATCCATTGTTATGTAGGTTTATCGGCAAGGAGTTTCTTTATCTTCGATTTTAACTCTGATTTGTTACAGTTTCTTTGAAGATAATATAATGCGCCATATATTACAACACATAGGAACACCGAGGGGAATACAAACATCCGTATTCTATAATACGGAGAAAAAGTCCCTGAAACATTAAAAAAATAGTGCTCGGGAAGATCGGCGGTCGTTTCGTCCTTTCCTTAAAAACTTAAATTTGCAATGCTGTCTTATTCACTTACAAACTTATCGCTTATAGCCGACTCACGACGTCACAGTGAGCCCGAACACTATTTACACTGCACCCCTAGCAGCGTAGTATTTCATAGACGTTCAGCCATAGATATTATAGAGAAAACCCATGAAAGTTTAGGGTCTGAGCTCGTATCCCATCGAGTTTGAATCACGTAGTAATTCACAAGGCGAAGCCGCGTGAATTGCTATGTGATTCAAATGAGATGGGATCGAGCTCTGACCGTAAACTTGAATGGGTTTCTGAATTTATCTCACCCTTAATATTGACTAATGGGCTAACATTTGTGACATTATCCCCCATTGGATATTATTCCTAAATATCTAATGGGTGTTAGATACGAGTTTTCAATGTTAAGTCTATGGAGAAAAAATATCTAGGGTGAGATAAATAGTAATACCAACGAGTATAGAGAAAGGTTTCTCTATACTCGTTGGTATTACCAATACAGGATTATATTGTGTATGTGTGCGCCTGAGACTAAGTTTGTCTACTCCTTGTCTATCAGAGTCACTGGTGCGCTCACAGGAAGGTCACGTGGTTCAATACTCTCAGAAGTACAGCTCTCATTACAAGATAATCTTTTTTTTTCTTTTTTTTTTAACATTTCTTTTTTGCATCCTCATATGGTTTACAGGTTGTTCATCAAAGTACACTACTTCAAGACATGATTGCGATACAGAAAAGTGGGTATATCCGTCAGCTGGATTCGTACAGCCGGTTTCAATCTTTACACGGTCTCAGAAGTCCAGCTCTGTAACTCCACCTTAAGTCAGGTCTCACCTATCAATTACTCAACAACTGTCTCATCACGAGATAATCTATATACCCTCTCAAAAGTACAGCTTTATAACACTTATAGTCATGTTTAACCTGTAATCATACTCAGCAACTGTCTCATCAAACAGACAATAATCGATGGTTTTGTGGACAGGTGGTCCTTAACAGTACACGACCACTCAGGTCAAGCTTGGGTGGTTTGCAAAGCTGCATGTCCACAAAACCATCGATCGTTGTAAATAATCCCAGGAATTGCCATATTATATGGTATGTCAATAGATATTCTTTGATCTGCTCCTCACCGAACGTTACGACCATGTGCTACTCACCGTAACATTCCGACGACCATATGCTTCTCACCGTAATGTTACGATGACCACATGCTTCTCACTGTAACTTTACGACCCGTGCTACTCACGTAACGTTACGACCATGTGCTACTCACCGTGACGTTACGACCACGTGCTATTCACCGTGACATTACGACCACGTGCTACTCACCATAATGTTACGACCACATGCTCCTCGCCATAACTTTACGACGACCACATGCTCCTCAAAGTAACGTTACGACCACATGCTCCTCACCGTAACGTATCTCACAATCATCAAGTTCAGCACCATTACCCTGTGTCATGAGGATGGGATTACACAGGTTCACGAACTGCTGGCTCCAGCCCAAGGTCAAGTTTCACATGTCTGTCTCTACTCAGAGGTCAAGTGTGAGTAGGTTTTAGTATTCCGTGTGAGTCTCGCCGTACGGGGATCTCGTGAGATTACAACGAGAAGAGCAGTATGCGCCTGTGTATAGACGGGATAGTATATTTCCATACAGCACCATACAGGATAGGATAGATACATACAGGAAAGGACAGCTGTATACAGGACAGGACAGCTGTATACAGGACGGGACAGCTGTATACAGGATAGGACTAAAGAAGAAATCAACAAGTTTTGTTCAAAATTGTCATTCTCTACGAGTTTGTTGTGAGGTGATATAAACGAGGCGACAGCCAAGTGAATATCGGATAACATTCAAACGAGTTGAAGAACGACTTCTTTGACCAAAACGAGTTGATTTCTGAATTTATCTCACTCCTGTACACACTAAAAGAATGGACAACAAACACACAGGATATAAACCATGGAGAACGGACTGCAATACTTGTACGGGCATGGAGAACGAGTTCCTAATGTTACGACTATGGACATTTATTCCAGGGGTGAGATAAATCTCCATTCAGGATAGGACTAAAGAAGAAATCAACAAGTTCTGTTCAAAATTGTCTTTCTCCACGAGGTGATATAAACGAGGCGACAGCCAAGTGAATATCGCTTAACATTCAAACGAGTTGGAGAACGACTTCTTTGACCAAAACGAGTTGATTTCTGTATTTCTCTCACCACTGTATACTTTAAAAGAATGGACAACACACAGGATATAGACCATGTAGAACGCACTGCAATACTAGTAGGGGCATGGAGAATTAGTTCCAAATGTTAAGCATATGGCACAAAAACACCAGGGGTGAGATAAAACATCATATTGGTCGCCAACAAAGTCTCAGCCAATCACAGCATCCTTTACATATCTAAACAAGATGTGCAGTAACTTTTAGATAGCAGCGTGTAGTAATTACGTCACTTACGCCAGTGGGTATATAGTAATGAGCTCATTTTATATATACTACCCTCTTTGGAAGCATATATATACATATACTTGGCATGGCAGACTTCCTCACTAAGATCCCAGGGGAAACAAATTACAATTCTAGATCAATTATCAAACATATTCTGCACCAGTGACTTGTGGAAATATGTTATTTCGATTTCTGTGGGATGGCCTCATGTCTCAAAAAGAGGTAAACTTTACTGATGCATATCCTAAGGTACTCGACTTGATAATAGTATTTGTCCATGTCTAGTGGAGGGTGTCGGTGTAGATAAAAGTAGCGCCTGTAGATGAGTTTCTATTGTATGTGCATTCTAGTGTCATACACATAGCACAACGATAAATAACTGGGTATTTAAAGGGGCTAGAACCTGGGGACATAACTTAATCTACCGACGTAGCGTCCTAAATGCAGATTCTCACTTGGAGATTCTTGCCCCAAACACTGGTGCCCTGTGCATAGTCACCGGAAAACGCTAGTCGCACAGCGGGTGGGAGGGCAGAGTCGGCAATTTGCAGCCCGAACATTTCAAACATGTTTGGAATTAAACTACAGGAGTCCAGTGCCTTTTTGGGATGGACTCGAGTCGGAACTCATGCACACATCACGGGGGGCAGGGTAAGACTCGCCGACGATTTTGCGTTTTCACATTCCAACTGACATGGGACATTCCGAGAACAAAACTTTCATAGTCGCTGACTGAAGCCCCGCACATGCCCTAAAATCGCCTCGTGGGAATCAGGCATAGGCAAAAGCCTGGCAGCCCCCCCCCCCCCCCCACAACCCCCACAACCCCCCAACAGGGCGAGTAGCATACAGCACAGCATCTTGAGGGATGTTCAGTAAGTCCGCAGTTCTCAGACCATCGACAATAAACCATGTGAAAGGAATTAGGACTTGGTGTTCTTCATTCAAAGTATTCTAACTGCTATAACAACAAGCATGCACAGTAGCAGTATTGGAATATGAATATATCTGAAATATCATCAAACAGGAATATCATAGTACAATAGAACCCCGCGTAAGCGTACACCCTCCATTCCGGGCCAAAGTGCCCGCTTACGCAGGGTGTCCGCTTACGCGAGGTTAAAATAAACATCCAATAAAGGGAACCGTTCCGAGCAAAGGTGTCCGTTAACGCGGGGTGTCCGCTTACGTGGGGTTCCCATTAAGCGGGGTTCTACTGTAATATTCTGTAAACATACAAGCTACAAAGTGGCAGCCACTGGGGAACATTGGCACAACTTTGCCTCGCGGTTGCCGCCACTTTAAGACCAGCGTTTAGATGTGCCGCCAGAGAGGCTGTTATCAGCTGTTATCTACAGAGCATCGTGTACAGCGATAGCCGGTGATACAGTTGATACAGGAGGTATGCGACAAGGTGATACAAGGATAAAGAGGTGGTTGGTGCTGTTTTATGCCGTAGCAACTCCTAAGGTGAGATGGATCCCCTAGAGGTGTCGCACATTATGATGATTTTGGACGGTCTACGACCATTTGGACGATGTAAATCACCATTTATGTAAAGACATTGAAGCCTTGCATTTTATCTTATCATACAAAGGTCGTAGCTGTACGACTATGAATTTTATGTAATGATATTATCCCAAGGATCATCGTGCGACCTTTTATAAGATTGTACGATGATCGTATACAGTTTACGAAACAATTCCCAAGCCCGCACCACAACTTTCACACACTCTGATTGTCTCACCTGTGTCGGTGAGGCAATTGGACTCATGGTTATGCACACAGACACCACTAACCAGATAATTTAGATAATCTGGAGTGTTGTCCAGCCATATTTGATAGGGTGTCCGTTTGAGTTGTCCGTTTTAATACATGGGATAAAGAAACTGTTCATACCGAAATAACTATCCGCTTATGCGGGGTGTCCACTAACGTGGGCTTCTCGCTTACACGGAGTTGAAATAATCATCTAATAGAGGTGTGTGTAGACGCTGCAAGTGAACATCAACTTCCCCAAAACATTTTCCAACCAGGAATTATTTTGCAGGAACAAAAAAGAACAAACATCTAATAGAAAATTTTTTCGAACTACGGACCACCAACGGGAGGTCTAACGGAACGAAAAGGTTACGCAAAAAACATCTAATAGAAGGACAAATTTCCGTTCCGGTCAAACGTGTCCATTAACGTGAGGTGCCGGCTTACGCGGGGTGTTTGTCAGGAGGGGTTCTACTGTACATTATGATTATTCTATTTAAGGAAACTATTAATATGCAGATGGAGGGCGGTGTCCACAGGAGGGTGGGAGCGGGTCTGCCTAATGTTATAAATACCACTCACTTACTAATGCTTCTTCCAGTACAGAATCCAGTTCTTAAAGTGCAGCTCTATCAGCACCGAAGTATGTCGTGTAAAAGTGTCAGAGAGAGACATTTTTATATAGGCTTAGTGGTGTAAAATCATCTTGCTCTAACTATTAGCATAATCCTTGTCATGGTGCCATTCCATATGTGGAATCGTGCTATGAGGTGCATGCTCACTCTCCAGTCATAGTTTGGTTCACATAATCTTACCAAATCCGGCAGCATATAACAGAGGCTACGACTGGAGAACAAGTATGTGACGTCTCATTTAGCTGGACAAAGTAGGGGCATCTGATCCCATATTATCATTATGATTTTGGTAGCTGTCAGTCGACTCAGAGAGGGACACACCGCGAACACAAAAATGACCGATATTTGGTCACCTCTACACATGGGCTGCGCTTATCCGTCTGCGAAAAAATCCTATCTGCTCCTTGAACATTGTGTGAAGGAAGCAGCGGCTGAATCTGAAATTCTAGGTTATCACTAAGTGATAAACACTCCACTGTTTTCACATACACAAGGACTTCCCTGACTTCTCCTGCAAGGAAGGAGGGAGAAAAAGTCACTGTTAGGCCACTCAAAAAAAAAACTTGTTTCTCATCACTAAGCCATGAAAAATATGACGAGGGCGCTTTTTTTCCTTTTTTTTTCTGGATCAAAGATGGCTTAAAATCGTCATGAAATGGGCTTTAGACATACAGTAAAACCTTGCATAAGTGATCACCCTCCGTTCTGGGCCAAAATGTCCGCTTATGCAGGGTGTATACGGGGTTTTCTGATTTATACTGCTTATACATTGAAAGCATCCCTGGCATGAGGAGCTTTAATTTGATACCAAATACAGTAGAACCCCGCCTAACGGACACCCCGCGTAAGCGGACACCCCGCGTTGACGGACACCTTTGGTCGGAACGGTTCCCTATATAAGTTGTTTATTTAACCCCGTGTAAGCGGTCACCCCGCGTAAGCGGACACTTTGGCCCGGAACGGAGGGTGTCCGCTTACGCGGGGTTCTACTGTACACATACTTTTCATAATTTCTATCGAGGTTCATTTTATTTTAACCAAAAAAAATCTTCTAAAATCGTTTTTGCAGATGCGCGGTGATGAGAAACAAGTTTTTTTTTTGAGTGGCCTTAGGGATTCCTCAGCACAATAAACTACATACTGCACTGCCACCTCGTCATCAGTGATGAATTTACATCTAAAGGATAGCTGATGATCTTCAGGATGGATGATAATCTACAAGATAGATGTAAATCTACAGGATAGATAATAATCTACAGGGAACATACCAAATTAAAGTAAATCTTTCTGAATAGCAGTCAAATAATTACATCAACAGTTTGTCAGTTCCCACCCTTGTGACGTAACAGTACCACCCCATCTAGCGGAGATGTTTCACACTAGACCTGCCCCTAACCGGAAGTAGTAACGACGAGCGCCAACAGGGTGCGCTCCGGGCGGCGGGTGACAGCGCACCTGACGACGACTAATGACACTAAACCTGGGTAATTTACCTGTGGGTGACCGGAGATTGAGTGGAGAGAGAAATTTATTACCGGGTGAGGAATTCAGCTGAAAGCTCTGCTTTTCTGGCATCGCCCCGTCAACTGCATGGGGTATTAGGCTGGTGGAGGGGGTGGTGCTGTTTCTATTGGAAGTTAATTGTAGTCAAGCCAATGAAACGCAGCGTGTAGCCAACGTAACCAGCCATGTCCCCAGCAGAGCTGGTTTGCTAATTTACTGTGACATTTCATTAATAAGATCCTGTACATCGATTGATAACTGTTACTCCCAATATTGGCATTATTCTTGTACATTGTGAATTCTTCAGGATATCAAATACAACTTACGGTACCTGGAAGAACGCCCACTGGGTGAATGAACTATGTCTTCTTTGAATAAAAAAAAAATAATTTAAAAAAAATTAAACAGCTCCTGGATCCACCATATATTTCCCCACCTTAACAAAGTATAGTTGTATCCTCACAACCTCTTTTTTTATATTTGCGAGAGAACCCGTCATTCCTATCATGTAAAATGTAAAAGGTTTTTTGCTCACACCCACCGTTCATGCTGAAGGTGTGAAAACCATGAAACACATGGGCTTAAGGCCAGACTAAGCACCTGTAGGCAACACTGTATAGTGAAACAGCATTGTTGTGTCTTATATTGTCTAACGTTATGCTACTGTGTTGCATGATTGGTTTCATCTTTATTGTCATGTCTCAACATTTATTGTTCCATCTCATCTTATTGTACGTTTTGCGTCAGCAGTGCCAATGGTCCACTCCTCTGAGCCCTGTACGAAGTATGTAGATCGGTGACGACCAATGGAAAAGGGCTTTTGGGAGAACTAAAACATCCACACCGTTTTCATCGACCACTTGAAACGGCCCTATACGCCCTCCAGAGGTTAATACAAGTTCCGCTCACGACTGGCTGGGCACACCAAGACCACAAGAACCACAGTTCTCCCATTAATATTTGGTGAACCTGAATATAATTACGGATTTATATGTAGAAATAGCTGAAATTTCCATTTCTGACATCGGATTTCCCATTTGAAGATTTATAAAAACCGATAAACAGCAATAATTTCAGGTTACGGTTCAAGGTTCTATCACCAAAAAAACGTCGGTAACAAGCGCACACCGGTACAGACTGAATTCTGGGATACCTCAATAGGGTCTATTCAGAGAAGACATGCTTTACTAAGGTTACAGGTACTTTTCAGATAAGTGCTCTTCACATATCTCCATTGGGATCTCATTACTGTGTGATACATAACACGTCTTATCTAAACGTTGATCAATGATTACGAAACACAATTATGTCTACACTCCTCTACACCATAACCTTGAGATTAATCAGCTGATTAAAAAGGTCTCAGGTGTAAAGAGCGGAGATTATTGATAAATAAAAGATGGCTGATATATATGAACAGATGGCGAATAATACAACTTAGAATAACTACTGAACTATTCGTCCAATCAATGTTATCATTCACCTAATAGAAAGTGTCCATAGGAAACCTCAAGAACTCTGTATGGACATACCTGGCGTATACGGATATGTTGTCTGCGCCATGTTGCGATAAACCTTGGTTACTAAAAAAAGATAGTGCATAACTAAATGGACCTGCAAATCTGCCCTCCACAAGTCTGATAAAGGAGGATAGTGAATACAATATAGGCTGGTTTCAGATAAAAGCTGATGTATGCTCCTTGGAGTTGACCCTACGCATGTGCTCGGATACTGCTACGCATCAATTTCTCTGAGCATATGGTCGACTGTATCTAAAACAAATTATTATTGTGGATATATTTTTTCGGCATGAAAAAGTTGGGTGTTTTTATACGTAAAAGTCACACACTGCTCAGTCTCGAGCCTTTGATGGCGGTTTGCAGTTTCTTTGTTGGTTGGTTTGGTTTAATGTCCAGTCAACAATTATAGGTCCTTAACAGACTTTCTCAAGGTTCTTTTATACCGCAAGGGCGGTGATCAAATCCATGTGATGAATTTAGGGGAAAATCTTACCCCTGCACATTTACCATAGTTAGAGCTCTTTTACTTCCTACACCACAATAACATAGCATGAGAAGGACTGGCCTTGGATATAGCAGTAAGTCTACTACTGTTGGGGATGAAGGTGAAAGGTGGCTGTACACTACACCACATAGACATGGTATGAGAAGGACTGGCCTTTGATATAGCAATAAGTCTACTACTCTTGGAGATGAAGGAGAAAGGTGGCTGCACACCACACAACAGACATGGTATAAGAAGTACAGGGCTTTGATAGCAGTAAGTCTCCCACTCCTGGGGGTGAAGGAAAAATGTGGCTGCATTGGGACTTCAACTCCCACAACCTTGGGATTACAAGTCCATTGCTCTTAACCACTGAGCTAGCTCCCCACTCCCGGTGGTTTGGAGGAGGTGGGGGGTGTTTTTCCTTTTTTTCCCTTTAGTTTGCAGAAAAAAAGTTTCGGTTGGTGGGGTGACACAGAGTACAGAACTATTACCAAGTTACTGGGACTTAGTCTTCTGCATACCTCGGGAGGTGGATGAAAAAATATAATCATAAAATGAGCGAGTTGGTGACTGTGTGATTGGGGTATAATTATTGCGTGATTGTAGTGCTGTCTTTCTGTCGTGTCCCTGATTGCCTTAAGTCTAGACGCGGTTAAAGGCAGAGATACTATTAGCCTATTGAATGAATGGTTTCGTGGACTGGAAGATTAAATGGGTTTGTTTCCCTAACATAATCTAAATACTTGTAGTCAATAAAACTGAAAAACTAAATAGATAAATCTAAATAAATTGCTTTAGAATAAACATCGAACAACACCTTTCATCTTAGGGGCTATCCATAAAGTATGTACACAAATAAAGGACAAAGGAGCAAATGAAAAATGTCCAAACATGTTACCTCCTCCTCCTCCATACGTACTTTATGGATAGTCCCTTACTTAGCAGTACCATACGGAGTACCCCAAGGGTTGGTGTTGGACCCTCTTTTGTTCTTAATTTTTGTAAATAACATATGCAAAGAAATAATTTACTGCAACAAAATATAATATGCGGATGAACGTGTCCCTTTATGCCAGTGATATAAAAAGGCAAAAGCATCGGCACAGTACAGTGGGAGATGGGTAATTAATAAGACATAGTCAGTTATAAAAATACACCAATCTGGGCCTGTTTTACATAGTTATATGTATATGAAATATATGCTATATGTCAATGTTATATGCCTAACTACTTGGATTTATGACTGCCTCACTGTGCCTCATGGGCCGAGGTAGGACTGATGGTTGCTCTAAAAACTCTGTTTCAGGCACATGTTGAGCAGTAGCCTGAAGTTAAAGTGGCTGGAAGCTGGTCACTCTTTCTACTAATGCCACCGACATAGTGATCACAACGTATGCTGTTATTCCTCTGGTGCACAAGATCATGTTGAGCAATAGCCTGGAGTTAAGGTGGCTATGAAAACCCCTAGAAATGTCCAGGAATTAAATCCTTGCCTCGTCAATACAAGCAGGGCACGGGATATGTGCTTGGAGAGTGGTACACAACTGGGGTGCACGGAGCAGTATCTCGCCCTTTTCCCCATAGACATAACATATAGGGAACTCGTACTCAACGCCCATGAAGTATTCTCATCAGGGTATGATGTCACAAATGTTTGCCAATCAGTCAGTGATAGAGGTGAGATCAAATCTGAACTGCACTCGATCCATGGCCACTGAAAATATGCCATTCATTTTGATTTGCAACATAATCTGACTCGGCTTTGCCTTGTGAGATCACTTCGCAACCAAAACTTATAGCATATTTTCAGTAGCTAAGGATCTCGATGCAGAACAATTGAGAACTAGACTGAAACTCACGAGATGAAAAGAACTTACTTGGTCCGTACTCCACTGAGTTTGACCACTGAGTAATTCACGAAGCGAACCAGAGTGAATTACGTAGCGGACAAACAAGGTGAAGTGCCGAACAAGATATTTACATCGAGTGGGGTTTTGATTTTATCTCAACGCGTATAACATTGTTAATTTAATTGATTAATTTAACTGTTTAATTGATTAAGTTAACTGAGTTCTGAAGAAGATAATTTACAACCGAAACGTCAACGATAGGTCCAGAAACTTTATGCTTACATTGTGATCAGTTTATATTGAATAAAAAGCTTTTGCAAATACCGCTGGCTTTGAGTTTGGCGTTTTTTATTCTTACTTGTATTAATTTAATAGAAAAAATTCCCAATTAGCCTTGGGTACAATATCATCACATCCGTGGAGTATGAGTTCCTAACGTTAGGCCTAGGGAGAAAAATCCCGGGGCGAGATAATGTTGTCAGTGCTCATGCCCCGGAAAGAGGGTGGGGTGTTTTTGTGGTCAGGTGTTTACCAGGTCAGGAGGTGCCTCGTCAGCACAGGTATGTCACCCCGCACAGGGTGCCAGCAGACACCCCCTCCCCGTCACAGACATCATACAGACACGGGTATTTATAGTGAGTCCACAGCCCGCCACGCCGTTTAGTCACACACTCTGACTTCTACAACACGTGTATGGGCAGGGTGATGTAAACCAGCCATAC
Source organism: Alentia gelatinosa (assembly GCA_950022655.1). Taxonomy (NCBI): domain Eukaryota; kingdom Metazoa; phylum Annelida; class Polychaeta; order Phyllodocida; family Polynoidae; genus Alentia; species Alentia gelatinosa. Next base: position 10,578,191 of record OX465586.1, read on the forward strand.
AGATACGGCTGACACCTAAGCCCCTTTATTAACTTGCGCAACGCGTGAATGTATTATATAGACAATAATCGATGGTTTTGTGGACAGGCGGCCGTAAACCACGAGTGGTTGACGCGTAGTAATACACGAGCGCTAGCGAGTGTATTACGAGGTCAACCGCGAGTGGTTTACAGAGCCGCCTGTCCACAAAACCATCGTTTGTTGTATTTATTATCCATATTTTCGAATAAATTAAACTCAGTTATTGCCATAATAAATGGTATAACAATAGGGACTATTTCTCTGCTCTATAGCAAAAGGGACTATTTTTCCCGTATACCATGGTTTTGAGGCCGTATACCACAGGTTTGAATCCGTATACCACAGTTATGGTATCTGACAGGTTGTATACAATGGGTCATGGTTTACTGAGTCCCTATGCATTTTCAATGGGGGCTTTGTATACGATGGATAATAAATTGAGATATTGTATCATCATCGGGTTAAAAAAAAATTCTATAAAAAAAATTAAAAACGTGTATAATCTCAAAGGTACCATCTGCACCTAGAGCACCTTGTGTGACACCGCATTCTCCTATATCAACATTCAGTTTCATCAACGAGGTGCAATTTAACCATAATGTGACCTCTATCGCTATATCTAAAGACTTATTAGCACATGAAATACATACGATATATGTCAACGTTAGTATTTATCAATTATTGTAACTGTAATCACAACTTAGAATTCCCTGTCTGCATGCAATAATCTACAGACAGGGTGGCCACATAAACCACCTTTCTTTTCCACCTTCCCTCAGTACTCTGCACCTTCCCCCAGTCTTGTGTCCACCCAATAAGCCCCCTTCACGTAGCACATTTTCTACTCAAAGACCTTTCTTACCATCTTTACTGTAGTTTATCCACTAGATATCACCTTTTTTCTCACCATGTAAAGAAGAACAAGAATTCTTATAGAGAAAAAGTGCATATGGCATGTGAGACATCAGTTCGGGTAAGAACAAAATGGAAATATTTTCAATGGGGAATTATGCAATGTCCGATGAGGATGTGTGGTATGTTCCAACCTATGTTATATTGACATTAATGAAGCTCAATTTGTATAATTTTTGCTTTTGACAAGGGAAAGCCATTTCATGAAGAAGTGGAATTCCATGGGAAAATGGAAAGCTGAAATTCTGAAATTCACAAGAGGCTTGCATTGAAAAACTAGGTACGAATGGAATATTCATCATTGATGAATGAGCGTGGAATTATAAAGAATTAATACTCAAAAGGTTGGGGTTTTGTCCAACTTGTGGGTCATTTGCTTATCAACCACTGATTATGGATTATCCATAGAGAACCCATTTGATATGTGTAATTTGCAAGGAGAATAGGGACCCCCGTAATCTCGTACTAACGAAAGTAGGAGTTTATGGAAAAAAAGTCCCCAAAACGTTATCGGGCCTCTAGCAACTAGTTAGTGCACGCAATCTATCACGATATCCACGGACATTACGATAGAACACAATGAAGTTGGCGATAAACGATATTATCGAGGAGATTCCCCTGAAGATATCATGAGACGCTATGGTTGAGGAAGCAAAGTAAATCGATCAGCAAGAGAAATGGCCGAGGGCATAACATCAGAGTTTGTGACAGATATTCTCAACGACAATTTAGAGAACATCATCTTCACCAGAGCTGCCGCCTCATCAATCGAGTTTCAAATCTTTAGAAATGTGAGAGCGTGGTAACTATTAGCGATGAACGATGGTTAATAAGTACAATATTAACTCGTTTTAGATAAAAGCGATTGTAATCTCCTTGGACCAGACTCAACGTAATATCCTCGCGTGCACTCGGATATTACTATGCTGTCTGGTACAGCCACTTATATCTGAAACCAGTAAATATTGTGTATGTAACCCACTTGGGAAACAGCTACTTCTACAATGACCTTGGTCTAACTTTGTCAAGCTCCAGTGGGTTAATGAGGTATCTTGTTTTGAAGAGTCTGGTCAAGAGTTACCCTAAAAGAGTCTGTCGGTGGTACCACCGACCGTGCGTCGGTATCGAAAAATCGGTGAGGGTAGTGGATTTCACTGAGTGTCCAAGCTTTCACTCAGTGGTGGATGGTGCCACATTGCATAATCTAAGCAGAAAAAGTCGTGGGTCATTTCACAAGCTAGATCGTTTCCATTGACAGATTTTGGGTCAGCAGTGCCCAATGTCCGTCGGTGGTTCCTGACTGTAGATCGGTGACGGGAAATCGGCCAGCCAATGGAAACGGGCCTTTATGCAGTGTATCTGAGCGTGTTTCCCACGCTCAAACATACAGTGGAAACTTTTCACCTTCCATCTGTTACCTCAGCACACCTAAGGCTGAGGTAAGCAGGTCTATTATCAGGGCTTTCAGCAAGGCCCTCACTGTAAGGCCCTCAGGCAGGCCCTCAGTCTATCCCCCCGCCTCCTACACCGCACTCTGACCTCTGACCTTTGACCTGTGTCATCTCCCCGGGTTTACACAGAGAATGAACTCCTGATCTCACCTCTCCCTGTGTGGGTGCAGGGATTGCAGACTGAGCCAGGATTCCCGATCAAAGACCTGTCTAATTTACACCTGTTTCGGTTTTTAACCCACTTGTAGGGTGAGTGGGTGCAGAGACATAAAGACAGGGAATAAGGGGGTGAAATTAACCACGTCATCATGAGTGTAGGTCTTTTTTATAATTTCGAGTGTCAGTCTCTTTTTGGTTCCTTTAAAAAGCAGCTTTATTGTGCATAAAATACGGTGCAACTTTTGGCAATGGTATTTCCATACTTTATTATATACCTGTGCCAGTATGTTACACAAATACCAACCTCTGCTAGGGTATTGGTATTAAATATATACCGGCACAGTATGGTGGTATAAAATGATGTACCACCCTACTTTGAATACAAATTCTGATTGGCTGAAAAAAAATGCACTGACCTACTTATGAAGTCCTGGCAGTGACTTACAGCACTCCGCTAATTTATGCATGCAAAGGATCAAAGGAGTTGAAGAGGAAAAAAGAGTAAAAAATGCACTTGGAGCATATTCTGTGCTTGACTTTGACTAAGATGTCAACAGATATACCAGCACACTTTGAATCCAGCTCGGATGTTGTCATATTTCCTTATGCAATTAATAAAATATTTATATTTGAAGGTATATAATAAAATAAAAATGTATTACCTTACTGGTACATCCTCGCATACCTTGTTTCTTTGGCTAAAAATATTCAACTCGCTCTGCGAGCTCGTGGAATATTTCTAGCCAAAGAAACGCGGTATGTGAGGACGTACCAGTAAGGTATATACATTTTATCTTAATAATGAAAGAAAGACCTTAGAAGAGTAAATCCTATGTAACTCTAATATGCTGCTTTATTTTGGAGGGGGCTGTGTGAGGGTTTTTTTTGTTTTTTTTAATCCATTTATCTATCCTGACAATGCATCAGTCACATATAGACTGGTTTCCTTGTATAGCCAGCAATTTGGTTACATCACTAGTTACCAGAGCCTTCTTTTCCTGTAAATAGCTTAACCCAAATAAACGGAAAGCTTGCATTTATCTCCTTGATAAGACAAATAGTTTTTCATTACAGCTTATGGTGTACATAGAAAATTAACGATGATTTCATTGGACGGGCGGCCGTAAACCTATATGCAAGTAAAAAATCCGGAAATCCAGAAAAGTCCATGATAATCCCATGGATAAGTCCATGATAAACATGACAACTACATCACCGACAATACACCACCGCCCCCACCACAAGCCCCTCAATCAACCATCAAAGAGCACTGCTTCACGAGGCTACGTCTTAATAAACAATGGCGTCTTTTAGGTGACCGACAAACAGAGAGGACTCTGGGTAGATAGCCTCGACCCCCATCCTCTGCGGGCCAGTAAAGCTGCACACACGTTGTACTTCTCTATAACCTTTACATCTGGGAGGAGGCAAGAGACATGTCCTGAATATGTTAACTCACAAAATTAGAGATGTACAATAGATGAGAGGGTCCTTTATGTAGGTCGTCTTAATATTGACTGAAACGCGGACTGTATTTCATAGATAGATTTATATGTGTGTATATAAATATTTATATACACACATATATATATATATAGTAAAAACCCGGTAATAGGACCACCGGATGTTAAGTAACTTAACTGGTCGCATTGAATGAGGAGCAGTTTACTGCTGTATTGAGTGTTTTCCGTGATATCAAAATAAAGCTAGAAATAAATATCAAATGGTTTCACAGCCGTCCTTTACATCCATTTATTTTGTTTGAAGAGCAGCGGACTTAAGAAACACCATACCTTTGATTTGTTCTAAACCTTACTTTGCAACCTTTGTTTCAGTTGTAATGGCCCCTTATTTCTGAAATATAAATAGCAGGGGTGCCATCAATATCATAAAGAGTTATATGGTACGTTTTATATTTTTTGATATAAATATAATTAGATTTTCTTTTGTAGTTGAACAGTTATCCATGCATGGATCTGAATATTCCATTTTCCCCTTACCAGGGTAGCCTTTTCCAGACATTTTTCAAATTTCCATTTTCCCTGACAAACTCCTAAATTCCCTGACAATTCATTGAGATGCATAATACATATTTATATACATTTCCATGACTTGTTCATGATTTTACCCTATGTAAACTAGACTCACACGTGTCAAGTTGTCAGTCTGTGAGAATTGAGGTATTGTGGCATATCAAAGTTAAGTGGCATATCTGAGATTGATTGTGCATACATAATTCATCCTGAGCTTGTCTCATTTGGATATGCTCCGATACGCATCGTTAGGCACACTAAGTGCTGGAGGCAGTTGAGGAGTCACAGTCAGACAGAGTCAGTCTCAAATATGTATCTCAGCCCGGGTATTGTTTCCCATAGACTTAACACTGGGAACTCATATTCAACGCCCATGGAGTATTGTAAAAGATACTTAAGGGTTGATGATGTGACAAACATTAGCCAATCGGTCTGTTATATGGGTAAGATAAAATCTGAGCCGCACTAGATCCGTAGCCGCAGAAAATTCTATTCATTTTGGTATGCAACGTAATCTCGCTAAGCTTTTCCTCATGTGATTATTCCACAACCAAAACGCATGGCTTGTTTTCAGTAGCTATGTATCCCGATAGAGTTCCTTCTGGGTACTTTCAACAGATCTATCAAGAGTCTCGTAAAACTTTCCCTGTTTTTATTTTATAAACCTCATAAGTTCTGCTTGAGTGAGTTCCGGTTGTAAATGCCTTCATCAATGGCGGTAATGGACTATCTCTTAAGGTAGTTTACTCCATCAAATTCCCTTTACTTTTTGCGGGGTCTCCTGTGCAGCTATGGTTTTATGGATATATCCGGGATATTTTCCTAAAGGAGATTATAATGTGTATTTTCTTATTTATAAATCAACTTGGATTAGGACAGGGGTGAAAGCAAGTGGCAGGACAAGACTCTACCCGACCACCCATCTTATTCATATCCCAAACCCTTCCCACTCTCACCCCACCCCACATCTCTCAATTTCCATTTGGAAACGTATTGATGTTCTTTATGAAATACATAGACGATAATCGGTGATTTGGGGGATGAGCGGTCGTAAACCATGAGAGGTTGATGCGTAGTAATACAAGAGCATCAGCGAGTGTTATGGAGAAACCAAACAAGAGTTAGTCGTGATGTTGTTTATCGTACGACGGCAAGATCGCGTATCACTGCGCGAGGTGAAGCCGAGAGCAGTAATACATGATCTTTCCGGAGTGCGATGAACAATAACATGACTAACTCAAGTTTGGTTTAGAATTTATCCTAACCCGCCCATCTAAATTATTTCAACATTAACAGATGACATCATTTGTCAAGTGTATCCCACTAGAGCGATTTTTTTCATTTTTCTGAACTCCAGACCGAATACATTGACCCAATATTAAGCCTATGGAGTTTTTATTAGGGGTAGGATAAATTACGATATCAACCTCGAGTAGTTTATAGAACCGCCTTTCCACAAAAATATCGTTTGTTGCATTTGTCATCCATCTTCTCGAATATATCAAACCCATAAATTGTCATATTAAAAGTAAATCAATAGTGACACTTTTGCTCTATAGCACAAAGGGTATATTTCCCCGTGTACAATGACTTTGGGGCCGTATACCTCTTAGCTGCGAGGCCCTTGGATCTCGTCACTTGCTACTGTTATTAAAGAATCAATCAAGCAAGTTAGACTGATCAGTCTAGAAATCCATGACATCATAACGCCGAACATGAAATGGCGTTCTGTAACATATTAATCCCCCAAAAGCGGTATTTGCTCTACGTGATAGGCACAGCATACTACAATTGTTGTTATTATATGCATTACTCATTTTTAATCATATGTAACATTCATCTCATCCAATTTGTGTACATGTATACTTAGCAATCTACGGATTGAGAAAATAAATATCACATGGATTCCACTCTGACATAGAGGTGGTCGCGATTGAAAACCAACGCTGTATGTTGAATTGTATCCAATAAAAACGCATAAAAAAAGAAAAAAAGAGAACTCTTACCTTGGCAATGGAGAGGGGGGCGGCCACCTCGGAGCCCCCCTGTAAGGTGAACCCCCAGGGCCGGCCTCCGCGCAGCATCACCTCGGCCTGGCCGGGCGACGGGGCCGGGTCCGCCGTCAGCGGGGAGACCGGGGCCGGGCGGGGAGCTCGCCGGCCCGCCCCGCCCGCCCCGCCCGGCGAATCCCCCCCGGCCGCCCCGCCCGGAGGAGCCTCCCCATCGCCTCCCACCACAGTGTCTTCCGCCATGATTCCCGTAGTTAATCCAGTGATAGAAGAATGGTAATAAATCCCGACGTGTTGGCAGAGTTCTGCATGGTACTCCGTGAACCCGTGACTGCAGTGACCGTGACTCTCGGTGTGTGTGTCTGTGAACTCACGAAAATGTCGTCTGCTCCCACTGACTGACAGACCGTGCGACTGTCTCCCAGCAGATCCTTCCTACAATTTCAGCTGATGACCACCAGTTCAGGGTCTCTGCTCGGAGAGGGACATGGTCAATCTCCAGGCTGATACTTCGTAACACTAGGATATTTGCCTTGTCTCCTATTGGTTCAGGGATTCTGCTCTGAGAGTTGATAGCTCAGCACTCTCCAATCATGGTCTTCATAACGCTTGTACTTGTGTATGCCTACTAAAGTCGGTATATCATTCATGTATGGAGAGTGTATGACAGTCACAACTAAAATCAGGTCAGGATCAATTTTATAGGTCATGTCTCCACTCATACTCCACTGATAGGCTTAGGGTCACTGATAGTGCGATTAGAGTAAAAACTGTGGTAGGAGAGTATTTCCCGCTCAAACTGAGTGTCATTGAAGGTCTTTGAGTACAGGTACTCATAGATCCCTGAAGAGTCTTGCCCTGCTCCCACCCCTCTAGACTTGCTCAAGTCTTTGATTATGAACATTCATTAAATTCATGATTAAACACAATAAGAATAAAGTTCATTAAAGCACGGACTTGTATACATGGATTGGCAACCGGCCGCCTATGGCCCGTAGGTGTTGGACTCGGCATTGTCTTCAGGGTTCTCTCTGTAGCCAGACGGCGGCGCTACAGTCGCCGACGTGTTGCCGTTTTTTCACACCATGCGGCGCCACGTTCGCGCGCGCGGAAATAGGTGTGAATGGCATTTATCACTCACATTTTTTTTTTTTTTTTTTTTATTCAGTAGAAAAGAGATACATTCGCCTGAGATTGGCGTTCTTCCATGCATCAACAATGGTGCAAACAGATACAATGACAGGTACAGTAGACATTAGTAACACAAAACAATGAGGACAAGACAAGTGATATAATCAATGAAGAAAGGACAGAGTTTAACTATTCCTGGTCATGTGACTCAGGATATTATATTAATATACACAGAGTAATTTCAGAATTGATATCCTTTCTACCTATTAACATAAACTTTACCTGCGTTGCGACAGAGGGATGCATTTGATCGTTGTTCATGGTAAGTATATATCCAGGAGCTATATGAAATTAACATACTTTGTATAAATAAGTACATGTATTACATACTATATGCAGTCGATGTAACATGATCATAGCTGGTCATGTGACGCAGTCTATGTCGTTCGAGGACTCTTCTAGTTATTCAGCTAGTTTTGAGTACATATTTGGCTGGAGAAAGAATTGTTTGATGGCTGAAGAAAAGTTGTCCCTTCTAGCAATTTTCTGAATATCACGGACCTATATCCTATATCCCTACATCCCCACATCCATACACCCCAACATCTCTACATCATACAACTCTACATCCCTACATCCTACATCCCCACATCCTACATCTCTACATCCCCACATACTACATCCCCACATCCTACATCCCTACATCCTACATCCCTACATCCTACATCCATACACCCCAACATCCCTACATCCTACATCTCTACATCCCTACAACCTACATCCCCACATCTTACATCTCTACATCCCTACATCCTACATCCATACATCCATACACCCCAACATCCTACATCCCCACATCCTACATTTCTACATCCCCACATACTACATCCCCACATCCTACATCCCTACATCCCCACATCCTAATCCCTACATCCTACATCTCTACATCCTACATCCCCACATCCTACATCCCTACATCCTATATCCCTACATCCCCACATCCATACACCCCAACATCCCTACATCCTACATCTCTACATCCCCATATCCTACATCTCTACATCACTACATCCTACATCCCCACATGCTACATCAATACATCCCCATATCCTACATCTCTACATCCCTACATCTCCACACCCAAACATCCCTACATCCCCACATCCTACATCATCACATCCTACATCATCACATCCTACATCTCTACATCAATACATCCCCATATCTTACATCACTTCATCCCTACATCCCCACATCTCAGTGGCGCCGTCCTCTAAAGTCACCCTAACTCTGCCACTAGTTTGGAACAACCTAGAAGAGCTAGGGATATAATCTTAACTGTTCTGAGTAGGTATTATATTGGGGAAGACAGCTAAATACTTTAGAAAGGCCTGATTGAGGGGGAACATTTTTGAAACTTTAACTTTTCACCGGTGAACCCTCCAGAATCAGTCATTTCTCAGTGGCGCCGTCATCTAAAGTCACTGAAACTCTGCCACTAGTTTGGAAAAACCTAGAAGGGCTAGGAATATAATTCTTACTGTTCTGAGTAGGTACTATATTGAGGAAGACAGCTAAATACTTTAGAAAGGCCTGATTGAGTGGGAACATTTTTGAAACTTTGACTCTTCACCGGTGAACCCTCCAAAATCAGTCATTTTTCAGTGGCGCCGTCGTCTAAAGTCACCCAAACTCTGCCGTTAGTTTGGAAAAACCCAGAAGGGCTAGGAATACAACATTAACTGTTCTGAATAGGTATTATATTGGGGAAGACAGCTAAATACTTTAGAAAGGCCTGATTGAGTGGGAACATTTTTGAAACTTTGACTTTTCACTTGAAAACCTGTCAAAATCAGTCATTTCTCGGTGGCGCCGTCATCTAAAGTCACCCAAACTCTGCCGCTAGTTTGGAAAAACCCAGAAGGGCTAGGAATACAACTTTAACTGTTCTGAATAGGTATTATATTGGGGAAACCAGCTAAATACTTTAGAAAGGCCTGATTGAGTGGGAACATTTTTGGAACTTTGACTTTTCACTTGAAAACCTGTCAAAATCAGTCATTTCTCGGTGGCGCCGTCATCTAAAGTCACCCAAACTCTGCCGCTAGTTTGAAAAAACCCAGAAGGGCTAGGAATACAACATTAACTGTTCTGAATAGGTATTATATTGGGGAAGACAGCTAAATACTTTAGAAAGGCCTCATTGAGTGGGAACATTTTTGAAACTTTGACTTTTCACTTGAAAAACTATCAAAATCAGTCATTTCTCGGTGACGCCGTCATCTAAAGTCACCAAAACTCTGCCGCTAGTTTGGAAAAACCAAGAAGGGCTAGGAATACAACATTAACTGTTCTGAATAGGTATTATATTGGGGAAGACAGCTAAATACTTTAGAAAGGCCTCATTGAGTGGGAACATTTTTGAAACTTTGACTTTTCACTTGAAAACCTGTCAAAATCAGTCATTTCTCGATGGCGCCGTCATCTAAAGTCACCCAAACTCTGCCGCTAGTTTGGAAAAACCCAGAAGGGCTAGGAATACAACTTTAACTGTTCTGAATAGGTATTATATTGGGGAAGACAGCTAAATACTTTAGAAAGGCCTGATTGAGTGGGAACATTTTTGAAACTTTGACTTTTCACTTGAAAACCTGTCAAAATCAGTCATTTCTCGGTGGCGCCGTCATCTAAAGTCACCCAAACTCTGCCGCTAGTTTGGAAAAACCCAGAAGGGCTAGGAATACATTAACTGTTCTGAATAGGTATTATATTGGGGAAGACAGCTAAATACTTTAGAAAGGCCTGATTGAGTGGGAACATTTTTGAAACTTTGACTTTTCACTTGAAAAACTGTCAAAATCAGTCATTTCTCGGTGACGCCGTCATCTAAAGTGACCAAAACTCTGCCGCTAGTTTGGAAAAACCCAGAAGGGCTAGGAATACAACATTAGCTGTTCTGAATAGGTATTATATTGGGGAAGACAGCTAAATACTTTAGAAAGGCCTCATTGAGTGGGAACATTTTTGAAACTTTGACTTTTCACTTGAAAACCTGTCAAAATCAGTTATTTCTCGATGGCGCCGTCATCTAAAGTCACCCAAACTCTGCCGCTAGTTTGGAAAAACCCAGAAGGGCTAGGAATACAACTTTAACTGTTCTGAATAGGTATTATATTGGGGAAGACAGCTAAATACTTTAGAAAGGCCTGATTGAGTGGGAACATTTTTGAAACTTTGACTTTTCACTTGAAAACCTGTCAAAATCAGTCATTTCTCGGTGGCGCCGTCATCTAAAGTCACCCAAACTCTGCCGCTAGTTTGGAAAAACCCAGAAGGGCTAGGAATACAACATTAACTGTTCTGAATAGGTATTATATTGGGGAAGACAGCTAAATACTTTAGAAAGGCCTCATTGAGTGGGAACATTTTTGAAACTTTGACTTTTCACTTGAAAACCTGTCAAAATCAGTCATTTCTCGGTGGCGCCGTCATCTAAAGTCACCCAAACTCTGCCGCTAGTTTGGAAAAACCCAGAAGGGCTAGGAATACAACATTAACTGTTCTGAATAGGTATTATATTGGGGAAGACAGCTAAATACTTTAGAAAGGCCTCATTGAGTGGGAACATTTTTGAAACTTTGACTTTTCACTTGAAAACCTGTCAAAATCAGTCATTTCTCAATGGCGCCGTCATCTAAAGTCACCCAAACTCTGCCGCTAGTTTGGAAAAACCCAGAAGGGCTAGGAATACAACTTTAACTGTTCTGAATAGGTATTATATTGGGGAAGACAGCTAAATACTTTAGAAAGGCCTGATTGAGTGGGAACATTTTTGAAACTTTGACTTTTCACTTGAAAACCTGTCAAAATCAGTCATTTCTCGGTGGCGCCGTCATCTAAAGTCACCCAAACTCTGCCGCTAGTTTGGAAAAACCCAAAAGGGCTAGGAATACAACTTTAACTGTTCTGAATAGGTATTATATTGGGGAAGACAGCTAAATACTTTAGAAATGCCTCATTGAGTGGGAACATTTTTGGAACTTTGACTTTTCACTTGAAAACCTGTCAAAATCAGTCATTTCTCGGTGGCAACGTCATCTAAAGTCACCCAAACTCTGCCGCTAGTTTGGAAAAACCCAGAAGGGCTAGGAATACAACATTAACTGTTCTGAATAGGTATTATATTGGGGAAGACAGCTAAATACTTTAGAAAGGCCTCATTGAGTGGGAACATTTTTGAAACTTTGACTTTTCACTTGAAAACCTGTCAAAATCAGTCATTTCTCGATGGCGCCGTCATCTAAAGTCACCCAAACTCTGCCGCTAGTTTGGAAAAACCCAGAAGGGCTAGGAATACAACTTTAACTGTTCTGAATAGGTATTATATTGGGGAAGACAGCTAAATACTTTAGAAAGGCCTGATTGAGTGGGAACATTTTTGAAACTTTGACTTTTCACTTGAAAACCTGTCAAAATCAGTCATTTCTCGGTGGCGCCGTCATCTAAAGTCACCCAAACTCTGCCGCTAGTTTGGAAAAACCCAGAAGGGCTAGGAATACATTAACTGTTCTGAATAGGTATTATATTGGGGAAGACAGCTAAATACTTTAGAAAGGCCTGATTGAGTGGGAACATTTTTGAAACTTTGACTTTTCACTTGAAAAACTGTCAAAATCAGTCATTTCTCGGTGACGCCGTCATCTAAAGTGACCAAAACTCTGCCGCTAGTTTGGAAAAACCCAGAAGGGCTAGGAATACAACATTAACTGTTCTGAATAGGTATTATATTGGGGAAGACAGCTAAATACTTTAGAAAGGCCTCATTGAGTGGGAACATTTTTGAAACTTTGACTTTTCACTTGAAAACCTGTCAAAATCAGTCATTTCTCGATGGCGCCGTCATCTAAAGTCACCCAAACTCTGCCGCTAGTTTGGAAAAACCCAGAAGGGCTAGGAATACAACTTTAACTGTTCTGAATAGGTATTATATTGGGGAAGACAGCTAAATACTTTAGAAAGGCCTGATTGAGTGGGAACATTTTTGAAACTTTGACTTTTCACTTGAAAACCTGTCAAAATCAGTCATTTCTCGGTGGCGCCGTCATCTAAAGTCACCCAAACTCTGCCGCTAGTTTGGAAAAACCCAGAAGGGCTAGGAATACAACATTAACTGTTCTGAATAGGTATTATATTGGGGAAGACAGCTAAATACTTTAGAAAGGCCTCATTGAGTGGGAACATTTTTGAAACTTTGACTTTTCACTTGAAAACCTGTCAAAATCAGTCATTTCTCGGTGGCGCCGTCATCTAAAGTCACCCAAACTCTGCCGCTAGTTTGGAAAAACCCAGAAGGGCTAGGAATACAACATTAACTGTTCTGAATAGGTATTATATTGGGGAAGACAGCTAAATACTTTAGAAAGGCCTCATTGAGTGGGAACATTTTTGAAACTTTGACTTTTCACTTGAAAACCTGTCAAAATCAGTCATTTCTCAATGGCGCCGTCATCTAAAGTCACCCAAACTCTGCCGCTAGTTTGGAAAAACCCAGAAGGGCTAGGAATACAACTTTAACTGTTCTGAATAGGTATTATATTGGGGAAGACAGCTAAATACTTTAGAAAGGCCTGATTGAGTGGGAACATTTTTGAAACTTTGACTTTTCACTTGAAAACCTGTCAAAATCAGTCATTTCTCGGTGGCGCCGTCATCTAAAGTCACCCAAACTCTGCCGCTAGTTTGGAAAAACCCAGAAGGGCTAGGAATACAACTTTAACTGTTCTGAATAGGTATTATATTGGGGAAGACAGCTAAATACTTTAGAAATGCCTCATTGAGTGGGAACATTTTTGGAACTTTGACTTTTCACTTGAAAACCTGTCAAAATCAGTCATTTCTCGGTGGCAACGTCATCTAAAGTCACCCAAACTCTGCCGCTAGTTTGGAAAAACCCAGAAGGGCTAGGAATACAACATTAACTGTTCTGAATAGGTATTATATTGGGGAAGACAGCTAAATACTTTAGAAAGGCCTGATTGAGTGGGAAAATCTTTGAATCTTTGACTTTTTGCTGGTGAACCCCTGAAAATCAGTCATTTCTCGGTGGCGGCGTCATCTAAAGTCACCCAAACTCACCCACATCCTACATCCCCACATCTCCACATCCACACATCCCTACATCCTACTTTCCCACATCCATACATCCCCACATCCCTAAATCACTACATCCATACATCCCCACATCCTACATCCCCACATCCTACATCCCCACATCCCTAAATCACTACATCCCAATATCCCTACATCATTACATCCATACATCCCCACATCCTACTTCCCACATCCCCACATCCCACCATCTCCACATCTATACATCAGACACCTCCACATCCATATATCCATATATCCCCACATCCTACTTCCCCACATCCGAACATCTCTACATCATTACATCCATGCATCCCCACATCCTACTTCCCAACATCCCACATCCCACATCTCCACATCTCCACATCTATACATCCCCACATCTCCACATCCATACATCCCCACATTATGTGGGATGTATGGATATATGGATGTTGAGATGTAGGATGTAGGGATGTAGGATTTATCTCACCCCTTGTACAAGCTTCGCCATAGAAATAACATTAGGAAAAAATACTCAAGATCAACCCCCTAAAGTGACACTACTACGCCACGGCCGTGGTGTAGTGAATGTGAGGTGGATGCTCAACATCCATATATCCATACATGTATCCCACATAATGTGGGGATGTATGGATGTGGAGATGTGGGGATGTATAGATGTGGAGATGTGGGATGTGGGATGTTTGGAAGTAGGATGTGGGGATGTATGGATGTAATGATGTAGGGATGTAGGGATGTGGGGAAGTAGGATGTGGGGATGTATGGATATATGGATGTGGAGATGTAGGATGTAGGGATGTGGGGATGTAGGATGTGGGGATGTATGGATGTAGTGATTTAGGGATGTAGGATGTAGGGATGTAGGGATGTAGGGATGTGGGGATGTAGGATGTGGGGATGTATGGATGTAGGGATGTGGGGATGTAGGAATGTGGGAAAGTAGGATGTAGGGATGTAGGATAAATCGATGTGGAGATGTGGGGATGTGGGATGTCGGGATGTGGGGATGTAGGCTGTAGGGATGTAGGATGTAGGGTAGTATAGTGGAGGGACAGTATGGTAGAGGGGCAGTATGGCGAAGGGGCAGTATGGTGGAGGGGCAGTATAATGGAGGGGCAGTGTAGTAGAGGGGCAGTATGGTGGAGGGGCAGTATGGTGGAGGGGCAGCATGGTGGAAGGGCATCATGGTAGAGGGGCAGTATGGTGGAGAGGTAGCATGGTGGAGGGGCAGTATGGTGGAGGGGCAGTGTAGTAGAGGGGCAGTATAGTAGAGGGGACAGTATGATGGAGGGGCAGTATGGTTGAGGGTCAGTATGGTGGAGGGGTAGTATGGTGGAGGGGTTGTATGGTAGAGGGTTAGTATGGTGGAGAGACAGTATGGTGGAGGGACAGTATGGTGGAGGGTAAGTATAGTAGAGGGGCAGTATGGTTGAGGGACAGTATGGTGGAGGGGCAGTATGGTTGAGCATGGACATACACTGTCCATGGGTTGAGGGACAGTATTGTTGAGCGACAGTATGTGTCAAGAATGCTAGTTCATAAATTTACCACTAGGGAACCAAAAGTTGTGCTTCATTGACACTAGGGGCGCCACTAGAAGTCTGGTAGTTCCAACAAATGCCACTACGAGGTGTTGAATGCAGCCGAGGCGGACAGATCGCAGAACAAACACAGAGATAAGCCAGGTTTCCTATCCATAGAGTATAGGTCCGTGATTAAAGTATGTATCTTTCCCTGACTGGCCCATGAATCAAAGACTTGTCTACTATGAAAAGAATCTCCTGTTTATGGTCCCAAGCCACTCCCTGTAACCATATACCTCCTCCTATACCTCCCCCCTCCCCTCCTCCAGTTCCCTGGAAGCCTATGTTGTCATAGCAATACATTTCGCCTGCTCCTGGCTGTGACTCGATTGAGATCAAAGTGAGAGGTACAGGGGCGTCAGAACGTTTTGAAAGTGGGGGGGCAAACTGAAAAATTGCTGACTTTTTTCTTGGTATGAAATCAGACATTTGCCTGTTCCTCTAGATTTACTGTGAATCTGCGAAAAGTCTGCGAAAAGTGAGACTTTGACACTTTTCCACAGTTAAAAGTAAGGGCATAGCCATCAATGCATGCTAAAAAGTCAGACTTTAACACTTTTCCACAGTGAAAAGTCAGGACCTAGCCATTATTGCATGCTAAATGGTCAGACTTTGACACTTTTCCATGGTGAAAAGTCAGGGCTTAGCCATTATTGCACGCTAAAAAGTCAGACTTTGACACTTTTCCATGGTGAAGAGTCAGGACCTTGCCATCATTGCTCGCTAAAGAGTCAGACTTTGACACTTTTCCACGGTGAAAAGTTAGGACATAGACATCATTGCACGCTAAAGAGTCAGACTTAGACACTTTTTCACGGTGAAAAGTCAGGACCTAGCCATCATTGCATGCTAAAAAGTCAGACTTTGACACTTTTCCACGGTGAAGAGTCAGGGAATAGCCATCAATGCATGCTAAAGAGTCAGACTTTGACACTTTTCTACGGTGAAAAGTCAGGACCTATCCATCATTGCACAATAAAAAGTCAGACTTTGACACTTTTCCACGGTGAAAAGTCAGGACCTATCCATCATTGCACAATAAAAAGTCAGACTTTGACACTTTTCCACGGTGAAAAGTCAGGGCTTAGCCATTATTGCATGCTAAAAGGTCAGACTATGACATTTTTTCACGGTGAAAAGTCAGGACCTAGCCATCATTGCATGCTAAAAAGTCAGACTTTGACACTTTTCCATGGTTAAGAGTCTGGACCTAGCCATCATTGCTCGCTAAAGAGTCAGACTTTGACACTTTTCCATGGTGAAAAGTTAGGACATAGCCATCATTGCACGCTAAAGAGTCAGACTTTTCCACTTTTCCACGGTGAAGAGTCAGGGCATAGCCATTATAGCATGCTAAAGAGTCAGACTTAGACACTTTTCCATGTTGAAGAGTCAGGACCTAGCCATCATTGCACGCTAAAAAGTTAGACTTTGACACTTTTCCACGGTGAAAAGTCAGGACCTATCCATCATTGCCCAATAAAAAGTCAGACTTAGACACTTTTCCACGGTGAAGAGTCTGGACCTAGCCTTCATTGCATGCTAAAAAGTCAGACTTTGACACTTTTCCACTTTGAAGAGTCAGGGCATAGCCATGATAGCATGCTAAAGAGTCAGACTTAGACACTTTTCCATGTTGAAGAGTCAGGACCTAGCCATCATTGCACGCTAAAAAGTCAGACTTTGACACTTTTCCACTTTGAAGAGTCAGGGCATAGCCATCATTGCACGCTAAAGAGTCAGACTTAGACACTTTTTCACGGTGAAAAGTCAGGACCTAGCCATCATTGCATGCTAAAAAGTCAGACTTTGACACTTTTCCACGGTGAAGAGTCAGGGCATAGCCATCAATGCATGCTAAAGAGTCAGACTTTGACACTTTTCTACGGTGAAAAGTCAGGACCTTTCCATCATTGCACAATAAAAAGTCAGACTTTGACACTTTTCCACGGTGAAAAGTCAGGACCTATCCATCATTGCACAATAAAAAGTCAGACTTTGACACTTTTCCACAGTGAAAAGTCAGGGCTTAGCCATTATTGCACGCTAAAAGGTCAGACTATGACATTTTTTCACGGTGAAAAGTCAGGACCTAGCCATCATTGCATGCTAAAAAGTCAGACTTTGACACTTTTCCATGGTTAAGAGTCTGGACCTAGCCATCATTGCTCGCTAAAGAGTCAGACTTTGACACTTTTCCACGGTGAAAAGTTAGGACATAGCCATCATTGCATGCTAAAGAGTCAGACTTTTCCACTTTTCCACAGTGAAGAGTCAGGGCATAGCCATTATAGCATGCTAAAGAGTCAGACTTATACACTTTTCCATGTTGAAGAGTCAGGACCTAGCCATCATTGCACGCTAAAAAGTTAGACTTTGACACTTTTCCACTTTGAAGAGTCAGGGCATAGCCATTATAGCATGCTAAAGAGTCAGACTTAGACACTTTTCCATGTTGAAGAGTCAGGACCTAGCCATCATTGCACGCTAAAAAGTTAGACTTTGACACTTTTCCACGGTGAAAAGTCAGGACCTATCCATCATTGCACAATAAAAAGTCAGACTTTGACACTTTTCCACGGTGAAAAGTCAGGGCTTAGCCATTATTGCACGCTAAAAGGTCAGACTTTGACATTTTTTCATGTTGAAAAGTCGGGCTTAGCCATCATTGCATGCTAAAAAGTCAGACTTAGATATTTTTCTATGCTGAAAAGTCAAGACAGGTTTTGCACACGTTTGAGTAAAATTTTAAGCTGCTGACTTTTTTGGGCTGGCAAAAAAGTGGGGGGGGGGGGCAGTCGCCCCCCCTGCCCCCCCCCCCCTATTCTGACGCCACTGGAGGTATCAATCTCCTAACAGATATCCTAACCAGTAGCCAGGATATCTGTATGAAGAGTGTTGGGAATGCTGGAGCTAAACAGCGCCAGAAATCCAACATCATTACCGATTGTACCAGTCCCTGTATCCCGACGGGGAGGGTGGCCATAGGATGTAGGGACTGGAGCCAGTATCCCAACGGGGAGGGTGGCCATAGGATGTAGGGACTGGAGCAAGTATCCCAACGGGGAGGGTGGCCATAGGATGTAGGGACTGGAGCCAGTATCCCAACGGGGAGGGTGGCCATAGGATGTAGGGAGTGGAGACAGTATCCCAACGGGGAGGGTGGCCATAGGATGTAGGGACTGGAGCCAGTATCCCAACGGGGAGGGTGGCCATAGGATGTAGGGACTGGAGCCAGTATCCCAACGGGGAGGGTGGCCATAGGATGTAGGGACTGGAGACAGTATCCCAACGGGGAGGGTAGCCATAGGATGTAAGGACTGGAGACAGTCTACCAACGGGGAGGGTGGCCATAGGATGTAGGGACTGGAGCCAGTATCCTAACAGGGATGGTGGCCATAGGATGTAGGGACTGGAGCCAGTCTACCACCCCTCCTCTCCACTCACATCGGCGTGTTCCATCAGGACGATGGCATGCTCCACCGAGAGTGTCTGAAAAAGTTGAAATTTTCTGACTTTATGCGATCGCAATCCTGCCCCAGTTCGACAGTCCAAGCCCTGTAGATATGATCAGTTAGGCTTGTCGTCCACCTACTATGTAAAACTACGATACAAATTTAGACCTACCGATATGATACAAAAAGCAAATATCGGAGACTTAACGGGAAGGTGGAAAATCGTAAACAAATGTCTAGACAACCCACTTCACCACGCATCGTAAGGAGTTGACTGGTAAAAAGAAAAGTGATCATGGTGCCGATATGCCCCCGATACAACTAGGTCACAGATGCGTATCTTGAGGGGTTAATTTCGTTTTCAGATATACGATACATTGTAAATCAGGAAATATTGCATCGATGATGTTTATAGTCTTATTACAAAATTTCATAATTTTCCAATCAGTATCTCAAACGTGAGACTGATTTTCCCGCCGGAATACTCTGAAATGTTCCCGATTACCCACCGACATTTCAACATGTTTGAATGTCGTAGACACCCTACGATATGGGTTCTTCATTTGAAAGAAATCGTAGACCCCCATTTTTAATTGGAACCTAACCGCAGAGACGTGGTCAACTGCCCCGATATATGAGGTCACCTTCCGACGCATTTTTATCGGTAGTTGCACTGCACGAAAAGCACTATTTTACCTATGTATGCGAAACGCGTCTAACAGTAGGATTTTGCGTCTAGAAGTTAGACCTGTTATCCGTCTCGTAGACGCCTTATCTAGTGGCGTATATACATGTCTATGGTACGGTCTTATATACGTCATATATACGCCTGATTCCGTTGTATATACACCAATCTCAAAAAGGGGGTGGGGTTGGGAGGTCGCGGGTGGCGGGTCAGTGTTGGTGTATCCTCTACCAACACCCACAGGCCCGGGTGGGCCGCGGGTCGCACTTTTTTTTTTTTGGTATCATATATACGCCTGGCGTATATATATGTTGCGCAGAGTATATTTTATCTTCAATACGCCAGGCGTGAAAGACAGCCAAGTCGCGCGCGTCTACATATGGAAACTGTCTTGTAGACGCCCGAAACGTAGACGCGTATAAGAGGTGTATACAAGTATAAACAAGCCACGATACAGCCGATACGTGCGTTATCGCAATGGCTTATATATATGTAAAATAGTGCTTTTCGTGCAGTGTTGCGTCGTAGGGCATATCGGAGTGTATCGGGAGCTCAGTGGACGCCGGCCATTAAGCCTATAAGACACCGAAATTTGTTCCCGATTCATTCCGACCATCGGCTCGTTGAGAGTCGGGGATAAAATTTCGGTGTCTTATACCTATAAGACACCGACATGTAGACTCTTCCCAACCACACCTCCTCCTTTTATAACCTCGTAAATTACCCGGGTTAAGATCAAAGAGAGCCACCGGGAGCCGAGCCGGGGTGAGCCACGGGCCGCTGGTGTGGAATCATATAAATTAATTCAAAGTTTAATAACTTCGGATCCAATTAAGATATCGGGAAACGGTTTTCGGGTTTATAATCGCCTCTGTCTCCCATACAAATCGGTATTAGGAACTTCTAAATCGGGCTAGGGGATAGGTAGCATTGCTATTCAAATGGCCAACTCAGAATCGGTAACAATCGGTGAAAGTGCGTACACCGAAATTTTAAGGTCGGGGACAGTCGGTCATATCTGACATGGTAGTAATGCCCGACGCGTCGGGAAAAGCAATAAAATCGGGTCGGTGAAGTGCGTACACCGACCCGATTGATGCAGATTGTCACAGACCCGACGGATCCGTCGGGGAAAGGCAGAATCGGGCACAGCAGTCGGGTCGGTGTTTTATAGGCTTTAGAATACGCCCTCCAGAGGTTACTAAACTCCCCATTGTCGCCCAGGGTAAATACAAGTTCCGCTCGTGACTGACTGGGCACACCACGGCCGCATGAACCACAGTTTCTTTATTTATAATTGGAGAAACTGAATATAATTTCGGATTTATATGTAGAAACAGCTGAAATTTCCATATCTGGCATCAGAATTTCAATTTGAAGATTTCTGAAAAGGGTTGAACTGGATAATTGTGGGTTACGGTTCAAGGGTCTATCACCATACAATGTCGGCAACCAGCGAACACCGGAACTTGTAAACAGACTGAATTCTGGGATACCTCAATAGGGTCTATACAGGTGTTGCCGTTCAGCGCCGCCTAACGGCCCACTGTCTAGTTACGCGGCCGCTCGGACAAATACTGCTGAGGTCAGCCACATGCGTATAGGGAAAGACAGCAATCACACCTAAAGTGTGAACGGTGGGTGTGATTGCAGGAGTGATAGTTTTGAACAGATTGGACTGCTAGAACAATTAAAGGCATTGTATCAACGAGTCTGATCTATCAAAACTTTACAGTTGATAATTGTTTTGGTTTTAACTTGGAGAAAAATAAACATATGATAGCTAGGCCTGCCACTGTATTAATGTATATTCAATTTCGGTGATCCTATGTTATCTATGCAATATCTAAAGTATTATTGAGGCAATATGCATGTATGACATATCAGATTTGAGTTGGAATACCATAGAATATGATGCAAACGTTATTATTTCTCTGAAAATAATGTAGACGGGTATCATGAACGACTTATGCTCATACACTCAGTGATCCAGTGCTAAAGAATAGGTTGTCAGGTGAATGTTTGGCTTCAGCTGTGGCGTAACTAAGCAGATAAGGTGCGACACCGGCCTACAGAGAAAGTAATAAAACGATGTTCCTGTGAACGTACAAATTTCGATCCGAACTCGGGCCTGAGCATGTTGACAACGAGGTGTTTACACCGAGTTGTAAACGTGCTAGGGGCCCGAGTGAGGATCAAAATTTGTACGTTTACAGGCACAACGTTTTATCTTTACTATATGCCTCCAAAACATTCATATAGTTACCTTTATTAAGTTATAAGAGCCATTTTCAGTCCCATTTGGGTACAGAAAGATCGACATGAACCCTAGCTTTCGCTTCGTCCGTGGAATGCGGATGTGACGTTATCGCATAGCAACACTTGTTGTCGCTTGGAAACCAGGGGGAAACTGGCGCGAAACCGTCGGGAAAAAACATAGCAGTTGTTCTCTCCTGTTTTAAGGTCGTTACCATGTTTATTCAGGTTTTTATTACTGTACTTCGAAGTTTTTCTGTAATTCATTCATCTATTTTTGATTTTACAGTATTTCAGTATGTCTTCTTTATGTACTCTAACGTAAACGTTACCGATGTCGAAGCGTAAACACCGTCGGCCATTTTTAAATATCGACGTCGTAATCATATCCGTTACGACCGTGAAATGAACCCTGATATACTGCACAGCTGTGCAGTACATCATAGGGAGCAGCGTGTAGTAATCACGTTAGTTACGGCAGTAGGTATATAGTAAAGGCCTTTTCCATAATCATGATGCAATAACCTTTATTTGCTTCAATACATCACCTACCTTTGAATAAGCACCCTGAGTAAGCAAGGCAAGGTAAAGCCTCTCAAATTGTTGCACTCCAACACCAGAGGACACCACCAGTAAAGAAACCTAGCGGAACACAGGTGTATTGTTTACCTTTAATTATCAATAATTAATTAGATTTTCACCAAAACATGATAATGCCGAACAACCATTAAAGGTGTGCTGGCCGTTCGGAAGTGATATTCTGCTACTAATTACGTACATGCGCGAACCTCACTTGGATGTCATTCATAGTTTATTCAGATAACTATCATCTCACCAAGGTAGTAACACTGCACCAAAAAGAAGCCTCCAAGCCATGAGAGAACATTACTTGAAAACTGCAGAGGTTCACATTACAACATTCTGTTTTCCTTAACCACCCTACCGATATTTGAAATTATCTTCAGACCACTTGCATTGCAATTGTATATATATATATATATCATCCTAGTAGCTACTTCGAAAATAGATAAAAACTAAAATCGGAAAATGAACTGGAGATCATGATTTTCTTTGTTTGCAAAAGTAGCCGGGTGACCCATAATATTTAATATCTAAATCTGTAGTTTTACACATCTATATTCTGTAAAAGTCTGAAGAAAAAGACTTAGGTTTTATTATGTGAAATCCAACTTTTTAGAATATCTATGTATGCTATTGTCATATCCTTTTGACATTAATTTCTAGATTTAAAAAAATAGCTTGCTGACCTACAGTTTTTCAATTTCACATCATATGTATACCAGGAAGGAATCCAATGAAGTGGGTGGGGGTGGCTTTATTTTGCATTCCTCTCAAACTGAATTGGGGCAAATATCACTGACTGTCCCTCCACTCCCCCTCTTGGCACATCTTCCAAATCCTTTCCCAGATGTATATGGTGCGGGGAAGAGAGGGTTTTGAGACCCCGACCCCTCGACCCCGACCCCCGAAAGGCGTGAGGCTTATGCCAAGAGTTAGCTTGGCTGGGCCCCCTGTCGCTTGTGCCGCTGTGCCCCCTAGCGAATGACCAGGGAACTATCAAAAGAGTTGGTTTACAATCGCATGTCGACCGGATGAAATATTTCACAGCACATAGCAAGAACAAATTAAATACACTAAAAAAATACAGCCTAAGAGGCAAAATTAACAGATAAAATTGTTATAATCGTGCCCATTTAAAAATCATCATACATAATGATTTGTCCTCTTGATCTTGATAAAATAACACGGAAAATGAAGATCAGGAAACAATTTCTTGATCACCGGTGGCACCGGAGGCATACCCCCACCCTTTACACTCGCTGACTCTAGACCCAACCTTCTTGACCGCGCCTGGACCTAGATTCGAGTTGTTTAGATCAAAGACTGTGTTTGGAGAGCGCCGGCGGGGTCATGACCTCCGAAAGTCGTCTGTTTACAGATCTACACCTCCGGGCGTTCTGTTTGACTCCTCACTGGACAAATATTTCACTCAGCACTCTCGACATGACAAAGAGTTTACAAATTCGTGGACGGCTAAATAGATTCACCTACATCCAGGTGTGGTCACATGACAACCCTCAACTCACACGGGTTTCATTTATAAATGTGCGTGTG
The DNA here is from genome assembly GCA_950022655.1 of Alentia gelatinosa. Classification (NCBI taxonomy): domain Eukaryota; kingdom Metazoa; phylum Annelida; class Polychaeta; order Phyllodocida; family Polynoidae; genus Alentia; species Alentia gelatinosa. The sequence goes on from OX465586.1 coordinate 10,602,172, forward strand.
GACAACTCTGAAATCATCACTTTATAGCGACAGCTTTGACTTTTTACAAAAAGATTATTTGATAACAATGATGCGCTGTTGCTATTATTATAATCATAATTATTGTTGTTATCATTGTTATCGTTATCATTATTGTTATTGTAGCGAAACCCTTAGTCGCCGAAGGCGCGGAATCACTCTCCGCGTTCGGCAGTTCCCTAAGGGCCCGAGACGGGTGGGTTCGGATTGACCCACTGGAAAGGGTAGGGAGATGCGGGATCTACAACCTATCGCTACCTGTGAACACAAAACCAGACTCCGGACTATTTCAATATACCAGCTTTTATTCAGAATATGTAGAATACAGTAAGTTGGTACTGCGGGGCACCAATTAGCGCAGGAAGAGATTCTGGTCTCTTCGTCGTTGAAAGGTTCCAAACCAACCTTACCAACTGGTGAGGCTCCAGGCGTTCACTCTACAGGGAGGCACCGCGAGAAGTCCGGTCAACCCGCTGCGGACTCAGTCTTATATTCTGACAGAGTTACGTAATGCGGGCGATCCCGTAGTATTTGCATACATGGGTCCGCCGGCATTACTGCACAGCAGGGATCGGCACTCGCGCCATCTAGCGTAAAAGTGAAACAACGCTGCTCGACTACCCTGACCCCTACATTATCATTATTGTTATTTTTACCATTAATATTTTTTTTATATAACGGAGCTGAACTCCGTTTATTAATCCAGAAACACGCAGGTACTGTTACTATCTGTGTGACTAGTAAACTAAATGAGTGACTCCAAGGCTTCGTCCCATTACAAGCTTTATTGCAGATGGTGTTACAATGCGCTCTCTGACCGGACTGACTCGAGTATGTCGAGATCAGGATTATATGCTGCGCCTCAGCCGCGTGGGGGCAACCCGTATTGATCGTAACCAAGAAGGATTACCTCACGCGGCGTGACACGAAGCCGGCTTGATCCATAAGGCCGAGGGACATAATCTGTATGTTTAACATACCGATATTTTGGATCGTGACACTATCCCCGGGCGAAACGGAAAACTCACTCCGATGAGTTATTGAAAAGTGTAAGTTATGATGACATAATTTGTAGTTACCGAACAAATAGGATTACAAACTAGTGTGCTCTGGTAGAGAGAGTAAGATGCTTGGCTGGCGCAAAGAGGTGATACAATTATTCATTAAATCTTGATGCGGTCTTGATAACCTGGAAAATAAGGTGTCGTGGAGATAGACCACGGCACATTACGTGGTATTACGTAATGTTACGTAACCATCCCCAGGACGACTGAGGAACCACTCTGATGGTTCTGCTGATAATGATGTTAAGTATAGTAGCAAGTAACGGGAAGTGATACAAGTAAGGCTTAACATAAAGATTATATGTTATATACAAGTAAGTTAATTAGCATGTCTGAACGACATCTGACAATGAAGTGCTCATGCTTGATGTTAAAGTTCTGGGCATGGCATGTTGTCATAAGTGTCACAATGTTGTTATCGTTCACAGTTTGGCGATGCTGGTCCGCGGCTCGGTCTGCGGTGGGCGCACCAGCGGCACAGACCGGGTTCTCCCAGCTGGGAGCTGGTAGCCGCGAAGGTGTTGTTGTCGCGTGTGAGCGTAGGTGTTGACGCTCGGTGTCAGTTGGTTTCGCTCGGCTCCGACATGTCACTGCAGGGATGAGAATAATCGGGTGTGAGCGAACAAGGTGCATGCGGGTTTGACCAAACTGAGCGCATGCGGGTGTGACAGCGTGCCTGTGGCAGCGTCATGACACAAACAATGGGAGACAAGTTAATCTGGACTGGGCTGGGGGGGGTATATAAGCGGCAGTCTGACAGTTCATGATACGTAACAACGATATGCATCAACAGAGGACGGGTAAATGTTGTGGTGCGTTATGAGTGTATGCGATGTTCGTTGTGATGTGAGCGTATTGACTTTACCTGACTCAAGGATTGAGCTGCTTCAGCTCCTCGTCCATTGATGATCCTGGTGCGATTATGTAGGACGCCAGGCCAGCTAGGGCGACACGGTGGTGGTTTTTGTCGGCCCAGGGGATCTGGCTTATGTCCGATCCTTGCACGTCTGTGACCGTGACAGCTGCGATGACGAGTCCTCTTGTAGCGCGGAACACAGTCTATCGAGCTGACAGTGGGACCGGAATGTCTGAAGGTAGGTGGATCTCATGGGACTGACCTTGGACCGTGATGGTGATGGGGCCAGACCACTGGACGGAGAGCGTTCTCCATAGGCAAGGGGAGAGTGTTGTGGAGCGTATGGAGGGAGCGTTGGTCAGGGTGAAGATGTTTGTCTCCATTGGTATGGGTAGGAGGGGTAGGGTGCAGCATCGAGAGCGGAAAAATAGCTTAAGTTGGACAGTGGGGGACTGCTTGTGGTGCGTTTTGAATGATTTCAAGCGGGAAGAGTGTGTTTAGTTATATAATCGTAGATCGGCAACAGAAGTTGTCTCTGGATTGCGCGTCTTTGATCTGGGCGTGACTAGGTTCGGTGGGGAAGAGAGAGAGGAGACGTGCTAGTGCCTTGTTGGCTAGAGGTGTGAACTGAGGGTAGATCTGTTTTCGTCTCTTTGATGCTCTAGCGCGGGCTATGGGGGTGCGGAGGCGGGGTGCTTTCACACGTGCCGCGGCTGGAGTGGGGGCTGGGGCGGGGGCTGGGGCGGGGGGCAGTGCGTTGTGCGCGCCTTGCCTGGTGGCAACAGCTAACACGTGGAAGTTGTCTTCCTTGCTGGGTTTGGGTTTCGGAATTCTAGTGTTATGACACTTAGTTTGCGGAGCATTCTTTAGAATTGGAATTGGTTTTGTGAGGAGGATTGGGTCATGGCTTGTTGGCTGATCATGGTTGAAGGTGCCGGTGATACTTGTGCTGGAGAAACGTACACGTTTTTCTGGTAATATCACCTTGTTTATGGGAATGGAGGGGGAAGGTTCTGAATTGGAGGGGGGGTAAGGTATGCGACTGACGACGTCTGCGGGTATGTTTGCTTTACCAGCGATGAATTTGACCGTCATGTTAAATGACATGACTGTGTCAAGCCATCGCGCTCTACGCATGTTCAGAGTCGCTTCCTTATGGGAGAATAGAGTTATAAGTGCTGCGTGATCTGTGAAAAGCGTGAAGTTCGCATCTTCCAGGTAGTGTTTGAACTTTTTGACGGCGTAAATGATGCCGAGGCATTCTCTGTCCGTTGTATGGTACCTGGTTTCCGTCGCCGTGAATGCTCGACCGGCGAATTCTATCGGACGATAAAATCCTGCTGTGTCTTCTTGTGTCAGCACACAACCGCAGCCGGTCAGGCTTGCGTCTGTGAAGATGGTAAAGGGTTCATCGTAATTTGGGAATTTTAGCGTTGCTTCTTCACAAATTGCTTTTCTGATGGTATCGAACGCGAGCTGATGTGTAGCGGTCCATTTGAATTTGACCGAGAATTTGGTTAGGTCGTATAGGGGGCGCATGATGATAGAGAAGTTTTTGATGAAACGTTTATAAAAGTTAGCGAGGCCATTAAATGCTCTAACCTGGGATACAGTTTTCGTTGCTGGGTAGATGGCTATTGGGGCTACCTTCTCTGGTGAGGATGACAGGCCCTCCCTAGATATTCTGTATCCGAGAAAGTCTATTTCAGAAGCTCCAAATTCGCATTTTTCGCTTCTAAGTTGGACGTTTCCTTTGATGAAGAGTTTCAATACTTCATCCAGATCTTTGAGGTGTTGTGACCAAGTTGACGAGTAGACTGCTATGTCGTCAACGTAAGCTACGGCGCAGCGGAATTTTACGGTGCGCAACAGCTGGTCTACACAATTTTGAAAGAATTTTGCCGAGATAGACAGTCCCATCGGTAGAACTTTGAATCTCCAACGTTTACCAAAACTGGAGAACGTGGTGAGGTGCCTAGATGAGGCGTCTAGTGGTATTTGATGGTAAGCACTGTAAATGTTTAATTTGGAGAAAAATTTTGATTGAGAGTTTCCGACTGTTTCCGTAATATCATCTGCGCGTGGGAAAGAATAGGAGTGGGTGGTAATTTGAGAATTGAGTTCTCTCAGGTCGACCACTATGCGGTATTTCTCTGCGCCTTTTTTATCTTGCGAATTAGGTTTTTGCACCAAAAAGACGGGAGAATTCCATTCGGATGGGTCGTGAACTTCCTCTATGACGCCCTGTTTTGCTTGGCGTCTAAGGAGTTCGTCTAAGAACTTTTGTTTTTGCGGGGTGGTGCGGTATTGAGGTTTGGATACTGCTTTTGCATATTCCTTCAGCTCGATGGTCGCTGTTGAGTCTGTCTTTAAACCGATCACGCTGTCTGTTGAGACAAACGCGTCCTTATTTTGTTCGAGGACTGAAGCTATCTCTTTCCTTTGTGAGTCGGTAAGCGAACTTGAAAGAGTGTATTTTAATTTGTTAGGTGTTGGTGTGTCTGGTTGTGTTGGGAGATTGATTGGGGGCTCTGATTCAGAGACTGAGCGGTGTGCAGTAGACTGAAAGTCGTCAGGGTCCGCTATAGAGTAGAGACCCAGCATTGAGCCTCTAGGTAGCGTGACGTGTTTGTTGGAGGGATTAAACAGAATCACAGGGACACGATTGCATGGTCCGGGCGCAACTAACGCGTGTTTAGTTAGCGCTCTGGGGTTCAGCACGTAGCTCTCAGTTGTGCTGACAGTGTGGCTCAAACTTTGAGCTGCGATGATTTTGGCTGAGCAAATCGTTTCCGAGAGAGGAGGGAGGGTTAGTGTTGATAGTGATCTGATAGGGTGTTCTTTGGGGGCAGTGTTTTTACAGTAATTGATGGTTGCTTCAGCTGAGCGTAGAAAGTCTATCCCCAGGATTAGCGGTCTGCTTAGCTGAGGTAGAACCCTGAAATGGAAGGTGTATGTGTGGTTTTGAATTTTGAAGCTGATTAAAGCTGCTTGCCGAATGTGATAGACTTTGTTGTCTGCCAGAATGACTCTGTCGTGTATTTTCTGTGTTGCTTTCACGTAACCTGCTTGTTTTAGTCTGTGAAGCAGTTTTTTGGAAATGAAGGAGACCGTTGCTCCTGTGTCAACTAGAGCTGGAACAGTTATTGGGGGGAAATCGATGTTGATGCAACCGTTAATTAGGCGTATCAATAAACGTTCAGACTTACCTTTTCCTCTCGTTATTAGAGAGAGAGTTGGGTATGATTTTGAAGGTGAGTCGGATGTTGTGAGGTTGGTGCCGAAGTCGTCGGCGTTGATGGCAGGCGGTTGCTCGTGTGCACTTTTAGTGTCTTTGGCTATGTGATGTAGGCTATTGGAGTCCTTGTCGTCATTGTTGTTGGTCATGTTCTGCGTTGTCGTGGGGCGGTTGATGGATTGAAGGTTCATCGTTCGGACACTCTCAGGGCTTTTAGAGTGACCACGGCGGTCCTATTTTTCGTCGTGCCAGCTCACGCCGGGTGTGGCCGGGCGGCGATCACGCTGATTGTCACGGCTACTGCTGCGACTGTTGTCGCGCCGACTGTAGTCGCGGGATCGCGGTCTGGCTTGACGATCGTCTCTGTCACGGGAGGCGGGTCGTTGGTCGCGTTGACGATCTCTAGAGGGGGGCCTTCTGTCTCTTGAGGACTCCCTGTAGGAGCGATAGTGCTGTTGATCGCGGTCGCGCGACTGTTCGCGACTGCGTGGCGGGTACCGCTGCCTGGAGGAATCCCTGCCCCTCGAGTCGTGATGGCTTCGGTGGTTTTGTTGACCGCGTTGGTACGAGCGGTCTCTGCTGGCTGATCGGTCCCGCTGGCTTGACTGTTTGCCGACATAGTTCAGTGTGAGCTGTTTGAGCTCTGCTGAGATGTCGGCCGTCTTGCACCTCATGATTTCCTGCTGGATGCGCGCCGTCTCCGTGAGTTGGCGCAGAGTCTTAGGTTTGTGCAGACGCACAATGCCAGCAAGAGAGGGTGACAATCCGTTTATTATCACGTCAAGCTTAGCGGTTTCGCACAGGGTGGAGGTGGTGAGGAGGAGAGCAATGTGGTCGATATATTTGGCCACTGGCTCGTCATCCTGTTGGCGTCTCTCCCTGTACGCCTCCTGCGCCGTCTCGCTGTCGTCTTCTGCGAAGTATTCGCAGAACTGGTGAAACACGGCGTCGGGGGTGGTGATTAAGCTGGTCCCGATCACGTTGGTAGAGTACCAATGCGCGGCCTTCCCACGCAGATAGCCGTACATAGCGCAGGCCCGGTCCGATGGCGAGGCGTGTGCATATGCGTGATCAGAATAGAATCTGAAGTCACGCACAAATGACTGCGCCGATCTGTACGCGGTTGGGCCAGAGAGCGGCTCTGGTGCTTTGTACATGGTGTGCGTTTGTCCACCATGATAGGGTGCGGGCCGGGGGTGTGGTGACTCTATATGTGGAGCCGGAATGTTCATGTTAGAGGCCAATGTTGCTGGAATGGTCTGACTCACAAACCTGGCGTTTCGGAGGTCTGCCATCAGCTTGGCGTTTTCTGTAGACAGTCTCTCGATTAGTCTCTTTTGATCCGCCATTTCGGAACGGAGGCTGTCCGTGTCTGCCATGTCTGCGTCAGAGCTGAGTGTTGGTTGGTCAGTCGGGGTTTCCGGCCGGGTTTCGTCCAGCAGAATCACGGTGTCGTCTCCGTGGAGCGGCGGCAGTTTCGGGTATATTACCTCGGTGGTGGTAGTTTCAGGCTGCCGGGATTCTGCTGCGAAGGTGTTGGTTGCCTCTGACGGCTTGGTATCGTCTTCGTTGGCGGCTGGCGGCTGTTGTGAAGACGTGCTTGGTCTTTCTTTTCTGACTGACCGTCGCAGGTTTGGCGTGTCCGACATGGGTGCTAAATGATGGTGTTTTAGCAATATTTTTGCGCGCCTGTGGGAGATGTTTGTACCGGAAGTCTTAGGAGTTCTCCACCAGTGTTACTATCTGTGTGACTAGTAAACTAAATGAGTGACTCCAAGGCTTCGTCCCGTTACAAGCTTTATTGCAGATGGTGTTACAATGCGCACTCTGACCGGACTGACTCGAGTATGTCGAGATCAGGATTATATGCTGCGCCTCAGCCGTGTGGGGGCAACCCGTATTGATCGTAACCAAGGGGGATTACCTCACGCGGCGTGACACGCAGCCGGCTTGATCCATAAGGCCGAGGGACATAATCTGTACATGTTTAACATACCGATATTTTGGATTGTGACAGTACATCGTCAAAGTAGAAACCTGTCTATTCTGTATGAACATGTGAACAATCCATCGGTGCACAATTGTATATCCAATAGACCACACTTGCTCACTCCAACGATGAACAATAACTGGAAAAAGAAAACATACCAGAACCTCTCACCACAGAAACAAATATAGAATGTTTCCACATAGTTCTTGCACTATCTTGAAAAACTCGATAATAGATGCATAAAATGCAGCACCAAAAACTTCTATCCACCTAGGTATTTCAACCATTATTGTTATCATTATTATTATTATCATCATCATATACCTCTGCATGAAGGAATAGAGGGAAACTATGTCCCGGTGAGAGAAAGTAAAAGTTACTTGGTAAGTTCCTATTTACCTTCAAAAGTTTGCTTACCTGCCATCAAATGCGAAGCCAGATCCTACCTTATTGAGTCACTTGACATTCTATGTCTTTTCCCAACTGTACTTTTTATATAAATTTTGTAAGAGATGATCTGATTGGTCTAAACGTCAACCTTGGGTAGTAAACGTCAGCCTTAGGTAATAAACGTAAGTAATCCCCCCCTCCCCCCATAGCATTGTGTAACCATAGAGTGTTAGGCCATAGGTATATAAAGGAATATAAGATACTGTCCGCTGCTGGGCAGGGCGCATAAATAATGGCTGGACTTACTGCAGACGATACATAAAGTGGACTAAATTAAGGGTTTTCGTGATTTCCATATATGATAATGAGAAAACTTAGTTACTGAGCTTACGGCATCGGGACAGAATGAACGACCTAGAATGGCCATCACCACAAGCTCAGTAGCTACGTTTCCTCGTACTACCACTAACAATAATGATGGTAATAATAATGATGATGATAATTGTAACAAGAGAAAATATGGTAACTGAGCCCGAAGAGATAGCCGTTCGAGGTCTTTTGATGCCATAAATACGTCCCGAAGCCTATAGCTTCGGGACGTATTTATGACATCAAAAGGCCGAGAATGGCATCCCTACAGACTCAGTTACCACGTTTTCTTATTATTACATACCTAAATATATTTTTTTTAAAACGTCATTTCATATACTTATTTTATGTAGCTATTGACCTAATACATTCACTTTGGCACAGTGCGCCCGAATATTCACTACGGGCGCAGTGCGCCCGAACATTATCTATACTGTACCCCGAGTAGCGGGTAGTATTTCATAGATGTTCGGCCATAGATATGTATTATTACATACCTATGGCTGAACGTCTATGATATACTACCCGCTCCTCGGGGTGCAGTATAAATAATGTTCGGGGTCGAGACGTATTTATGGCATCAAAAGACCTCGAACGGCCATCCCTTCAGTCTCAGTGATCCACGTTTTCTCATAATAATAATAATAATAATAATAATAATAATAATAATAATAATAATAATAATAATAATTTCAACAATAATTTATATATTCCTTCAGTGGTAATCATTTCAAGTATACATAGTGAGAGAAAATGATGTTCGCTATTTGATCTCTACCACATACGAGCATACTGGATGCCTTGTGTTCATAAACTACGCTCGCCGCCTGGTGAGATGTCGAAGAACTACACATTATATAAATTGATATGAAGTGTTTTCCATCCCAACCTTTCTACCCCTCAGTTTAGTACTGTGGATGGTTGACACCACAGGCAGACTTCCTTATACGGTGATGTCGACAGGATTAAACACCAGGTGGCAGTACTGACCCAGGTTAACATGAGCCCCTCTAAATTTCCATCTGAATATTGAATTCCAGTGGCGTCAGAATAGGGGGGGCAGGGGGGGCGGCCGCCCCCCCCCCCCACTTTTTTGCCAGCCCAAAAAAAGTCAGCACCTTCAAATTAACTCAATCAAGTATAAAACTGTCTTGATTTTTCAACATCGAAAAATGTCAAAATCTGACTTTTTAGCATAAAACTATGTCTAAGCCTTGATTTTTCACTATGGAAAAGTGTCAAAGTCTTTAGCGTGTATCAATGACTAGGCCTTGGCTTTCCAACACAGAAAAATGTCAAAGTCTGACTCTTTAGCGTGCAATGATGGCTAAACTCTAACTTTTCACCATGGAAAAATATCAGTCTGACCTTTCACCATGCAATGATGGCTAAGACATGACTTTATACCGAGGATAAGTGTCAAAGTCTGACCTTTTACTGTGCAATAATGGCTAAGCCCCGACTTTTCACCACTGAAAAATGTCAAAGTCTGACTTATTAGCGTGCAATGATGGCTAAGCCCTGACTTTTCACTGTGGTAAAATATCAAGGTCTGACTCTTTGGCGTGCAATGATTGCTAAACCCTGACTTTTCACCGTGGAAAAGTGTCAAAGTCTGACCTTTACCATGCGCTGATGACTAGGCCCTGACTTTTCAACGTGGTAAAATATCAAAATCAGACTCTATAGTGTGCAAAGATGGCTAAGCCCTGACTTTTCACCATGGGAAAGTGTCAAAGTCTGACTTTTTAGTATTCAATGATGGCTAAGCCCTGACTTTTCACTGTGGTAAAATATCAAGGTCTGACTCTTTAGCGTGCAATGATTGCTAAACCCTGACTTTTCACCGTGGAAAAGTGTCAAAGTCTGACCTTTACCATGCGCTGATGACTAGGCCCTGACTTTTCAATGTGGTAAAATATCAAAATCTGACTCTATAGTGTGCAAAGATGGCTAAGCCCTGACTTTTCACCATGGGAAAGTGTCAAAGTCTGACTTTTTAGTATTCAATGATGGCTAAGACATGACTTTTCGCAGTGGAAAAGTGTCAAAGTCTGACCCTTTAGCGTGCAATGATGGCTAAACTCTAACTTTTCACCATGGAAAAATGTCAAAGTCTGACCTTTTACCATGCAATGATGGCTAAGACATGACTTTATACCGAGCAAAAGTGTCAAAGTCTGACCTTTTACTGTGCAATAATGGCTAAGCCCCGACTTTTCACCACTGAAAAATGTCAAAGTCTGACTTATTAGCGTGCAATAATGGCTAAGCCCTGACTTTTCACTGTGGTAAAATATCAAGGTCTGACTCTTTAGCGTGCAATTATGGCTAAACCCTGACTTTTCACCTTGGAAAAGTGTCAAAGTCTGACCTTTACCATGCGATGATGACTAGGCCCTGAGTTTTCACCGTGGTAAAATATCAAAATCTGACTCTATAGTGTGCAAAGATGGCTAAGCCCTGACTTTTCACCATGGGAAAGTGTCAAAGTCTGACATTTTAGCATTCAATGATGGCTAAGACATGACTTTTCACCATGGAAAAGTGTCAAAGTCTGACCCTTTAGCGTGCAAAGATGGCTAAGCCCTGACCTTTCACCGTGGAAAATGTCAAGGTCTGACTCTTTAGCGTGCAATGATGGCTAAACCCTGACTTTTCCCTGTGGTAAGATATCAAAGTCTGACTCTTTAGAGTGAAAATGATGGCTAAACCCTGACTTTTCACCGAGGGAAAGTGTCAAAGTCTGACCTTTTACTGTGCAATGATGGCTAAGCCTTGACTTATCACCATGGAAAACTGTTGAAGTCTGACTCTTTAGCATGGAATGATGGATAAGCCCTGACCTTTCACCGAGGAAAAATATCAAAGTCTGACCTTTTACCATGCAATGATGGCTAAGCCCTGACTTTTCACCATGGTAAAATATCAAAGTCTGACTCTTTAGCATGCACAGATGGTTAAGCCCTGACTTTTTACTATGGAAAGTGTCAAAGTCTGACCTTTTACCATGCGATAATGGCTAAGCCCTCACTAATCACAGTAGGAAATGTCAAAGTCTGACTTATTAGCATGCAATGATGGCTAAGCCCCGACTTTTCCCAGTAGTAAGACATCAAAGTGTGACTCTTTAGCTTGCAAAATGATGGCTAAACCCTGACTTTTTACCATGGGAAAGTATCAAAGTCTGACCTTTTACGGTGGAATGATGGCTAAGCCCTGACTTTTCACCAAGGAAAAATGTCAAAATCTGACTTTTTCGTGTGTAATGAAGGTAACGACCTAACTTTTCTCAGATTTTGACGATTTATGGTAAATCCAATGGGACAGGTCAATCTCAATGTCTGACTCCATACCAAAAAAGAGTCAGCAATTTTTACTTTGCCCCCCCACTTTCAAAACGTTCTGACGCCCCTGTTGACTCCATACCAAAAAAGAGTCAGCAATTTTTACTTTGCCCCCCCACTTTCAAAACGTTCTGACGCCCCTGAATTCACATCTACACTGGCCTCCAGAGCTACACAACTTTAGCTCTACTTGGGTTAAATCTGCAGCAATTTGACCCCATTATCTGTAAGTGTCCTTTACTCTCCCAGCAGATCTTTCATCTGACCTACACCTATGGTTGTAGAGTGTGTCATTTTCTACTCTTGAAGTAATTTTTTCAATGTTCTTATTTCTTTTTGTGTATATTTTGGATATAATTGCCACAAAGGAAGGCTTCATTATCGATTATGTGAGCTATGAATATTTCTCAGTATTCCAGCTCTCAGAACCTACATAGAACAATATTGCTTGGCCCGGGAATCTATGCAAAAGGCCTTGGTTGAACCATATCAACCTCTTAGTTAGAAAAGAGTGGAGACAGAGGTGGCGGCCTCGACTTCACATTAAAACTGGGTGCCAGAGAACACTAACCAATGAATTGTTCTCCCAATAGATTTTCGATCATACTCGGACAGTGCAATACTCTCGAAGCCCTCATAAATGTTAACCTTTTCCGTTTTTGTGTATTTTGTGACCAGCAAGTTAAACTTTGCTATCAATTAGCTAAGCTAATGATTCTTGTAGTGAGTATTCATAATTTTTACTTCACGATATCCAAAATTGTACTCAACTTCGAGATATTTGTATCGAGCTATATGGTCTAAAAGCAATCGGACCAGAACAACCTTTAAGTGTTGGAGACAGAGGTGGCGGTCAATCTACTTCCCATTGAGCATCCATTGCAAGAATAGAATATAACTCTGTTAGCGCCCGCTAGGTGGCAGCCGACATTCTGCTTATTATGGTTTCTCTCGGGAAAGGCAGGTGGCGTGCTTATAGGTCTGGAGACTCGTTTAGATTATCTCCAGAGAAAGTACATTAAATTGTATTCTGTTATTCCAGCTCCTATTTGGTGTGTCAAACATGCATATCGCCTCAGTTGTACTTTAGATATGGTTTAGATAACACAGGATCACAATACATGGCTGTACAATACTACATTGGCCGGCCTGGCCAGTATACATGCACTTTTATCTATTGGAACCCGAGACAATTATCAACAAGACAGTCCATACCTGAAATTGCAACACTTTACTCTATCTCAGCATATCTTGCCCGAAACACCAGCCTTGAATTCACACCTACCGCCTCTAGGTGTAAAAGCTCTGAATTCGATGGACACAATGCTCGAGATAGCGGTGTATTACAGCGTATAGACTATAGTAAGAGGCAAAAATCATCCTGGCTGAGGAGTACTGTATGGTGCTGCACTCTGGTGACTTCCGACGGAACCATCCTTTATTTTAATGATGAATTCGTGATATGCATTGTTTGTCTGTGCATGTATATGTCTATTTCAGAAAAATCTTTCCCCGTGTGTTACAAATGCCTCTTCCCCATGGAGGTGTGTGGCTGATTTGTTTTTAGACAGAGAGTCGTATCAGCGATGTCCCAAAACACTTCAACCACCCTGACCACCATGGGGTTGAGGATATAGAGTTCGCAATTTTGGCCTACATACACCTACATCCCCAGAGCAAAAAAGCCAAAGACCTGAGACTCGAATACAGGTCACTAACACCCGCGCCACAATCACCCGGTCACTTTCTCCCCCCTTGCAGCTCGGCGGCCTAGACCCGTCCACGGGTGGCATGCGGGAGGTGTCAATGGCCCGTGTGAAAGCCGGGTAGTGAGTGCGGCTGGGTGCGGCCCATGGTGCGGCTGGGTGCGGCCCATGGTGTGAATGCTTAATTGAGTCAATGAGTAGCTTAATCAAAATAAAAATTATATCTTCAACAAATGTAGAATCTTGCATTTGTATTTTCGATAATTGGTTTAACATACAAAACAATCTCAGCCATTAGTAGCAAATATGGTGATTAATGGAGGAAGTAAATGAGATGAGATGAATTGACCTTCAAATTTATTCATTTCATGGTCTGTCCATACTCTTGATTTTAACATGCTTTTTATAGGTATTTTCTAAGAGGTATTTTCATTCAAATATTCATTCATATTATGCAATTTTCATTCATAATATAGATAGTACACCATTAATGCAATTTAGTTATGATTTATACCATCTCTGAACTTGTAATGGCGATCGCGGTCCCGGGCTTGTGTGTGGGGGTAGTCAGTCTATTGGGTCGCGGCCGGGTGTGTGTGGGTACTAGCGGGCAAAAAAAAGACCCAGAGTCGGTGTCGCGCCGAGGGGAGAAAGTGACCGGGTGATTGTGGCGTGGGTGCTAGTGACGCGTAGCCGTATGGAATATGGAGAAACACCAATGCCATGTCAAAAAATTGTTCAATCAGCCACACACCTCCATGGGGAAGAGGCATTTGTAACACACGGGGAAAGATTTTTCTGAAATTGATACCACATATCAACATCATTCAGCCAGCAACAACATATTGTGACTAGACATATTAATGCCCCAAAAAACACACCAGAAAGTGGTGTTTTCACAACCAAACGAGAGACAACCAACCACAATAGAACTCTCATCGACAAAAAGATCAGCCAATCATAGCCTGATTGAGATTAACTAGAATCGAAACTGTTGGTATGGTAAAGTTAGGCTAAAATGCAAACTTTACAGAACATTACTCTCCCACCATCCATAAAAATGACAAAAGCACTGTCATGCCACCTTGGGAATAAGAATGGTACTCCCAAAACCGCCACCAGGTGACTTTAATACTCACCCCACACACCGGGACCCAGTCACCACAGGCCAAACACAAATAGAAGAAAGGTTTTGATTGGCCATAGGCCTTTTCCGCCCTTCTTTGTCTAATAGGTGGACCAATCAGAAAGTGAGGTTTGGCACATGTGACCACACGAGGCCAATGAGAGACAGGTTGACATCGGACATTAACATATTCTCCTCAGTCAAAATCCGACAGCGGTGAAAGTCTAGTCACATACCAACAGTCGCTACAGCAGATTGTACGTCTACATAACATATATATGTCTATCATCTTATATAATGTGTGATATTTATACATATCTGAGGATCAAGATGAGACAGTAACTAGAGCCAACTAGTGGAGCTTTTGGTGACATTGAAGTAGACATCCTGCAGGAGAGAGAGAGGCAGACAGAGACAGATACTTACAGAGACAGATACAGGCAGACAGACACACAGTCAGACAGAGAGAGATATAGATAGACAGAGACACAGACAGATACAAACAGACAGACAGAGACAGACGTAGGGACAGACAGACACAGACAGAGAGAAACCGACAGGATGCTGACAGGACGAAGACATGACACAGAAAGACAGACAGACTGACAGAAAGACAGACAGAGAATGACAGAGATTGACACAGATAGAGACAAAAAGATGGACAGGGAGAGACACATAGACAGACAGACCGACAGGGACAGGCAGGTACAAACAGAAACAGACAGAGACAGAGAAGGGAAGACAGGCAGACAGAGGAACAAATAGATTCAGATAGACAGAAACAGAGAGTCACAGACACACGCGGACACAAACAGACACTGCCTGAGAAATAGAGGCAGAGACATGCAGAGAGAGACAGAGACAGGCAGATAGAGGCAAAGAGAGGCAGATAGAGGCAGAGACAGGCAGAGAGAGACAGAGAGAGGCAGAGACAGGCAGAGACATGCAGAGAGAGACAGAGAAAGACAGAGACAGGCAGAGAGAGACAGAGACAGGCAGAGACAGGCAGAGACAGAGACAGACAGAGACAGATAGACAGACACGGACAGACAAACAGAGATTGATAGACAGGCTGACAGAAACAGGCTGACAGAAACAGGCGGACAGAGACAGATGGACAGAAAAAGAGGGACTGAAGCTGAGAGAGTGAAAGAGAGATACAGAAGGAGACAATTATCTTACTGTGTAGACTGATGTATAACACTAAACAATGGAGGAAGATAACAGTGAAGGCATAGTGATTGTATAGTATTGTGAATCTCATAAAGAGGTTTATACCTCAGCCAGTACAGGTTGGCTAGTTTACATGGTCCTGCCAATACCCATCATGGTAGATTTAAAAAAAAAACAAAAAAAACAATGCATATGGTTCAATGTGGTCCCAGTGTAGTTACTTATTAGTTACATGTTACAGCGACGAGACCAATCATAGGCGAAAGACATTTGAAGGAGCTAGACATAGTATACAAAGTCCCCATTTAAAATGTATGAGTTATTGTTTAAAAACTGTGTTAGGACCACAACCGTGGTATACGGATTAAAATCAACGTCATTGTATATTGGAAAATAGTCCATTTTTGCTGAAGAGAAAAAAAACAAAGTCCTTATACCAAAGCGGTGGGATAAGGTGATACTATGTTACGTATGAACACCATGACACTCCCGTCACTCCTTCACCCTGGCTTTATCATTATATAGTAAAACAATTTATTAAATTTATCTGGTAATATAGCGTCACACGAAATATCAAATGTTAAATTCAGTTATAATAAACCGAAACCTGAAAAGTTTATCAAAGATGATATTTGGAAATGAAACTATTTCTATCTTCTCTTATTTGATATTAGATGCAACTCCATGTACAAACATTGAATAATCTTGAATTAAAGTTCTATATAAACGTCCAACCATTAAGATGCAGACAAACATCAACTCCATGGGACTAAACTCACAGTCAAGTGTAGAACCACAACTGCTAAATTGATCAAACGTCAAGAAAGTTATAAAATGGAGCGTGAAGCTGTTTGAGCTCAAAGGTAATGTTGGATCTTTACAAAGTTTACTTGTGTCACTTCATTCGTGTCCAGCTTGGCTAAACTCAAACACCTCTGGCCATAGAAGCAGATCTAGGGGTGTGCACAGTTAATCCCAACATGGATAATCCAGTGCGTATACAGCTGAGTACAATGTGGGTGTTTGATGGTGTTTCACATTAGGCATATCCCTCCGAGGTCTGTAGTCACAACACAAAAAGGAGATTTACTTTTAGAAAGAGTTGAAGGAGCAGAGCACATGGGAAACCAGGCGTGATGTATTTAATTACATTTTGAAGTTGTGGTTCTCCTACATGCAGTTACTATGATGTGACACCAACACTATTTATATTTGTAGAAAAGAGTGCGATTTTAAGAAGATCTGCTTGGAGTTTCACCCCCATATAAGGACATGGGTAACCAGACCTAGGCTTGGAGACTGAAATGTTATGAGGGTGCGATTCTCATGTATAAAGAACATCAAACCTACTAAAGGTTTTGTATATCTTTACCAAGACTTTTTATCGTATGATTCATTATTACACACCTCTGGCTGAACGTCTGTTAATTACTACCCGCTACTAGGGGTGTAGTATGAATAATGTTCAGGCGCCCGCAGTGAATATTCGGGCGCACTGTGCCCTAAGTGAATGTCTCAGGTCAAAATCTACATAAATAAGTATATAAAATTATGCTTTTCTTGATATTTAGGTATGTAATAATAAGGAAACGTAGTGACTGAGCCCGTAGGGGTGCCAATCTCGGCCTTTTGATGCCATAAATACGTCCCTCTGCCTGCGGCATTGGGACGTATTTATGGCATCAAAAGACCTCGAATTGCCATCCCTTTGGGCTCAATAACCACGTTTTCTCTTATTTCTAGCCATGATGAAAACTAAATTTAGAACTCATCCCTACTCACGATGCAGCACCACTGTTGGGTTCTCTTTCACAGAGCCTTTGAGGTGCACAGGACAGCGACAAAGTCCCTATTATTATACACCAATAGTCGTCTATGAAATACTACCCGCTGCTAGGGGTGTAGTATAGATAATGTTCGGGCTCACTGTGATATAGTGAATTTGCAATTCAGCGATGACTTTGTTAGTGAATAAAATGGCTTTTCTTAATGAATTTTGAGTATATAATAAGAAGAAAACACAGTGACTAAGTCTGTAGAGATGTCATTGTCAGCCTTTTGTACCACAAATATGTCCCTCGTCAACTCATGGCATACTTTTTTACTAATGTAGTTGCTTCACATTTTACCTCACTACACAGACGAACCTCCTAGTGTGCAATTACTCCGTACGTTAGGTCAAGAGCACTCATGAAGTTCGTATTTTATTCCTTTATTGGTACATTATCACTTATATATCTGACCCTTCAGATAAGAAACTCAGTAGCGTGATGTGGAGTGGATTGTTATTAGATTATGTTATATATGACACGCGTTTCTGTCCGATATGTACCAACTTCATTCCGAAACTGAGCGTGATATGTTTTGTGAACGACCAAGTTGTGATATGTAATTATCTTTTGTTTATATAGGTCTAATCATTGCATTCTATATACCGTCCTTTCATTTAGTAATTTTTGAGATTTTGCATCGCGCGTATAATTGAGGGAAACTGGTCCTAGGTGAAAGAATATCAAAGGTACGAGGTCTACAAAAATTACTTATCGAGGCCTAAGTTTTTAGAATATAACTAAGTAATGTTTCTCTATTATCATACACCTTTGAATACTGATAAAGTTGGCAATTTGTTGACATCCAATCAATGTACATCATATCGATATCCATGTTAGCTCAAGTGCACAGTTCAAACTGTCCCGGCTGAACTGACAGAAGTCCATTTGGGGAGGTGAAGAGTTGTCATAACATAAGTGGGCCTGATTATCTACGGCATTCAGGTTAGCTCATCATAATCCTGTCTCTTGTAGTTACCTGTTCATGAGATAGCGACACGAGCATCTTTGTAAAAACGATGAACAACATGAACAAATAAATTCTGGCATCACTCTTATAATGTGATGAAATAAACATTAAATCATTTTTTTGTATCAATATCAATGGTCATCATGACAGCTATAACATCCTGGACGTACAAAAAAATAAGTATACTCATTGAATTCTGTTAGTTTATTCATCAAATACCACTAAAACAGATTGGGTCCATCCTCAAATACTGAAGATGATCGAAGTACATTATCAGGATTTAGTTTCTAAGCTCAAGTGCACAGTTCAAACTGTCCCGGCTGAACCTGCAGAAGTCCATTTGTGGAGCTAAAGAGTTGTCATAACATAAGTGGGCCTGATTATCTACGGCATTCAGGTTAGCTCATCGTAATCCTGTCTCAAAGTCATATGTTTGTGGTTTATGAGATAGTGACATGAGCATATACAGTTTAAACCCACTTAAAGGACACCCCATGTAAGCGGAAAGTCGGCGTTAATGGACAGTATTGTTCAGAACTGACATTTTCCCTTCTATTAGATCTTTATTTCTACTCAGTGTGGGGGTACCCCGCATAAGCGGACATCCCGCGGACAGGTATTTCAGTATGAAAACCCATTTAACAATGTGTAAACAGACAACATGAAGAGGCACCTTATCAAATACAGCAGGACAACACTCCAGATTATCTAAATTATCTATTTATTGGTGAGTGTGTGTGGTGGGTAGACTGGTGGTCTGCTGGCTACTGTAGGTGTCAGGGTGTGTGAGTGTGTGTGTGTGTGTGTCTCTGTGTGTGTGTGTGTGTGTGTGTGTGTGTGTGTGTGTGTGTGTGTAGGTGTGTGTGTGTGTGTGTGTGTAGGTGTGTGTGTGTGTGTAGGGGTGTGTGTGTGTGTGTAGGGGTGTGTGTGTGTAGGGGTGTGTGTGTGTGTGTGTGTAGGGGTGTGTGTGTGTGTGTAGGGGTGTGTGTGTAGGGGTGTGTGTGTGTAGGGGTGTGTGTGTGTGTAGTTTTTTGTATTTAGGTATACAATGGTGTACTACCTTGGTGTACTGGCAATAGTTTATTTCTTATTTCAAGAATGTTGAGTAGAAATTTGAAATATTAAGATATAAATCAAGAGAAATTGATACTGAATATACATGTAAAATACATGTGAAATGAATAATTTAAGAATAAAGAAAGTTTGTTCAATGAATGCAATGAATAAATTAGTTGAATATATTTATAAGGTAATACATAATTAGAATTACATCGAATATGATGTGTAAAAAAGAAAAATAGAGAATAAATGATGATCAAAATCAAATAAGTAAAATGATAATAATAAATAGATAAAAATGTATTATATATATTGAAATTTTAACTAAGTAGAATTAAAAACCAAACTTTTTTTTATAATAAAATTGGTTAAAAAATATATATATATAAAAATTAAGAAATAATAATAATAAATAGAATCAAAAAAGGGAAATAAAAACATAATTTGAATAAGTAGGTAAAAATAAAAACAAATGGGAATGAGTCATTTGGAAATTTATATGGAGGAATTTTAAATTTTAATCTGTATATTTGATTCAATTTACTTTATTTTATTTTAGGGTGAGAATTTTCAGCTAAATTTAATTGAATTTATTTGATCTAGTATAATTTATTTGCTTTAGTTACCCATTGTTACTTTATTTTAGCCGACTAGATACCAAAATATCCTTGAGATTTTTATTCCTTTTGTATGCAACAACCAAATCATCACGGAAATGTTTTGGAAATGTGTCTTGCAATGTTTGGTATTTTTGTCTAACCAATGAACTGATTTTGATGGCAGTAGCACTATATGGGATAGAGAATACCACAGTTTGTTTTGGGGATAATTTAATGTTCATGCCCTTAGGCTGCATTGTTTCCAGTAGCTGCATCCACTTATATTCAATATCTCTTCTTTTTATCTTATTTTTCTCTGCTGAGCCCTGGTCAAGAATTTGATGCATTGGATAGATTACCATGTCCTGTTCTACAGTATGATCAAAGTCATTGAAATGTTCTGCCACTGGTTTGTTTAGATTATGGCGAATGTCTGAGAGGTGGGCAGTGAGTCTTTCCCTAAGAGTTTTTGAAGTTTCCCCTACATAGTATTCTTGACATCTTTTGCACTCAATGATGTATATTAGATTTCTAGACTTACAGGTCAATTTTCCTACTATTGGGTAGTCACACTCAAGGGTTAGGGATGGAATTTCAGAGGTTTCTTTAATCCACAAACAGCATTCACAACCGCGCTGTCCACATTTCAATGCTGCTCCCATGGGCCATTCATTCCCGGTTGCATTTTCTAATTCTCTAACTGTCTTTGCTTTAATTGTCCTCAGAAATCTAGCTGAATAATTTCTTTCTTTTCTAAGTTTTTGGAAGAGTAGGCTGCATGCATCATTAAAATCCGAAATGTTATTACAAATTTTGTAGAATCTTATTATCTGTGATTTCAAAATTCCCTTGAAAGTGTGAGAAGGATGGAATGATTTTTTGTGGAGGAGTTCATGGGTGTCAGTTGGTTTGAAATAAACTTTAGTATCTAAGATTTTTCCATTTTGGTATCTTTGTCCCTTAAAAACTGTAACATCCAAAAAATCTATTGTTTCCTTATCTATTGTGGTTTTTAGCTTGATAGAACTGTGATGGTTATTCAGTAACTCGAAAAATTCTTGGAATTCTGATTCTGAGTGAGGCCAAATAAGAAAGATATCATCCAAGAATCTCCAATAAACTAATGGTAGCTTTTTAGCTTTTTTCATTACTTCCTGCTCTAGTTGTGCCATGTATATATTTGCATAATTAGGAGCAAATTTCTTCCCCATCGCTGTTCCTGAAATTTGTAGATACCATTGATTGTTGAAAATAAAGTCATTTCTTTTTAAGCTCAATTCTAAAAGTTCCAAAATTTCTTCATCTGGTCTCAGGCATTTTGGGTTAGTTTCAAAAATATCTTTTACTGCTTTTAGTCCATTCTCAGTCTGAATATTGGTGTACAAGGATTCCACATCCATTGTGATTAGGAGAGCATTATCTGGGACCTCAACTTTCTCCAGTTTCTCTAAAAAGTCCCTTGTGTCCCTTAAATAAGATGGGTGAATTGTAGCTAGGGGTTTTAAAAAATGGTCGATATATTCTGAAACTCTGTATGATTCACTGTTACAGTCTGAAACAATGGGTCGCCCTGGGGGCATTCTATTGGGAATTGTCCATTTATCTGGATCTTTGTGCACTTTTGGTAATAAATAGAATTGTCTTGGTCTTGGTGAACTTGGTGGTTTCAGATATGCTACCTGTTTTTCATTGAGAAATCTATTCTTCCCTATCTGTGTAATTATTCTATCAATTTCTTTGGCAGTTTCTAGAAAAATAGGTTCATTTATTTTAGTGTAAAATTTTGAGTCGTTTAATTGTCTCTCTGCCTCTATAATGTAATTTTCCTTTTTCATAATGACCGTTGCTGATCCCTTGTCAGCCTTTTTTACTATGAGATGGATCTTCTTTCTCAAGTTTCCTAAAGCTCCAATTTGGCTTTTACTTAGGTTAGGTCTGTCTTTCCTGATTCTGGTTGCTTCTATTTCGTTGGTTAGATCATCTAAACTCTCATGGATTTCCTCTGGGATCAAATTTTCAGGAGGTACCCAATTGGATTTTTCCGTGAAAGGTAATTTTTCATACTGGTCATTTTTTTGTTTTGTCCTAAAGAAATATTGTAATTTTACTTTACGGGTGAATTTTCCAATGTCTTCTTTAATCTGATTTCTATCTATATGCTTTGGCCTGGGAATGAATTTGAGACCCTTTGATAACACTTGTTCCTCTTCTAGTGACAATTTGTCATCCGATAGATTTATGATGTTGGTCCCTAGTCCTAAATGGTCTTGCTGTACTGGCTCTGGAATGCCTTTAGTCAAATTTAGTTTAAAAGACCAGCCCTGTTTAGCCAGTGGTCCAACATGCTGTTGGCAGTCTCTGGTGTCCAATGGATCGGATCACCTGAGCGAACCTCAAATTTTGTGAAGTCTAACCAAGGAAGGACATCAACTATATCCAGAGATGTGATCTCTTTGATCAGGGTATGGAGGTTTGAATTTTGGGTTTCGGTCAGAAGCGGTGTTACCCACTGGGGCAACACAAACCACAGCATTGCATCAGGGAATGCTGCTCTCGCTGCCGAAATGGTTCTTTTGAACTCTGGGAGGGTAGTCCTCCAGGGATTGTTATCCCTGTCGTTAATCCCAGCACTGATAATCACGGTTTCCGGCTTGGGATTAACCCGTCTTGCTTTCTTAAAGAGCTCAGTCATGTGGTTCAACTTTGCTCCTGGATAGCTCCGAATATCCAGTTCCTTAACCCTTGATTTTGAGATTGTAGACAGATTTGAATCGCCTACAATCAGGGTTTTCTCTGAAATTGGGCCAAAAGTCCAGTCCTTGTTCTTACGGTTGGTATTCCGTGCACGAAATGGAATGATGTCAACCGGTTCTGCCAAAAGTGGTTGCATCTGAGGACTGTTTTTTGAAGGCACGGGCCTGTTTACTGGCCGTCGTGTCACAGAAGGAGAGCTTGTGGTTGAAGAGCTCTCGCCCCTTGAAGGATTCCTGGGGCTTTCTGGTGAATTTAGTGGGTCAGAAGGGGGAGTCACCTCTACATTTACACTGGTGACATGTTTCCTCAGTGCCATAAGGGCCTCTCCAAATTTGTTCAGTCCAGGTCTCTGGGGCTTTCCAGTTCCCCAAAAGAAATCTGGGACTGTGTGGATCAATTCGGATCCGGTAGAGCCAATGAGGGCTTCTCTGAAAAACAAACACTGTTTGAATTTCAAAAGCAGGAGATCGGACAGGAAGCCAAAACGTACACGATCCCAGCTTGAAGCCCAAAGTGTCTTAGTGAGTGCTTTTGCCTCACTAGCTGTCCTAGTTGCCAGAATTTTGTCAGCAGTCTCAATTTGGTCAAAATGGACTGCCTTTCTATACTGGTACACATGTTCCAAACTCCTAAATTGTGTACCTTCATAGGTAATTTTGCAGGGGAAGAAATTGGACAGGGGGTCTAAATGTCCTTTCACTTCCCTTGTTTTCTTTGACTGCCCTGTCTGCCGAATTGGGCTGCCCAGCTGCCGAGACGTATTTGGTTTGGGAGATGGGGTTTTCTCCTTCTGAGGCTGAGTCTTAGAAGCCTGATTCTGTTCCGAAATACCCCTTGGGTTTCTAGCATCTGCTGGTTTTGATGCTATTACCCTTTTTGGATTTTGAGGTCGAGCAACCTTTGGGCCTGGAGCGGTTGCTGTGACCTGTGCATAGGACTTAGAATTTTGGCCTGAACTGCCTGCCCGGGAAACCAAAGTGGGTGGCTGGTTTGGACTAGTCCTTTGTGAAGGGACTGTTTTGCCTCTGGAATGTTGGGTCAAATTGTCCAGAGTTGTCCGAAAATTGTCCAAAGTCTCAGGTTTGAGTTTTGCCCTGAAGTTTTTCTGAGCCCAGGATATTGCCAAATGTTGGGCCCGAGTCATATCAAAGGGATTTGCCTGAAACTGGGAGATTGACTTTTTGATTTCCTCAATCATTCTCCCATAGTGGTCCAAAAGAATGGATGTTGTTTCCTTCATCCAAAAGAAATTTTGATTCTGAAGAGCCTGCATCAAAGAATGGTTGGGAAGGGCAGGCTTGAAGAACCGATTCAGGTCCTCTAATTTCCTCCTAAAGCTTTTGGTCAGGTCTCCTTCTGCCTGATCCGCGATGATTCCAAAGTGGTGAAGGCATTGTATAAGCCTGAACAAGTCCTTCACCAGTCTACTAAATTGAGCATCTGTGGCAATTCGCCCAGATGAAGGTCCTTTTTTCCTTGACCTTGTACCAAAAGAAGTCATTTTCCATAGAGACTGGAAAGAGACTAAGAAATTTGTAGTAGCACACTGCTGATATAGGCTAAATCGATTTCGGCAGATGACTGCCTTCTTCAGTAGCCAAGAGTGATCTGATTGACCCTTGCTTTGCTCCTGCTATTTGTAGTGGAATGGCCTAGAGGGTGTGACCCAGGGGTGCCTCTCATCTTAACATCAAAGGGGGTACATAGCTACTCAGTCCCCCTTTGATGTGGCCACCTCTGTGGCAGGTGTGAAGTAGGTGTGAAAACTTTCCTTTGATGGGTGGGCCCCCTCTGCCACAGGTGCCAACTGGTTGTTTGGGGTCAGGAGGGAGGTGTGAAAACTTTCCTTTGATGGGTGGACTCCCCCTGCCTATAGGGGCAGTTAGCTTTTGTTATGGCATTCACTTTGAAGTTGGTAGTTATTGAAAAATAAGGGGTTGATGTTTTAATTGATTTGAATTAAGAAAATTTTTTCTCAGGTAACTTTGAGATTTAATTCTACATTATAACTATACCATTCCACTTATAGCATGGTCTTTACAAAACATGGGACCAGCAGTGCTTTTATAATTTGTTAAGTGCTAATTTAGATATGGGCTTTTCTAGAGTACAGAAATTTGAGTTGTTTTCAGCATACTCTAGGAGATCACTACTTGTTTAAGTTTCAATAAATCATATGAGTCTTGTGGTTTCTTATTTTTTCAAACATCCTGATAAGATGATAACCTGGCACTGACAATATGTGTGATTTGTATTTAGGTATACAATGGTGTACTACCTTGGTGTACTGGCAACAGTTTATTTCTTATTTCAAGAATGTTGAGTAGAAATTTGAAATATTAAGATATAAATCAAGAGAAATTGATACTGAATATACATGTAAAATACATGTGAAATGAATAATTTAAGAATAAAGAAAGTTTGTTCAATGAATGCAATGAATAAATTAGTTGAATATATTTATAAGGTAATACATAATTAGAATTACATCGAATATGATGTGTAAAAAAGAAAAATAGAGAATAAATGATGATCAAAATCAAATAAGTAAAATGATAATAATAAATAGATAAAAATGTATTATATATATTGAAATTTTAACTAAGTAGAATTAAAAACCAAACTTTTTTTTATAATAAAATTGGTTAAAAAATATATATATATAAAAATTAAGAAATAATAATAATAAATAGAATCAAAAAAGGGAAATAAAAACATAATTTGAATAAGTAGGTAAAAATAAAAACAAATGGGAATGAGTCATTTGGAAATTTATATGGAGGAATTTTAAATTTTAATCTGTATATTTGATTCAATTTACTTTATTTTATTTTAGGGTGAGAATTTTCAGCTAAATTTAATTGAATTTATTTGATCTAGTATAATTTATTTGCTTTAGTTACCCATTGTTACTTTATTTTAGCCGACTAGATACCAAAATATCCTTGAGATTTTTATTCCTTTTGTATGCAACAACCAAATCATCACGGAAATGTTTTGGAAATGTGTCTTGCAATGTTTGGTATTTTTGTCTAACCAATGAACTGATTTTGATGGCAGTAGCACTATATGGGATAGAGAATACCACAGTTTGTTTTGGGGATAATTTAATGTTCATGCCCTTAGGCTGCATTGTTTCCAGTAGCTGCATCCACTTATATTCAATATCTCTTCTTTTTATCTTATTTTTCTCTGCTGAGCCCTGGTCAAGAATTTGATGCATTGGATAGATTACCATGTCCTGTTCTACAGTATGATCAAAGTCATTGAAATGTTCTGCCACTGGTTTGTTTAGATTATGGCGAATGTCTGAGAGGTGGGCAGTGAGTCTTTCCCTAAGAGTTTTTGAAGTTTCCCCTACATAGTATTCTTGACATCTTTTGCACTCAATGATGTATATTAGATTTCTAGACTTACAGGTCAATTTTCCTACTATTGGGTAGTCACACTCAAGGGTTAGGGATGGAATTTCAGAGGTTTCTTTAATCCACAAACAGCATTCACAACCGCGCTGTCCACATTTCAATGCTGCTCCCATGGGCCATTCATTCCCGGTTGCATTTTCTAATTCTCTAACTGTCTTTGCTTTAATTGTCCTCAGAAATCTAGCTGAATAATTTCTTTCTTTTCTAAGTTTTTGGAAGAGTAGGCTGCATGCATCATTAAAATCCGAAATGTTATTACAAATTTTGTAGAATCTTATTATCTGTGATTTCAAAATTCCCTTGAAAGTGTGAGAAGGATGGAATGATTTTTTGTGGAGGAGTTCATGGGTGTCAGTTGGTTTGAAATAAACTTTAGTATCTAAGATTTTTCCATTTTGGTATCTTTGTCCCTTAAAAACTGTAACATCCAAAAAATCTATTGTTTCCTTATCTATTGTGGTTTTTAGCTTGATAGAACTGTGATGGTTATTCAGTAACTCGAAAAATTCTTGGAATTCTGATTCTGAGTGAGGCCAAATAAGAAAGATATCATCCAAGAATCTCCAATAAACTAATGGTAGCTTTTTAGCTTTTTTCATTACTTCCTGCTCTAGTTGTGCCATGTATATATTTGCATAATTAGGAGCAAATTTCTTCCCCATCGCTGTTCCTGAAATTTGTAGATACCATTGATTGTTGAAAATAAAGTCATTTCTTTTTAAGCTCAATTCTAAAAGTTCCAAAATTTCTTCATCTGGTCTCAGGCATTTTGGGTTAGTTTCAAAAATATCTTTTACTGCTTTTAGTCCATTCTCAGTCTGAATATTGGTGTACAAGGATTCCACATCCATTGTGATTAGGAGAGCATTATCTGGGACCTCAACTTTCTCCAGTTTCTCTAAAAAGTCCCTTGTGTCCCTTAAATAAGATGGGTGAATTGTAGCTAGGGGTTTTAAAAAATGGTCGATATATTCTGAAACTCTGTATGATTCACTGTTACAGTCTGAAACAATGGGTCGCCCTGGGGGCATTCTATTGGGAATTGTCCATTTATCTGGATCTTTGTGCACTTTTGGTAATAAATAGAATTGTCTTGGTCTTGGTGAACTTGGTGGTTTCAGATATGCTACCTGTTTTTCATTGAGAAATCTATTCTTCCCTATCTGTGTAATTATTCTATCAATTTCTTTGGCAGTTTCTAGAAAAATAGGTTCATTTATTTTAGTGTAAAATTTTGAGTCGTTTAATTGTCTCTCTGCCTCTATAATGTAATTTTCCTTTTTCATAATGACCGTTGCTGATCCCTTGTCAGCCTTTTTTACTATGAGATGGATCTTCTTTCTCAAGTTTCCTAAAGCTCCAATTTGGCTTTTACTTAGGTTAAGTCTGTCTTTCCTGATTCTGGTTGCTTCTATTTCGTTGGTTAGATCATCTAAACTCTCATGGATTTCCTCTGGGATCAAATTTTCAGGAGGTACCCAATTGGATTTTTCCGTGAAAGGTAATTTTTCATACTGGTCATTTTTTTGTTTTGTCCTAAAGAAATATTGTAATTTTACTTTACGGGTGAATTTTCCAATGTCTTCTTTAATCTGATTTCTATCTATATGCTTTGGCCTGGGAATGAATTTGAGACCCTTTGATAACACTTGTTCCTCTTCTAGTGACAATTTGTCATCCGATAGATTTA
Organism: Alentia gelatinosa; assembly: GCA_950022655.1. NCBI lineage: Eukaryota > Metazoa > Annelida > Polychaeta > Phyllodocida > Polynoidae > Alentia > Alentia gelatinosa. The sequence goes on from OX465586.1 coordinate 10,629,775, forward strand.
TGATGTTGGTCCCTAGTCCTAAATGGTCTTGCTGTACTGGCTCTGGAATGCCTTTAGTCAAATTTAGTTTAAAAGACCAGCCCTGTTTAGCCAGTGGTCCAACATGCTGTTGGCAGTCTCTGGTGTCCAATGGATCGGATCACCTGAGCGAACCTCAAATTTTGTGAAGTCTAACCAAGGAAGGACATCAACTATATCCAGAGATGTGATCTCTTTGATCAGGGTATGGAGGTTTGAATTTTGGGTTTCGGTCAGAAGCGGTGTTACCCACTGGGGCAACACAAACCACAGCATTGCATCAGGGAATGCTGCTCTCGCTGCCGAAATGGTTCTTTTGAACTCTGGGAGGGTAGTCCTCCAGGGATTGTTATCCCTGTCGTTAATCCCAGCACTGATAATCACGGTTTCCGGCTTGGGATTAACCCGTCTTGCTTTCTTAAAGAGCTCAGTCATGTGGTTCAACTTTGCTCCTGGATAGCTCCGAATATCCAGTTCCTTAACCCTTGATTTTGAGATTGTAGACAGATTTGAATCGCCTACAATCAGGGTTTTCTCTGAAATTGGGCCAAAAGTCCAGTCCTTGTTCTTACGGTTGGTATTCCGTGCACGAAATGGAATGATGTCAACCGGTTCTGCCAAAAGTGGTTGCATCTGAGGACTGTTTTTTGAAGGCACGGGCCTGTTTACTGGCCGTCGTGTCACAGAAGGAGAGCTTGTGGTTGAAGAGCTCTCGCCCCTTGAAGGATTCCTGGGGCTTTCTGGTGAATTTAGTGGGTCAGAAGGGGGAGTCACCTCTACATTTACACTGGTGACATGTTTCCTCAGTGCCATAAGGGCCTCTCCAAATTTGTTCAGTCCAGGTCTCTGGGGCTTTCCAGTTCCCCAAAAGAAATCTGGGACTGTGTGGATCAATTCGGATCCGGTAGAGCCAATGAGGGCTTCTCTGAAAAACAAACACTGTTTGAATTTCAAAAGCAGGAGATCGGACAGGAAGCCAAAACGTACACGATCCCAGCTTGAAGCCCAAAGTGTCTTAGTGAGTGCTTTTGCCTCACTAGCTGTCCTAGTTGCCAGAATTTTGTCAGCAGTCTCAATTTGGTCAAAATGGACTGCCTTTCTATACTGGTACACATGTTCCAAACTCCTAAATTGTGTACCTTCATAGGTAATTTTGCAGGGGAAGAAATTGGACAGGGGGTCTAAATGTCCTTTCACTTCCCTTGTTTTCTTTGACTGCCCTGTCTGCCGAATTGGGCTGCCCAGCTGCCGAGACGTATTTGGTTTGGGAGATGGGGTTTTCTCCTTCTGAGGCTGAGTCTTAGAAGCCTGATTCTGTTCCGAAATACCCCTTGGGTTTCTAGCATCTGCTGGTTTTGATGCTATTACCCTTTTTGGATTTTGAGGTCGAGCAACCTTTGGGCCTGGAGCGGTTGCTGTGACCTGTGCATAGGACTTAGAATTTTGGCCTGAACTGCCTGCCCGGGAAACCAAAGTGGGTGGCTGGTTTGGACTAGTCCTTTGTGAAGGGACTGTTTTGCCTCTGGAATGTTGGGTCAAATTGTCCAGAGTTGTCCGAAAATTGTCCAAAGTCTCAGGTTTGAGTTTTGCCCTGAAGTTTTTCTGAGCCCAGGATATTGCCAAATGTTGGGCCCGAGTCATATCAAAGGGATTTGCCTGAAACTGGGAGATTGACTTTTTGATTTCCTCAATCATTCTCCCATAGTGGTCCAAAAGAATGGATGTTGTTTCCTTCATCCAAAAGAAATTTTGATTCTGAAGAGCCTGCATCAAAGAATGGTTGGGAAGGGCAGGCTTGAAGAACCGATTCAGGTCCTCTAATTTCCTCCTAAAGCTTTTGGTCAGGTCTCCTTCTGCCTGATCCGCGATGATTCCAAAGTGGTGAAGGCATTGTATAAGCCTGAACAAGTCCTTCACCAGTCTACTAAATTGAGCATCTGTGGCAATTCGCCCAGATGAAGGTCCTTTTTTCCTTGACCTTGTACCAAAAGAAGTCATTTTCCATAGAGACTGGAAAGAGACTAAGAAATTTGTAGTAGCACACTGCTGATATAGGCTAAATCGATTTCGGCAGATGACTGCCTTCTTCAGTAGCCAAGAGTGATCTGATTGACCCTTGCTTTGCTCCTGCTATTTGTAGTGGAATGGCCTAGAGGGTGTGACCCAGGGGTGCCTCTCATCTTAACATCAAAGGGGGTACATAGCTACTCAGTCCCCCTTTGATGTGGCCACCTCTGTGGCAGGTGTGAAGTAGGTGTGAAAACTTTCCTTTGATGGGTGGGCCCCCTCTGCCACAGGTGCCAACTGGTTGTTTGGGGTCAGGAGGGAGGTGTGAAAACTTTCCTTTGATGGGTGGACTCCCCCTGCCTATAGGGGCAGTTAGCTTTTGTTATGGCATTCACTTTGAAGTTGGTAGTTATTGAAAAATAAGGGGTTGATGTTTTAATTGATTTGAATTAAGAAAATTTTTTCTCAGGTAACTTTGAGATTTAATTCTACATTATAACTATACCATTCCACTTATAGCATGGTCTTTACAAAACATGGGACCAGCAGTGCTTTTATAATTTGTTAAGTGCTAATTTAGATATGGGCTTTTCTAGAGTACAGAAATTTGAGTTGTTTTCAGCATACTCTAGGAGATCACTACTTGTTTAAGTTTCAATAAATCATATGAGTCTTGTGGTTTCTTATTTTTTCAAACATCCTGATAAGATGATAACCTGGCACTGACAATATGTGTGATTTGTATTTAGGTATACAATGGTGTACTACCTTGGTGTACTGGCAACAGTTTATTTCTTATTTCAAGAATGTTGAGTAGAAATTTGAAATATTAAGATATAAATCAAGAGAAATTGATACTGAATATACATGTAAAATACATGTGAAATGAATAATTTAAGAATAAAGAAAGTTTGTTCAATGAATGCAATGAATAAATTAGTTGAATATATTTATAAGGTAATACATAATTAGAATTACATCGAATATGATGTGTAAAAAAGAAAAATAGAGAATAAATGATGATCAAAATCAAATAAGTAAAATGATAATAATAAATAGATAAAAATGTATTATATATATTGAAATTTTAACTAAGTAGAATTAAAAACCAAACTTTTTTTTATAATAAAATTGGTTAAAAAATATATATATATAAAAATTAAGAAATAATAATAATAAATAGAATCAAAAAAGGGAAATAAAAACATAATTTGAATAAGTAGGTAAAAATAAAAACAAATGGGAATGAGTCATTTGGAAATTTATATGGAGGAATTTTAAATTTTAATCTGTATATTTGATTCAATTTACTTTATTTTATTTTAGGGTGAGAATTTTCAGCTAAATTTAATTGAATTTATTTGATCTAGTATAATTTATTTGCTTTAGTTACCCATTGTTACTTTATTTTAGCCGACTAGATACCAAAATATCCTTGAGATTTTTATTCCTTTTGTATGCAACAACCAAATCATCACGGAAATGTTTTGGAAATGTGTCTTGCAATGTTTGGTATTTTTGTCTAACCAATGAACTGATTTTGATGGCAGTAGCACTATATGGGATAGAGAATACCACAGTTTGTTTTGGGGATAATTTAATGTTCATGCCCTTAGGCTGCATTGTTTCCAGTAGCTGCATCCACTTATATTCAATATCTCTTCTTTTTATCTTATTTTTCTCTGCTGAGCCCTGGTCAAGAATTTGATGCATTGGATAGATTACCATGTCCTGTTCTACAGTATGATCAAAGTCATTGAAATGTTCTGCCACTGGTTTGTTTAGATTATGGCGAATGTCTGAGAGGTGGGCAGTGAGTCTTTCCCTAAGAGTTTTTGAAGTTTCCCCTACATAGTATTCTTGACATCTTTTGCACTCAATGATGTATATTAGATTTCTAGACTTACAGGTCAATTTTCCTACTATTGGGTAGTCATACGTAATGTTACGTAACCATCCCCAGGACGACTGAGGAACCACTCTGATGGTTCTGCTGATAATGATGTTAAGTATAGTAGCAAGTAACGGGAAGTGATACAAGTAAGGCTTAACATAAAGATTATATGTTATATACAAGTAAGTTAATTAGCATGTCTGAACGACATCTGACAATGAAGTGCTCATGCTTGATGTTAAAGTTCTGGGCATGGCATGTTGTCATAAGTGTCACAATGTTGTTATCGTTCACAGTTTGGCGATGCTGGTCCGCGGCTCGGTCTGCGGTGGGCGCACCAGCGGCACAGACCGGGTTCTCCCAGCTGGGAGCTGGTAGCCGCGAAGGTGTTGTTGTCGCGTGTGAGCGTAGGTGTTGACGCTCGGTGTCAGTTGGTTTCGCTCGGCTCCGACATGTCACTGCAGGGATGAGAATAATCGGGTGTGAGCGAACAAGGTGCATGCGGGTTTGACCAAACTGAGCGCATGCGGGTGTGACAGCGTGCCTGTGGCAGCGTCATGACACAAACAATGGGAGACAAGTTAATCTGGACTGGGCTGGGGGGGGTATATAAGCGGCAGTCTGACAGTTCATGATACGTAACAACGATATGCATCAACAGAGGACGGGTAAATGTTGTGGTGCGTTATGAGTGTATGCGATGTTCGTTGTGATGTGAGCGTATTGACTTTACCTGACTCAAGGATTGAGCTGCTTCAGCTCCTCGTCCATTGATGATCCTGGTGCGATTATGTAGGACGCCAGGCCAGCTAGGGCGACACGGTGGTGGTTTTTGTCGGCCCAGGGGATCTGGCTTATGTCCGATCCTTGCACGTCTGTGACCGTGACAGCTGCGATGACGAGTCCTCTTGTAGCGCGGAACACAGTCTATCGAGCTGACAGTGGGACCGGAATGTCTGAAGGTAGGTGGATCTCATGGGACTGACCTTGGACCGTGATGGTGATGGGGCCAGACCACTGGACGGAGAGCGTTCTCCATAGGCAAGGGGAGAGTGTTGTGGAGCGTATGGAGGGAGCGTTGGTCAGGGTGAAGATGTTTGTCTCCATTGGTATGGGTAGGAGGGGTAGGGTGCAGCATCGAGAGCGGAAAAATAGCTTAAGTTGGACAGTGGGGGACTGCTTGTGGTGCGTTTTGAATGATTTCAAGCGGGAAGAGTGTGTTTAGTTATATAATCGTAGATCGGCAACAGAAGTTGTCTCTGGATTGCGCGTCTTTGATCTGGGCGTGACTAGGTTCGGTGGGGAAGAGAGAGAGGAGACGTGCTAGTGCCTTGTTGGCTAGAGGTGTGAACTGAGGGTAGATCTGTTTTCGTCTCTTTGATGCTCTAGCGCGGGCTATGGGGGTGCGGAGGCGGGGTGCTTTCACACGTGCCGCGGCTGGAGTGGGGGCTGGGGCGGGGGCTGGGGCGGGGGGCAGTGCGTTGTGCGCGCCTTGCCTGGTGGCAACAGCTAACACGTGGAAGTTGTCTTCCTTGCTGGGTTTGGGTTTCGGAATTCTAGTGTTATGACACTTAGTTTGCGGAGCATTCTTTAGAATTGGAATTGGTTTTGTGAGGAGGATTGGGTCATGGCTTGTTGGCTGATCATGGTTGAAGGTGCCGGTGATACTTGTGCTGGAGAAACGTACACGTTTTTCTGGTAATATCACCTTGTTTATGGGAATGGAGGGGGAAGGTTCTGAATTGGAGGGGGGGTAAGGTATGCGACTGACGACGTCTGCGGGTATGTTTGCTTTACCAGCGATGAATTTGACCGTCATGTTAAATGACATGACTGTGTCAAGCCATCGCGCTCTACGCATGTTCAGAGTCGCTTCCTTATGGGAGAATAGAGTTATAAGTGCTGCGTGATCTGTGAAAAGCGTGAAGTTCGCATCTTCCAGGTAGTGTTTGAACTTTTTGACGGCGTAAATGATGCCGAGGCATTCTCTGTCCGTTGTATGGTACCTGGTTTCCGTCGCCGTGAATGCTCGACCGGCGAATTCTATCGGACGATAAAATCCTGCTGTGTCTTCTTGTGTCAGCACACAACCGCAGCCGGTCAGGCTTGCGTCTGTGAAGATGGTAAAGGGTTCATCGTAATTTGGGAATTTTAGCGTTGCTTCTTCACAAATTGCTTTTCTGATGGTATCGAACGCGAGCTGATGTGTAGCGGTCCATTTGAATTTGACCGAGAATTTGGTTAGGTCGTATAGGGGGCGCATGATGATAGAGAAGTTTTTGATGAAACGTTTATAAAAGTTAGCGAGGCCATTAAATGCTCTAACCTGGGATACAGTTTTCGTTGCTGGGTAGGTGGCTATTGGGGCTACCTTCTCTGGTGAGGATGACAGGCCCTCCCTAGATATTCTGTATCCGAGAAAGTCTATTTCAGAAGCTCCAAATTCGCATTTTTCGCTTCTAAGTTGGACGTTTCCTTTGATGAAGAGTTTCAATACTTCATCCAGATCTTTGAGGTGTTGTGACCAAGTTGACGAGTAGACTGCTATGTCGTCAACGTAAGCTACGGCGCAGCGGAATTTTACGGTGCGCAACAGCTGGTCTACACAATTTTGAAAGAATTTTGCCGAGATAGACAGTCCCATCGGTAGAACTTTGAATCTCCAACGTTTACCAAAACTGGAGAACGTGGTGAGGTGCCTAGATGAGGCGTCTAGTGGTATTTGATGGTAAGCACTGTAAATGTTTAATTTGGAGAAAAATTTTGATTGAGAGTTTCCGACTGTTTCCGTAATATCATCTGCGCGTGGGAAAGAATAGGAGTGGGTGGTAATTTGAGAATTGAGTTCTCTCAGGTCGACCACTATGCGGTATTTCTCTGCGCCTTTTTTATCTTGCGAATTAGGTTTTTGCACCAAAAAGACGGGAGAATTCCATTCGGATGGGTCGTGAACTTCCTCTATGACGCCCTGTTTTGCTTGGCGTCTAAGGAGTTCGTCTAAGAACTTTTGTTTTTGCGGGGTGGTGCGGTATTGAGGTTTGGATACTGCTTTTGCATATTCCTTCAGCTCGATGGTCGCTGTTGAGTCTGTCTTTAAACCGATCACGCTGTCTGTTGAGACAAACGCGTCCTTATTTTGTTCGAGGACTGAAGCTATCTCTTTCCTTTGTGAGTCGGTAAGCGAACTTGAAAGAGTGTATTTTAATTTGTTAGGTGTTGGTGTGTCTGGTTGTGTTGGGAGATTGATTGGGGGCTCTGATTCAGAGACTGAGCGGTGTGCAGTAGACTGAAAGTCGTCAGGGTCCGCTATAGAGTAGAGACCCAGCATTGAGCCTCTAGGTAGCGTGACGTGTTTGTTGGAGGGATTAAACAGAATCACAGGGACACGATTGCATGGTCCGGGCGCAACTAACGCGTGTTTAGTTAGCGCTCTGGGGTTCAGCACGTAGCTCTCAGTTGTGCTGACAGTGTGGCTCAAACTTTGAGCTGCGATGATTTTGGCTGAGCAAATCGTTTCCGAGAGAGGAGGGAGGGTTAGTGTTGATAGTGATCTGATAGGGTGTTCTTTGGGGGCAGTGTTTTTACAGTAATTGATGGTTGCTTCAGCTGAGCGTAGAAAGTCTATCCCCAGGATTAGCGGTCTGCTTAGCTGAGGTAGAACCCTGAAATGGAAGGTGTATGTGTGGTTTTGAATTTTGAAGCTGATTAAAGCTGCTTGCCGAATGTGATAGACTTTGTTGTCTGCCAGAATGACTCTGTCGTGTATTTTCTGTGTTGCTTTCACGTAACCTGCTTGTTTTAGTCTGTGAAGCAGTTTTTTGGAAATGAAGGAGACCGTTGCTCCTGTGTCAACTAGAGCTGGAACAGTTATTGGGGGGAAATCGATGTTGATGCAACCGTTAATTAGGCGTATCAATAAACGTTCAGACTTACCTTTTCCTCTCGTTATTAGAGAGAGAGTTGGGTATGATTTTGAAGGTGAGTCGGATGTTGTGAGGTTGGTGCCAAAGTCGTCGGCGTTGATGGCAGGCGGTTGCTCGTGTGCACTTTTAGTGTCTTTGGCTATGTGATGTAGGCTATTGGAGTCCTTGTCGTCATTGTTGTTGGTCATGTTCTGCGTTGTCGTGGGGCGGTTGATGGATTGAAGGTTCATCGTTCGGACACTCTCAGGGCTTTTAGAGTGACCACGGCGGTCCTATTTTTCGTCGTGCCAGCTCACGCCGGGTGTGGCCGGGCGGCGATCACGCTGATTGTCACGGCTACTGCTGCGACTGTTGTCGCGCCGACTGTAGTCGCGGGATCGCGGTCTGGCTTGACGATCGTCTCTGTCACGGGAGGCGGGTCGTTGGTCGCGTTGACGATCTCTAGAGGGGGGCCTTCTGTCTCTTGAGGACTCCCTGTAGGAGCGATAGTGCTGTTGATCGCGGTCGCGCGACTGTTCGCGACTGCGTGGCGGGTACCGCTGCCTGGAGGAATCCCTGCCCCTCGAGTCGTGATGGCTTCGGTGGTTTTGTTGACCGCGTTGGTACGAGCGGTCTCTGCTGGCTGATCGGTCCCGCTGGCTTGACTGTTTGCCGACATAGTTCAGTGTGAGCTGTTTGAGCTCTGCTGAGATGTCGGCCGTCTTGCACCTCATGATTTCCTGCTGGATGCGCGCCGTCTCCGTGAGTTGGCGCAGAGTCTTAGGTTTGTGCAGACGCACAATGCCAGCAAGAGAGGGTGACAATCCGTTTATTATCACGTCAAGCTTAGCGGTTTCGCACAGGGTGGAGGTGGTGAGGAGGAGAGCAATGTGGTCGATATATTTGGCCACTGGCTCGTCATCCTGTTGGCGTCTCTCCCTGTACGCCTCCTGCGCCGTCTCGCTGTCGTCTTCTGCGAAGTATTCGCAGAACTGGTGAAACACGGCGTCGGGGGTGGTGATTAAGCTGGTCCCGATCACGTTGGTAGAGTACCAATGCGCGGCCTTCCCACGCAGATAGCCGTACATAGCGCAGGCCCGGTCCGATGGCGAGGCGTGTGCATATGCGTGATCAGAATAGAATCTGAAGTCACGCACAAATGACTGCGCCGATCTGTACGCGGTTGGGCCAGAGAGCGGCTCTGGTGCTTTGTACATGGTGTGCGTTTGTCCACCATGATAGGGTGCGGGCCGGGGGTGTGGTGACTCTATATGTGGAGCCGGAATGTTCATGTTAGAGGCCAATGTTGCTGGAATGGTCTGACTCACAAACCTGGCGTTTCGGAGGTCTGCCATCAGCTTGGCGTTTTCTGTAGACAGTCTCTCGATTAGTCTCTTTTGATCCGCCATTTCGGAACGGAGGCTGTCCGTGTCTGCCATGTCTGCGTCAGAGCTGAGTGTTGGTTGGTCAGTCGGGGTTTCCGGCCGGGTTTCGTCCAGCAGAATCACGGTGTCGTCTCCGTGGAGCGGCGGCAGTTTCGGGTATATTACCTCGGTGGTGGTAGTTTCAGGCTGCCGGGATTCTGCTGCGAAGGTGTTGGTTGCCTCTGACGGCTTGGTATCGTCTTCGTTGGCGGCTGGCGGCTGTTGTGAAGACGTGCTTGGTCTTTCTTTTCTGACTGACCGTCGCAGGTTTGGCGTGTCCGACATGGGTGCTAAATGATGGTGTTTTAGCAATATTTTTGCGCGCCTGTGGGAGATGTTTGTACCGGAAGTCTTAGGAGTTCTCCACCAGTGTTACTATCTGTGTGACTAGTAAACTAAATGAGTGACTCCAAGGCTTCGTCCCGTTACAAGCTTTATTGCAGATGGTGTTACAATGCGCACTCTGACCGGACTGACTCGAGTATGTCGAGATCAGGATTATATGCTGCGCCTCAGCCGTGTGGGGGCAACCCGTATTGATCGTAACCAAGGGGGATTACCTCACGCGGCGTGACACGCAGCCGGCTTGATCCATAAGGCCGAGGGACATAATCTGTACATGTTTAACATACCGATATTTTGGATTGTGACAGTACATCGTCAAAGTAGAAACCTGTCTATTCTGTATGAACATGTGAACAATCCATCGGTGCACAATTGTATATCCAATAGACCACACTTGCTCACTCCAACGATGAACAATAACTGGAAAAAGAAAACATACCAGAACCTCTCACCACAGAAACAAATATAGAATGTTTCCACATAGTTCTTGCACTATCTTGAAAAACTCGATAATAGATGCATAAAATGCAGCACCAAAAACTTCTATCCACCTAGGTATTTCAACCATTATTGTTATCATTATTATTATTATCATCATCATATACCTCTGCATGAAGGAATAGAGGGAAACTATGTCCCGGTGAGAGAAAGTAAAAGTTACTTGGTAAGTTCCTATTTACCTTCAAAAGTTTGCTTACCTGCCATCAAATGCGAAGCCAGATCCTACCTTATTGAGTCACTTGACATTCTATGTCTTTTCCCAACTGTACTTTTTATATAAATTTTGTAAGAGATGATCTGATTGGTCTAAACGTCAACCTTGGGTAGTAAACGTCAGCCTTAGGTAATAAACGTAAGTAATCCCCCCCTCCCCCCATAGCATTGTGTAACCATAGAGTGTTAGGCCATAGGTATATAAAGGAATATAAGATACTGTCCGCTGCTGGGCAGGGCGCATAAATAATGGCTGGACTTACTGCAGACGATACATAAAGTGGACTAAATTAAGGGTTTTCGTGATTTCCATATATGATAATGAGAAAACTTAGTTACTGAGCTTACGGCATCGGGACAGAATGAACGACCTAGAATGGCCATCACCACAAGCTCAGTAGCTACGTTTCCTCGTACTACCACTAACAATAATGATGGTAATAATAATGATGATGATAATTGTAACAAGAGAAAATATGGTAACTGAGCCCGAAGAGATAGCCGTTCGAGGTCTTTTGATGCCATAAATACGTCCCGAAGCCTATAGCTTCGGGACGTATTTATGACATCAAAAGGCCGAGAATGGCATCCCTACAGACTCAGTTACCACGTTTTCTTATTATTACATACCTAAATATATTTTTTTTAAAACGTCATTTCATATACTTATTTTATGTAGCTATTGACCTAATACATTCACTTTGGCACAGTGCGCCCGAATATTCACTACGGGCGCAGTGCGCCCGAACATTATCTATACTGTACCCCGAGTAGCGGGTAGTATTTCATAGATGTTCGGCCATAGATATGTATTATTACATACCTATGGCTGAACGTCTATGATATACTACCCGCTCCTCGGGGTGCAGTATAAATAATGTTCGGGGTCGAGACGTATTTATGGCATCAAAAGACCTCGAACGGCCATCCCTTCAGTCTCAGTGATCCACGTTTTCTCATAATAATAATAATAATAATAATAATAATAATAATAATAATAATAATAATAATAATAATTTCAACAATAATTTATATATTCCTTCAGTGGTAATCATTTCAAGTATACATAGTGAGAGAAAATGATGTTCGCTATTTGATCTCTACCACATACGAGCATACTGGATGCCTTGTGTTCATAAACTACGCTCGCCGCCTGGTGAGATGTCGAAGAACTACACATTATATAAATTGATATGAAGTGTTTTCCATCCCAACCTTTCTACCCCTCAGTTTAGTACTGTGGATGGTTGACACCACAGGCAGACTTCCTTATACGGTGATGTCGACAGGATTAAACACCAGGTGGCAGTACTGACCCAGGTTAACATGAGCCCCTCTAAATTTCCATCTGAATATTGAATTCCAGTGGCGTCAGAATAGGGGGGGCAGGGGGGGCGGCCGCCCCCCCCCCCCACTTTTTTGCCAGCCCAAAAAAAGTCAGCACCTTCAAATTAACTCAATCAAGTATAAAACTGTCTTGATTTTTCAACATCGAAAAATGTCAAAATCTGACTTTTTAGCATAAAACTATGTCTAAGCCTTGATTTTTCACTATGGAAAAGTGTCAAAGTCTTTAGCGTGTATCAATGACTAGGCCTTGGCTTTCCAACACAGAAAAATGTCAAAGTCTGACTCTTTAGCGTGCAATGATGGCTAAACTCTAACTTTTCACCATGGAAAAATATCAGTCTGACCTTTCACCATGCAATGATGGCTAAGACATGACTTTATACCGAGGATAAGTGTCAAAGTCTGACCTTTTACTGTGCAATAATGGCTAAGCCCCGACTTTTCACCACTGAAAAATGTCAAAGTCTGACTTATTAGCGTGCAATGATGGCTAAGCCCTGACTTTTCACTGTGGTAAAATATCAAGGTCTGACTCTTTGGCGTGCAATGATTGCTAAACCCTGACTTTTCACCGTGGAAAAGTGTCAAAGTCTGACCTTTACCATGCGCTGATGACTAGGCCCTGACTTTTCAACGTGGTAAAATATCAAAATCAGACTCTATAGTGTGCAAAGATGGCTAAGCCCTGACTTTTCACCATGGGAAAGTGTCAAAGTCTGACTTTTTAGTATTCAATGATGGCTAAGCCCTGACTTTTCACTGTGGTAAAATATCAAGGTCTGACTCTTTAGCGTGCAATGATTGCTAAACCCTGACTTTTCACCGTGGAAAAGTGTCAAAGTCTGACCTTTACCATGCGCTGATGACTAGGCCCTGACTTTTCAATGCGGTAAAATATCAAAATCTGACTCTATAGTGTGCAAAGATGGCTAAGCCCTGACTTTTCACCATGGGAAAGTGTCAAAGTCTGACTTTTTAGTATTCAATGATGGCTAAGACATGACTTTTCGCAGTGGAAAAGTGTCAAAGTCTGACCCTTTAGCGTGCAATGATGGCTAAACTCTAACTTTTCACCATGGAAAAATGTCAAAGTCTGACCTTTTACCATGCAATGATGGCTAAGACATGACTTTATACCGAGCAAAAGTGTCAAAGTCTGACCTTTTACTGTGCAATAATGGCTAAGCCCCGACTTTTCACCACTGAAAAATGTCAAAGTCTGACTTATTAGCGTGCAATAATGGCTAAGCCCTGACTTTTCACTGTGGTAAAATATCAAGGTCTGACTCTTTAGCGTGCAATTATGGCTAAACCCTGACTTTTCACCTTGGAAAAGTGTCAAAGTCTGACCTTTACCATGCGATGATGACTAGGCCCTGAGTTTTCACCGTGGTAAAATATCAAAATCTGACTCTATAGTGTGCAAAGATGGCTAAGCCCTGACTTTTCACCATGGGAAAGTGTCAAAGTCTGACATTTTAGCATTCAATGATGGCTAAGACATGACTTTTCACCATGGAAAAGTGTCAAAGTCTGACCCTTTAGCGTGCAAAGATGGCTAAGCCCTGACCTTTCACCGTGGAAAATGTCAAGGTCTGACTCTTTAGCGTGCAATGATGGCTAAACCCTGACTTTTCCCTGTGGTAAGATATCAAAGTCTGACTCTTTAGAGTGAAAATGATGGCTAAACCCTGACTTTTCACCGAGGGAAAGTGTCAAAGTCTGACCTTTTACTGTGCAATGATGGCTAAGCCTTGACTTATCACCATGGAAAACTGTTGAAGTCTGACTCTTTAGCATGGAATGATGGATAAGCCCTGACCTTTCACCGAGGAAAAATATCAAAGTCTGACCTTTTACCATGCAATGATGGCTAAGCCCTGACTTTTCACCATGGTAAAATATCAAAGTCTGACTCTTTAGCATGCACAGATGGTTAAGCCCTGACTTTTTACTATGGAAAGTGTCAAAGTCTGACCTTTTACCATGCGATAATGGCTAAGCCCTCACTAATCACAGTAGGAAATGTCAAAGTCTGACTTATTAGCATGCAATGATGGCTAAGCCCCGACTTTTCCCAGTAGTAAGACATCAAAGTGTGACTCTTTAGCTTGCAAAATGATGGCTAAACCCTGACTTTTTACCATGGGAAAGTATCAAAGTCTGACCTTTTACGGTGGAATGATGGCTAAGCCCTGACTTTTCACCAAGGAAAAATGTCAAAATCTGACTTTTTCGTGTGTAATGAAGGTAACGACCTAACTTTTCTCAGATTTTGACGATTTATGGTAAATCCAATGGGACAGGTCAATCTCAATGTCTGACTCCATACCAAAAAAGAGTCAGCAATTTTTACTTTGCCCCCCCACTTTCAAAACGTTCTGACGCCCCTGTTGACTCCATACCAAAAAAGAGTCAGCAATTTTTACTTTGCCCCCCCACTTTCAAAACGTTCTGACGCCCCTGAATTCACATCTACACTGGCCTCCAGAGCTACACAACTTTAGCTCTACTTGGGTTAAATCTGCAGCAATTTGACCCCATTATCTGTAAGTGTCCTTTACTCTCCCAGCAGATCTTTCATCTGACCTACACCTATGGTTGTAGAGTGTGTCATTTTCTACTCTTGAAGTAATTTTTTCAATGTTCTTATTTCTTTTTGTGTATATTTTGGATATAATTGCCACAAAGGAAGGCTTCATTATCGATTATGTGAGCTATGAATATTTCTCAGTATTCCAGCTCTCAGAACCTACATAGAACAATATTGCTTGGCCCGGGAATCTATGCAAAAGGCCTTGGTTGAACCATATCAACCTCTTAGTTAGAAAAGAGTGGAGACAGAGGTGGCGGCCTCGACTTCACATTAAAACTGGGTGCCAGAGAACACTAACCAATGAATTGTTCTCCCAATAGATTTTCGATCATACTCGGACAGTGCAATACTCTCGAAGCCCTCATAAATGTTAACCTTTTCCGTTTTTGTGTATTTTGTGACCAGCAAGTTAAACTTTGCTATCAATTAGCTAAGCTAATGATTCTTGTAGTGAGTATTCATAATTTTTACTTCACGATATCCAAAATTGTACTCAACTTCGAGATATTTGTATCGAGCTATATGGTCTAAAAGCAATCGGACCAGAACAACCTTTAAGTGTTGGAGACAGAGGTGGCGGTCAATCTACTTCCCATTGAGCATCCATTGCAAGAATAGAATATAACTCTGTTAGCGCCCGCTAGGTGGCAGCCGACATTCTGCTTATTATGGTTTCTCTCGGGAAAGGCAGGTGGCGTGCTTATAGGTCTGGAGACTCGTTTAGATTATCTCCAGAGAAAGTACATTAAATTGTATTCTGTTATTCCAGCTCCTATTTGGTGTGTCAAACATGCATATCGCCTCAGTTGTACTTTAGATATGGTTTAGATAACACAGGATCACAATACATGGCTGTACAATACTACATTGGCCGGCCTGGCCAGTATACATGCACTTTTATCTATTGGAACCCGAGACAATTATCAACAAGACAGTCCATACCTGAAATTGCAACACTTTACTCTATCTCAGCATATCTTGCCCGAAACACCAGCCTTGAATTCACACCTACCGCCTCTAGGTGTAAAAGCTCTGAATTCGATGGACACAATGCTCGAGATAGCGGTGTATTACAGCGTATAGACTATAGTAAGAGGCAAAAATCATCCTGGCTGAGGAGTACTGTATGGTGCTGCACTCTGGTGACTTCCGACGGAACCATCCTTTATTTTAATGATGAATTCGTGATATGCATTGTTTGTCTGTGCATGTATATGTCTATTTCAGAAAAATCTTTCCCCGTGTGTTACAAATGCCTCTTCCCCATGGAGGTGTGTGGCTGATTTGTTTTTAGACAGAGAGTCGTATCAGCGATGTCCCAAAACACTTCAACCACCCTGACCACCATGGGGTTGAGGATATAGAGTTCGCAATTTTGGCCTACATACACCTACATCCCCAGAGCAAAAAAGCCAAAGACCTGAGACTCGAATACAGGTCACTAACACCCGCGCCACAATCACCCGGTCACTTTCTCCCCCCTTGCAGCTCGGCGGCCTAGACCCGTCCACGGGTGGCATGCGGGAGGTGTCAATGGCCCGTGTGAAAGCCGGGTAGTGAGTGCGGCTGGGTGCGGCCCATGGTGCGGCTGGGTGCGGCCCATGGTGTGAATGCTTAATTGAGTCAATGAGTAGCTTAATCAAAATAAAAATTATATCTTCAACAAATGTAGAATCTTGCATTTGTATTTTCGATAATTGGTTTAACATACAAAACAATCTCAGCCATTAGTAGCAAATATGGTGATTAATGGAGGAAGTAAATGAGATGAGATGAATTGACCTTCAAATTTATTCATTTCATGGTCTGTCCATACTCTTGATTTTAACATGCTTTTTATAGGTATTTTCTAAGAGGTATTTTCATTCAAATATTCATTCATATTATGCAATTTTCATTCATAATATAGATAGTACACCATTAATGCAATTTAGTTATGATTTATACCATCTCTGAACTTGTAATGGCGATCGCGGTCCCGGGCTTGTGTGTGGGGGTAGTCAGTCTATTGGGTCGCGGCCGGGTGTGTGTGGGTACTAGCGGGCAAAAAAAAGACCCAGAGTCGGTGTCGCGCCGAGGGGAGAAAGTGACCGGGTGATTGTGGCGTGGGTGCTAGTGACGCGTAGCCGTATGGAATATGGAGAAACACCAATGCCATGTCAAAAAATTGTTCAATCAGCCACACACCTCCATGGGGAAGAGGCATTTGTAACACACGGGGAAAGATTTTTCTGAAATTGATACCACATATCAACATCATTCAGCCAGCAACAACATATTGTGACTAGACATATTAATGCCCCAAAAAACACACCAGAAAGTGGTGTTTTCACAACCAAACGAGAGACAACCAACCACAATAGAACTCTCATCGACAAAAAGATCAGCCAATCATAGCCTGATTGAGATTAACTAGAATCGAAACTGTTGGTATGGTAAAGTTAGGCTAAAATGCAAACTTTACAGAACATTACTCTCCCACCATCCATAAAAATGACAAAAGCACTGTCATGCCACCTTGGGAATAAGAATGGTACTCCCAAAACCGCCACCAGGTGACTTTAATACTCACCCCACACACCGGGACCCAGTCACCACAGGCCAAACACAAATAGAAGAAAGGTTTTGATTGGCCATAGGCCTTTTCCGCCCTTCTTTGTCTAATAGGTGGACCAATCAGAAAGTGAGGTTTGGCACATGTGACCACACGAGGCCAATGAGAGACAGGTTGACATCGGACATTAACATATTCTCCTCAGTCAAAATCCGACAGCGGTGAAAGTCTAGTCACATACCAACAGTCGCTACAGCAGATTGTACGTCTACATAACATATATATGTCTATCATCTTATATAATGTGTGATATTTATACATATCTGAGGATCAAGATGAGACAGTAACTAGAGCCAACTAGTGGAGCTTTTGGTGACATTGAAGTAGACATCCTGCAGGAGAGAGAGAGGCAGACAGAGACAGATACTTACAGAGACAGATACAGGCAGACAGACACACAGTCAGACAGAGAGAGATATAGATAGACAGAGACACAGACAGATACAAACAGACAGACAGAGACAGACGTAGGGACAGACAGACACAGACAGAGAGAAACCGACAGGATGCTGACAGGACGAAGACATGACACAGAAAGACAGACAGACTGACAGAAAGACAGACAGAGAATGACAGAGATTGACACAGATAGAGACAAAAAGATGGACAGGGAGAGACACATAGACAGACAGACCGACAGGGACAGGCAGGTACAAACAGAAACAGACAGAGACAGAGAAGGGAAGACAGGCAGACAGAGGAACAAATAGATTCAGATAGACAGAAACAGAGAGTCACAGACACACGCGGACACAAACAGACACTGCCTGAGAAATAGAGGCAGAGACATGCAGAGAGAGACAGAGACAGGCAGATAGAGGCAAAGAGAGGCAGATAGAGGCAGAGACAGGCAGAGAGAGACAGAGAGAGGCAGAGACAGGCAGAGACATGCAGAGAGAGACAGAGAAAGACAGAGACAGGCAGAGAGAGACAGAGACAGGCAGAGACAGGCAGAGACAGAGACAGACAGAGACAGATAGACAGACACGGACAGACAAACAGAGATTGATAGACAGGCTGACAGAAACAGGCTGACAGAAACAGGCGGACAGAGACAGATGGACAGAAAAAGAGGGACTGAAGCTGAGAGAGTGAAAGAGAGATACAGAAGGAGACAATTATCTTACTGTGTAGACTGATGTATAACACTAAACAATGGAGGAAGATAACAGTGAAGGCATAGTGATTGTATAGTATTGTGAATCTCATAAAGAGGTTTATACCTCAGCCAGTACAGGTTGGCTAGTTTACATGGTCCTGCCAATACCCATCATGGTAGATTTAAAAAAAAAACAAAAAAAACAATGCATATGGTTCAATGTGGTCCCAGTGTAGTTACTTATTAGTTACATGTTACAGCGACGAGACCAATCATAGGCGAAAGACATTTGAAGGAGCTAGACATAGTATACAAAGTCCCCATTTAAAATGTATGAGTTATTGTTTAAAAACTGTGTTAGGACCACAACCGTGGTATACGGATTAAAATCAACGTCATTGTATATTGGAAAATAGTCCATTTTTGCTGAAGAGAAAAAAAACAAAGTCCTTATACCAAAGCGGTGGGATAAGGTGATACTATGTTACGTATGAACACCATGACACTCCCGTCACTCCTTCACCCTGGCTTTATCATTATATAGTAAAACAATTTATTAAATTTATCTGGTAATATAGCGTCACACGAAATATCAAATGTTAAATTCAGTTATAATAAACCGAAACCTGAAAAGTTTATCAAAGATGATATTTGGAAATGAAACTATTTCTATCTTCTCTTATTTGATATTAGATGCAACTCCATGTACAAACATTGAATAATCTTGAATTAAAGTTCTATATAAACGTCCAACCATTAAGATGCAGACAAACATCAACTCCATGGGACTAAACTCACAGTCAAGTGTAGAACCACAACTGCTAAATTGATCAAACGTCAAGAAAGTTATAAAATGGAGCGTGAAGCTGTTTGAGCTCAAAGGTAATGTTGGATCTTTACAAAGTTTACTTGTGTCACTTCATTCGTGTCCAGCTTGGCTAAACTCAAACACCTCTGGCCATAGAAGCAGATCTAGGGGTGTGCACAGTTAATCCCAACATGGATAATCCAGTGCGTATACAGCTGAGTACAATGTGGGTGTTTGATGGTGTTTCACATTAGGCATATCCCTCCGAGGTCTGTAGTCACAACACAAAAAGGAGATTTACTTTTAGAAAGAGTTGAAGGAGCAGAGCACATGGGAAACCAGGCGTGATGTATTTAATTACATTTTGAAGTTGTGGTTCTCCTACATGCAGTTACTATGATGTGACACCAACACTATTTATATTTGTAGAAAAGAGTGCGATTTTAAGAAGATCTGCTTGGAGTTTCACCCCCATATAAGGACATGGGTAACCAGACCTAGGCTTGGAGACTGAAATGTTATGAGGGTGCGATTCTCATGTATAAAGAACATCAAACCTACTAAAGGTTTTGTATATCTTTACCAAGACTTTTTATCGTATGATTCATTATTACACACCTCTGGCTGAACGTCTGTTAATTACTACCCGCTACTAGGGGTGTAGTATGAATAATGTTCAGGCGCCCGCAGTGAATATTCGGGCGCACTGTGCCCTAAGTGAATGTCTCAGGTCAAAATCTACATAAATAAGTATATAAAATTATGCTTTTCTTGATATTTAGGTATGTAATAATAAGGAAACGTAGTGACTGAGCCCGTAGGGGTGCCAATCTCGGCCTTTTGATGCCATAAATACGTCCCTCTGCCTGCGGCATTGGGACGTATTTATGGCATCAAAAGACCTCGAATTGCCATCCCTTCGGGCTCAATAACCACGTTTTCTCTTATTTCTAGCCATGATGAAAACTAAATTTAGAACTCATCCCTACTCACGATGCAGCACCACTGTTGGGTTCTCTTTCACAGAGCCTTTGAGGTGCACAGGACAGCGACAAAGTCCCTATTATTATACACCAATAGTCGTCTATGAAATACTACCCGCTGCTAGGGGTGTAGTATAGATAATGTTCGGGCTCACTGTGATATAGTGAATTTGCAATTCAGCGATGACTTTGTTAGTGAATAAAATGGCTTTTCTTAATGAATTTTGAGTATATAATAAGAAGAAAACACAGTGACTAAGTCTGTAGAGATGTCATTGTCAGCCTTTTGTACCACAAATATGTCCCTCGTCAACTCATGGCATACTTTTTTACTAATGTAGTTGCTTCACATTTTACCTCACTACACAGACGAACCTCCTAGTGTGCAATTACTCCGTACGTTAGGTCAAGAGCACTCATGAAGTTCGTATTTTATTCCTTTATTGGTACATTATCACTTATATATCTGACCCTTCAGATAAGAAACTCAGTAGCGTGATGTGGAGTGGATTGTTATTAGATTATGTTATATATGACACGCGTTTCTGTCCGATATGTACCAACTTCATTCCGAAACTGAGCGTGATATGTTTTATGAACGACCAAGTTGTGATATGTAATTATCTTTTGTTTATATAGGTCTAATCATTGCATTCTATATACCGTCCTTTCATTTAGTAATTTTTGAGATTTTGCATCGCGCGTATAATTGAGGGAAACTGGTCCTAGGTGAAAGAATATCAAAGGTACGAGGTCTACAAAAATTACTTATCGAGGCCTAAGTTTTTAGAATATAACTAAGTAATGTTTCTCTATTATCATACACCTTTGAATACTGATAAAGTTGGCAATTTGTTGACATCCAATCAATGTACATCATATCGATATCCATGTTAGCTCAAGTGCACAGTTCAAACTGTCCCGGCTGAACTGACAGAAGTCCATTTGGGGAGGTGAAGAGTTGTCATAACATAAGTGGGCCTGATTATCTACGGCATTCAGGTTAGCTCATCATAATCCTGTCTCTTGTAGTTACCTGTTCATGAGATAGCGACACGAGCATCTTTGTAAAAACGATGAACAACATGAACAAATAAATTCTGGCATCACTCTTATAATGTGATGAAATAAACATTAAATCATTTTTTTGTATCAATATCAATGGTCATCATGACAGCTATAACATCCTGGACGTACAAAAAAATAAGTATACTCATTGAATTCTGTTAGTTTATTCATCAAATACCACTAAAACAGATTGGGTCCATCCTCAAATACTGAAGATGATCGAAGTACATTATCAGGATTTAGTTTCTAAGCTCAAGTGCACAGTTCAAACTGTCCCGGCTGAACCTGCAGAAGTCCATTTGTGGAGCTAAAGAGTTGTCATAACATAAGTGGGCCTGATTATCTACGGCATTCAGGTTAGCTCATCGTAATCCTGTCTCAAAGTCATATGTTTGTGGTTTATGAGATAGTGACATGAGCATATACAGTTTAAACCCACTTAAAGGACACCCCATGTAAGCGGAAAGTCGGCGTTAATGGACAGTATTGTTCAGAACTGACATTTTCCCTTCTATTAGATCTTTATTTCTACTCAGTGTGGGGGTACCCCGCATAAGCGGACATCCCGCGGACAGGTATTTCAGTATGAAAACCCATTTAACAATGTGTAAACAGACAACATGAAGAGGCACCTTATCAAATACAGCAGGACAACACTCCAGATTATCTAAATTATCTATTTATTGGTGAGTGTGTGTGGTGGGTAGACTGGTGGTCTGCTGGCTACTGTAGGTGTCAGGGTGTGTGAGTGTGTGTGTGTGTGTGTCTCTGTGTGTGTGTGTGTGTGTGTGTGTGTGTGTGTAGGTGTGTGTGTGTGTGTGTGTGTAGGTGTGTGTGTGTGTGTAGGGGTGTGTGTGTGTGTGTAGGGGTGTGTGTGTGTAGGGGTGTGTGTGTGTGTGTGTGTGTAGGGGTGTGTGTGTGTGTGTAGGGGTGTGTGTGTAGGGGTGTGTGTGTGTAGGGGTGTGTGTGTGTGTAGGTGTGTGTGTGTGTGTATGTGTGTGTGTCTGTGTGTGTGTGTGTGTAGGGGTGTGTGTGTGTGTGTGTAGGTGTAGGTGTAGGTGTGTGTGTGTGTGTGTGTGTGTGTGTGTGTGTGTGTGTGTGTGTGTGTGTGTGTGTGTGTGTGTGTGCAACTCAGTATGCCCTTGGAATACCTGTAATTATCAAATAAATTCTGTACATAGAGGATAATTTAATAGTGCGAAGGTGCATCAGAATGCATACTATATACTCTGTTGATATCTAGGATAAATGGTGCAACTGGGACGCTGACGCCCTGGCCACAAGGTAAATTTCTACTAGCTGAAGTGTATCAGCTAGAGCTCATCACACTTGATTTTTTGTTATAATCTATGATAAATTTTAGTTGTGTAAGATATTCTTTTCTTCTCTAAATACTAGCGTTGTCTAAATATAGATATGTGCAAACAATGTTGTGCTAAGATCTCATGTAAGTCCTACATAGGACAAGGGAGGCACTTCAAGGATCAAGCCACTGGAGCCAGCAGAGTATAGGGTATATTTTACCGAAGCTGACATCTCCAGTCTAAATAAAAACCTTCAAAAAAACAAAAACAAAAAAACAACCTGCCTTCTCTCTACCAAAGAGTAGGCTGTATATACATGTACAATGTACATGAAATATTTGGTGATCAGGTGAGGCTAAGAAAATCAACCTAACAATGGTTGAAGCCCCCAACCTATTTGTTGATCGTCATTATACAATTACTACCGTAAACACGTATAGAGTGAAGAAATGGATGTAGGATAAAATTTGATGATTCCATAAAGAACATAAAAAATATATAAAAAAAGATGGGATAACCCGAACTCGGATTGTCTCACTTACACAGGTGAGAAAATAGGAGTGTGGGGTTGTCAAAAGTGAAAACCCCGTGTAAGGTATCACGCTGCGTTAACAGACACTTTTCCCCAGAACGGAGGGTGTCTGCTTATGTGGGTTCTACTGTACGTGTAACTAAAAGAGGATAAACATTTCTTTTTTTGAAAGTTGATTACCAATGAACTAGCTTGGTCTGTTACACACGATGGCAGTCAGGACCTGAGATTTACTTTTAGAAATAGTTGAAGGAGAAAAACTCATAGACAACCAGTGTCAATGATTCCCATTTATTTTTTCAGGTAGAGATATAAAAAGGTTTAAGGTATTTCTCCATCATTTTTATCATCATTGAACTTTAAAGACACATATAATCATTTATATTCCTAGATGATCTTCCTTGCTCAGTATCTAAACGGTATCATTAAATCGAATTGATGATATCTTCAAGATACAAAGTTTGCAATATAAACCACAGATTTTAGGAATATAAAATTCGGTTTTCTATTAGCAAAGATTGAGTATCCTGAGAGCAAAGAAACATACCATAAGGTAAAGCAATCCTTTTATTCATCATTCACAGAATTATTTTTAAGAAAACGTGTGAAATCTGGAATGTCTGATGGAAACTGAAATAAACACTTGCTACCAACGAAAAAGAAGAAATTACGGTCTTAAAAAAATTGAATAGATCACAGGCCTGAAATTCATTTGAAGTTCCCTTTTCAAACATGGCATTGTGCGTCGTTTGTAGTTGAGTGTGACTTTGCTTTGGTTGACATTCACATGGTGGCCTGCTGTCGAGGCATATCAGTCAGGAGAGGCGGGTGAGTATTGATTGACACCTGTTTGTCGGATCTAGGTCCGTTTCCACTTGCCGATTTTGAACTCCCGATGAATTTGTCGGCTATCAATGACCGATTTTTTAACTTTTTTCTCAGAGAGAAAGAAGTGGTGGCACAACGTAAAGAAAGGAGTTAGCGACGGATCTATTTTTCAATTTTTTGAGGTTGTTTTGCCCCATTTCCCGATGAATTCATCTTAGACAGATTCAACATGAGTTTATTTTGTAAGGAATGAACTGGTTTAAAGATGGGGAAAATATGTCAGCAAGTGGAATTAGTCGATATTATATCTTTATCACTTACGCCACCCTTTCCTTGTTTGCATATATTGGTCCTAAAATCGGCGATCATTTTGTCGGCGAGTGCAAAAGTACTTTATGGGCCTATTTCTACCTGCTAATAAAATGATTGGGGATTTCTTTCGAAGCGCTCCTTTTTATATGAAAATAATGGGAAATTGGTACGAGCGCTAGAAATCGAAGCCAAAGATCAGAGAATTTGTCTATCAATTGTATGTTTCCGCTTGTCAACTGACTTTTTAACTCTCTTGCTGAAATAACAATTCCTGACAAAATCAAACCATGTTGAATTGATCAACAACAATTTTGTTGGGAAGAGGTGCCAAAAAGCGGACCATAGATCGGTAGGCGATTTTTTTTATAATATTCTCTTTCCATTTGCCAATTTCTGACAAAAATGATAAAAAGTTTGTCGGTGTTGGCCGATAAAGTTATGGGGTGCCAAAAATCGGCCGGTGGACACAGGCTTTGTGACTACTACTCGGCCATTCCACGGCTACCAGGCATCTCTCCACTCAACTGCCACGTAGCTCCAGCAAACAACGGTAAGGTAACTCCCCGCCGCTCCCTGTTTTGTTTATGCAACAGTTTGGCGGTGTTTGGGAGTAAAAATAGTAAAAACGTCACTACAGCAAACACTATTGCGATGCTAATTTGCCCGGACTCATTCAGTTTCTTCACATTTTTAAGTTCACAAAAATCTGTTATGAGAAGGTCCTTATGAGCAAATATTGGTTATGAAAAAAAGTAATTTTGACTAAATGAGGTAACTTTTTTTGCATAGCAAAATAAGATAATAATGATGATGATAACAACAACAACAACAACAACAACAACAACAACAACAACAACAACAACAATGATAATAATAATCCGAATATACGACAATAATCTACTCTGCTAATCTGCATAGATAACCATAGATTAAAAAAATATGCGGAGTTTGTTTGTCTTTTAAGTTGGTTTTTTTGTGTGTGGAAGGGAGCGGCGGGAGGTTTGGGTGTAGTTTTAATTATTTGTTGGTTTTTCAGCGGTTGAGGGGGAGGGGGCTACTATTTAAGAGTATGGGTTTATAACGTATATATATGTGGTTTTCCACAGTGTTTAAATGTTGTCCGTGCATAATCCGCTTTATATTAAACATCGGTTACACCAGGGTAAATCTCGCGGTCCCATGGACTTTGCTACAGCCAAGTTTTACTGTATTTGTTTTAAGTTTTTCAAGTCGGCTTTATTTACTCACAGTTAGACGCGCATGCGTAGTTAGTGACCCGCGGGCTGTTCCGGGTTCGGTTTTAGACGCTGATCAAACAAGGCGCCGATGTAAAGCCAGCTCTGATTGACCGACGTAACTCCATCCTTCGGGCATACATCCATAAACGAGAGTCGTTACAGATTCGGAATTCAACCCACGTAGCGACAAAGCTCCGATATATTCATCAGAGTAAAGTCCGCTAGACAAAGCTATAGGGCACAGAGTGAGTGCTAGTTCCACCGTCATCCACCAGGAGATTGTTAGGTGGCGCCACTGTAGTCGAAGGACGCCTGCTGTTATCGGTTGTTATTTTTTCCTATGGGCTACCAAAACAAACAAAAAACCCTCCCACACCCCACCAGGAAAGCGGAGCAGCCAGGAAAAGGAAAAAGGTTTGCCAAATCCATTTTATGTACATGGTGTTTTGATTGGGGTCGGGGCAAGATGACTACCTCCATAACACAATAGCTATCTACCATATGGTGATTCCTACAAGATATTTGCCATTTTTACACCAGAGGTTGCGCATGCTGTCACGGAAGTCTCTTGTGAATATTTTATTCCATGTGCCACTTTGTGGCTAATGGTGAATTATTGTGAGAATATAGGTTTGTCCTTAAAACTTTATCCTAAAAATTCAAAATACACTGTAAGTAGCTTATTAGTTGTATATCAGCAGCCGTTATACGGCATATAGCCTATGATCCATGGGCGCCACCATGACGCCCCCCGAGTAGGTGTTCTTCACTAATAGAGGTGAAAAAGAAGGTGTTCTTAAGTAATGGAGGTGCAAAGGAAGTGAGTGATAATTGGGAAGTGTCCAACCTCTAGCCTTGCTCACATATGTATATAAAGTGTTCCATGTGAAAAACATCATGTCTTGGATTTAATTATTATGTCATCCTGCTCTGGGATGGATGTAGAGAGTCAAGGGAACCATGGTAAAACATTGAAAGGCAGTTGAATTTTGTAAGAACAAAGAGCCAGAAAACAGGTTCTGTCCCCCCAAGGGAACCACAATACTGCTGGCCACCTAGTGACTGGCTTAGGAACTAACAATGACCCTGTCCTCTATAACTGTGAGGTAAAGTGGAAAATTGCTCTGATATTCAACCTGTGGATGAATACAAACTCACAGAAAATACTTTCCCCGACGCCAAGCGTATTTTGAAGTCCGTGAGCGAGTGCAGATTTTACATATTTGTGTCTTACCTTGACAAAGCGACATACTTCTATGTTTTCAGGTAGATTTATATTTTTGCGTGGTACTTTAACGAGCACACATGGTGGTATATGACACAGAGTGATTTCTATTTCCACAATCATCTGTCAGGAATTGTAACATAGCGCCCCTGAAGTCAGGAGACAACCGCTGTTATCATCCAAGAATAATCATGAGATGAGCGCCAGATCCACCAAGGCGAATTTAGCGGTCACACACATTCGTCAATACAAAGTTCAGCCGGTTGCATAAAAGGTTGCAGCAAAATTCGCCTCAGTGGATCATATGTTTGCATGCAAGTCGCTTGGGAGTTGCATGTCTCAGCGAATTGGCATGGACATGCGACTGGCATGCTACAATATTCAAACATTTTGATGTCAAATGTGTTTGAATTGGCATTCGGAAAATTAGTAGAAACCAAACGAGAGTTAGCCTTGTCAATGTTTATGCCACGATGGGCAGGTTGTCTATTTCTACACAGGCGTTAGCCGAGTGCAGTGAGTAGCAGACCTGACCAGAGTGGTAAAAACATTGAGAAGGCTAACTCGAGTTCGGTTTCGTATCTATCCTACCCCATCTCACTGATGTACAGAATTTTTTTGTAATTATCCATCTTAGTAGCGTGTTGACACTCATCAGAGGATGGCTGCATTTATCAATCCTGCCGGATCTACTTTCGTTATCTCGTCCCTAATTGGTCCGTTTTTTTATTCACCTCGGTGCTTATATAACACTTTATTACCCACCTGATACGGAGTCTCCATACTAAGCCTATGGAGATTACAGATCGCTACAGAGGAGGATACGGACCTGCGTACCCTCCTAGGAGGATACGGATTTTTTAGATGAAAGTAGTCCCATTGAGATGAAAATAGTCCCAAACATAACTTCTTAACTAAGTTGAAAAGTTTTCTAACGATCATATTTATTGCTTAAATCTAAAAATAAGTGAGTATTAAAAACAACATTACCATAATTTCGATCTGTGTGGCCGTATTCTCCTTGTAGTTGACGCTACGCAATACACCTCGCTATCGCTCGGAGTATTACTACGCGTCAACTACGCGGAGAATACGGCCACTCAGATCGAAATCATGGTAATATTGTGCATTTATTCAACGCTCTGTCAAATACATTGAATGAATGCTTAACCTATGGCGTTTTTTCTTTGGGGTAGGATAAGGATGGCTGCTTTATAACACCGTAGCAATCTACCCTATATTTTCATTCAGATTTTACCTAGTTGCGTCCTACTATAGCGAGTAGAAAAAGAGGTATATTTTCCTGCAGATTTTAAATATTTGCGTCTTACTGTAAGGAGCAGACACAATGATATATTTTCATGCAGATTTGACACTTTTGCGTGTTACTGTAACGAGCAGACGACATTCACACGGCGTCCTTGCGGCGTCCGTGCGGCGTCCGCCCGCCAGTTACCAGCGTTCTGACGAGAGGCGGGCGTCCGTCGTCAGGCACGTTATCAGCAAAACGTCACTCACGGATCTTTGTTCTCGCGAGAACACGCCTCAAAGTGCGTGATGTGGTCACTCTCGTGTCTGTCTGTGTGTCATCTTCACTGAACTCTCGATCATGTCGCCCAAAGGAGTACTGCCCAGTGCGGGAGCGTAAAGTGAACTACACAAAAGAGACATGTTACTCAAACGACACGGAAGAGACTGACTGAGTATTCCTAGGTTTGTATCTAGTTTCGTTGTTATTCGTTTTCTTCTTTTGGAATCCTTGGGATGGTGGTTTCTACATTTTAAAAAAGATATGGAAAACAGGTTTTCAAATTTCATGTGAATGATAACCAGGTCCCCTTATAGGTACAAAATATACGGATCCAACCACATGCCCAGCAGTAGCTCAAGTATCTATGTGTATTTAGTAGTTTCGCAACAACGATTCTTAAAAGTTTTCTCCCGATTATTTGGGTTATAGTCTTTCTTTTATGGTAGATTTTCATATTATTTTGAACATCACTAATAGATGTAAGCAGGATCTGCTTAATGGGGTGGTCTGCTTAATGGGTAGAATTGCTTAATAGGGTAGTCTGCTTAATGGGGTGGTCTGCTTAACAGGGTGGCCTGCTTAGCGGGTTGATCTACTTAATGGGGTGGTCGGATTAATGGGGTGGTTTGCTTAACTGGGTGGTCTGCTTAAGGGGGTGGTCTGCTTAATGAGGTGGTCTGTTTAGTGGGTTGGTCTACTTAAGGGGGTGGTCTGCTGGAATACTGAAGAACTTGACCCGGAATGAACTCGACCTGAAATGAACTCGACCCGTTTTAAAAACTCGACCCGTAACGAACTCGACCCGTTTTAAATCTTCCTTTCCTTTCTATATTGAAATGTCTTATTCATAAGTATATGAAATGGGTCAAGTTCTCCAATCGATTTCTCAAAAACGGGTCGAGTTCTCCTGATAACTTCGGGTCGAGGTTTTTTCGGGTAGAGTTCTCCAGTAACCGTCTGCTAAAGGTGGTGGTCTGCTTAAGGGGGTGCTTTGTTAAATGGGGTGGTCTGCTAAAGGGGGTGATCTGCTACCCAGGTTCTACTGTACATTGATTGATGGTCAATAGGACGACTCATTAATTAGTCATTATTTGCCGTGTCTGGGCTTAGATCTATATGTATCTTGTTGTGTATTGTCGATTTTGCATACAATTGTGAGGTAATGTATATGTTAAGGGCATACAAGTATATACCTCCCCTTTAATCACTGCATGGCGCATGGTTCAGAGGCCAGTCAATGATGACAAATATTCGCCAGTTGTGATGAAAGGAAATTATCCAGCTCTTCCACTACCGAATCAATAATCTTGAGAGGAAAGTTTGAATATTTCTTCAAATGAAATTTAATTTGAAAATTTAATACTTGGAAATTATTGATGAAAACAACAATCATAATTTCTCAATTCTACTGAAGGTGTATAGGCCTTGGCCGAAAAATGCAATTTCTATAATGATAATACATGTGTACATCTATTTTCTTTGTCAAAAAAGTATGTACAACTCATCAAAGTTTGTCACAAATGTGAGAAACGTAAGTGGTATGAGTGGATGGGAAGTTTTAGCTGTGTTTTATGTGTTTGAAAGCGGCTACCATAGAAAAGACAAAACGACAGCCGATCTTCTCACACACTATTTTGTATAAGAGACTTTTTTTCGTCATCCTTGCTCTGTATTACACACCACCAAGTGAAATACACACTCCCTATAGTTTTAGTGTGGAGACTCCGGATCAGATGGATAATAAAACTAAAATCTCCTTCTCTGACGTATACGTTTATTGAGCTTGGGCCACACGCTCATTTACTCTGTTTAAAGGTTAGAGTGGTGACATAGACTTTGAGTTTGCTGCAAAAAACTAACCCTTCACCATCTGCGTGCCAACTAATTGACATTGGGAAAGGTCCAGTGGGCCTGTGTCTCAGTGTTTTAGCTGACCATGACCGATCTCTAGAGACAGAAATGCCTCATTGACCCACTGGTGCTCGATATATTTGGACCATAGAGAGGCAGTTATAGAAATGTCAAAATTGACCGGGTGCAAGGTAAAGACCCAAATACTGAGTATAACCCAAACCAATTGTTATTCATCTATAATTCCGTGCTCATTCCTCAAAGATGAACACTTCATCTGTTCCTAGTTCTGGTATGTGTGTAGGTGGGTTTGGTTATCAACGCATTCATGTCGACATATTGTCAGTAAGTCTGTATCTTATCGGTTACCAAAGCTTAGTATTAGAAGTCCATGTATCGGATCTGTGCCAAAACAAAGCAAACAGATAAAGTAACCATGCATTGTGCTGCTATCACTTCAGTGATGTGTCAGCTCTGAATGTCAGCTCTGAGGAGTCCATGCATGACAT
This sequence comes from Alentia gelatinosa, assembly GCA_950022655.1. Lineage (NCBI taxonomy): Eukaryota > Metazoa > Annelida > Polychaeta > Phyllodocida > Polynoidae > Alentia > Alentia gelatinosa. The sequence goes on from OX465586.1 coordinate 10,659,927, forward strand.
AGTATCATTTATCATTGTATACCTCTGTACCAACTCAGTGTAAATACATACCGCTACTGGGGGTATTATAATATGTTGCATAAATAGACAATATTGACTGGTTTCAGATACAAGCGGCCGTATGCTCCGAGGAGTTGACGCGCAGTAATATCCGAGCGCAGGCGAGGATATTGCGTAGAGTCAACTCCGAGGAGCATACACACGCTTTTATCTGACACCAGTCTATATTGTATTTATTATCCACCTTTTCTGCACAAGTAACATGTCGATATCAGTTCATGTTAGTTATGCACTATTTTTCCATGCGCACTATTTTCCCGTATGCGCCACCCGGAGCATACAACATATCCGTATGTGCCGGGTATGTCCATACACGCTGCCTATGTGTTTTCTGTGGACACTTTGCATTCGGTGGATAATAATGCGTGATACTCCATGTATCTTTGTACCCAAATACATATTGCGTGCTTTGACCATCACATTGCATGCTTTGAGCGTCATATTGAGTGATTTGACCATCACATTGCATGCTTTGACCGTCATATTGCGAGCTTTGAAATCTAACGCATTTTGATTGGCCGAGAGGCCGACAACACAGGTCAGGGAGGAAGATTTTAAAATGGCAGAAGCCATTGCTTAGCGATTTTCGAGGCATCTAGGAAATCGCCCAGAATGAGTTATTGTCCGTCTTTATCAAATATCAAGGTATCTAATGGGGGAAATTCATGTGATACACTTTAGATACCTTAGATGTGCGAAATCTGCCGATATCAACACGGACACTCACCGAGCGAGCAACAGACAGATGTCAACAAATGGTGGCACCATTCTCCGAGTCATCTGGTGACTTCCGGTTTAAAATACCCTCCAATATATGCAAATTTCCCTGACAACGAACAAAGTCCGCCATATTGCTGGTGAATACAAAGCGCTGTCAGAGTCTAAAATAGTGAAGAACTAAACTAATTGACTTCTTCATGTACAATCGTTACATGTAATAATTAAGATTTAACTATTTACACCATCCAGGCATGATTCAAACATTCCAACTCAAAGAAAATCGGTGTTTCGACGATTTGTTGACATCGCGTTTGGAGGCTAAACTGAGGCCATCACATAATCATTTGATCTGACACTGCCAGAGTGGTTTGGTTTTGTCAAAAGATTGGCTTGTGGGTTACTTAACACATCCTCATATATCAAATAATATCAGAAATGAACGTTTGAAGTCCCCATAGGCTTAGCACTGGATATGTAATATGTAAATTACCTTCACTCTCCTACTCGTAGTCTCTGTGGATAGAGGCAAGCTTGAGCAAACCTGACCTCTGCTAGGAGAGTATATTTACGGTCAGTTTTGCCGGATTATAAAAAAAATCAAGGTATATAGTATCATATATATATATATGATGATAAAAAAGAACATAGTAATGACGCTAATATGATGATACTTATAGGTGAGGACAGAATTCTGTCCTACACCTCGAATTGATGTTATGCACGGAACTCGGTCTAGGGCCTCGTTCCGTAAAAACAATGATTTCCCATCTCGTTTTGTAGACCTCCCAAGGGTGATTTCATAATATATTTTCTAATGTTTGTGTAGTACTACTCTTCACCCCCTCGTGGTTTCCAACCGCCTGTCCACAATGCCATGGATTACTGTCAATTTATTATGGATAACCACTAGTGAAAATAACGTAGATTAACTTAAATGAGTAAAAGGATACGACTATGTCTCTCTCCATATTGATACCAATCTTGTCATGACTTTCTCTTGTGAGGATTTCGTGGGGAAAATGGCCAATTGCCTTCACATTCCAATGTGAAAAGGTTGGCTTTGTGATGGTCTTGCATGTACCTTCTGACATGTGCGCGTGTGGTCACATCTAACTGATACGACTAGCTGATAACCTCTTATTATGTTTGTCATTATACGTGTCTAGTACAGAACAAACAGGATGTATGCTTTACTAGGAGAATGTTAAGAACACTTGTGTTTTCCTTTTTATTGAAATGGATAGGTATGATCAAAAACATTCACTGCATGTAAACTGACACCTGAACAATCAGCATTCCTGTATATCTGTGTGGAGCTATCTTTATCTGGCCACTCAACTTATATTATATGTGTGTACAACCACTGGGCATAGATTACTATTGATCTATTTACTGTGTGTAAGGTTATCCTCGCAGTGGGAGGTAGGATCCCTGTGGTGTATGTGGGATGGGTGGATCTGGTTTTTACCCACTATATATAAAAAGGTACGGTTCCGACAGGATATGCTTGGAGTTGCTCCTCACATATTAAGAGACAGAACTAGACTTGTGCATGGAGATTGAAATACCACAAGAGTGAGATTCTTCTGTGCAGAAAAACTGAAACATGCTCGAAGGTTAAGTGGTAGGGGTGTTCACCTCGAGCATGGGAGGTTGGGGCTTCAAACCCTGGTTGGGTCATACCAAAGACTTAGGCCTACACAAAAATGGTACCCACTGCCCATTCGGTTTAACACCCGCCATTAGAATGAGGAGTAGGGACAAGGGCCCGAATGGAAGAACAGCTCTATAGCCAAATGCAGTGATTGTGTACACAAATATTCCTTATAAAAATTTGCCCCCCCCCCCCCCCCCCAAAAGGAAGATATTTATGGTCACATGTTTTTTCACTCATGAATAATTTCTAGTTATGGCCAAAACAAAATTTAGTACATTGTAGTTTCATGGTCTCCTTACCCTGAGACGAGCCTCTGACAACCCCCACCATTTTACAATAGCACAAGGTTCTCTGGTCCCTAAATTGTGACTGCATTGCTATCTGGTATGGGCAATTAGCTTTAAAGCTACACTGGCCGTCAGAGCTACACTACGTTAGCTTTAGTCGGGTTAAATCCATGGCCACCTTGAACTATTAGCTGTAAGTGTCTGTTACTTTCCTTCCAGATTACCTGTACTGCTTGGAGAGTTCTATTGTACTCTAGAACCCAATTTAACGTGTTCTTATTTCCTTTCGTGTATATTTGTATACTTTAAAAATATATATAATGAACACAAAGTTAGATTTCATCATCAATTCATTAGGCTAATAATGTTTCCTGGTAGGTAGATCTGCTTTCAGAACTTACATGGAGCAATAGTATTTGGTTTGTGGCACACAGAGTAGATACTATATGTGATTTAGCTCGACCAACTTCTGAAGCCCATAAGACAGCGACATTATCCACAGATTCTCATCCGATCACCGATTATAATCGGGAACAAGAATGTCGCTGTCTTATACCCTCATACAGCATCACACCAGTGCTTGCCGATCACACCTCCCGGGTTTATGGTCTTGTACAGCGACCCGAGTGAGATCAAAGTGAGCCGCCGGGAGCCGAGCCGCGGCGAGCCATGAGCCGCTGGTGTGGATTCATAGAAAATGATTCAAAGTTTAATAACGTTGGATCCAAATAAGATATCAGGAAATGGTTTTCAGAGTCACCATCGCCTCTGTCTCCCCTACATATTGATATAAGGCACTTGTAAATCGGACTGGTGGATATATATCATCGCTATATATTAAAGCGGCCTACTCAGAATCGGGAACAGTCGGTGAAGTGCATACACCGACAAAATTAAGGTCGGGCACAGTCGGTCATTACCCCAAGGCAAGTAATGCCCAACCCGATTAAAATCGGGTCTGTGAAGTGCGTACAGCGACCCGATTCTTCCCGACCCGACGGATTCGTCGGGCAAAGGTGTGATCGGGCACAATAGTCGAGTCGCTGTCTTATAGGTTTTAGGCCACTAAAAAAACCCAACTTGTTTCTCATCACCGCGCGCATCAAAAAAACGATTTTAGAAATTTCTTTTTTATTAGATAGATGAACCTTGATAGAAATTATGAAAGGTATGTGTGTTTAGTATCAAATTAAAGCTCCTGATGTCAGGGATTCATTAAATGTATAGCCAGTAAAAATCTGGAAACCCCGCATAAGCATACACCCCGCGTAAGCAGCCACTTTGGCCCGGATCGGAGGGTGTCTGCTTATGCGGGGTTTTCCTGTATGTCTGCCATCTTTGATATAGCAAAAAAAAAAAAAAAAAGCGCCCTCGTCATATTTTTCATGGCTTGGTGATGAGAAACAAGTTTGTTTTTTTAGTGGCCTTAGTCTGAGCAGAGTGGAGACAGAGGTGGTAGCCAATCTTGGGAAATGCAGACCCCACTGTTCACAAAAGCGCATGTCTGTTGTGGAGACTAATGTCGCCGTACCGCCTGGCGGATGACTGGGGAACCAGTGTAGGGCTGGCCACTCCTGCCTCGCCCTCTGTTGGCTCAGTGTAGTGCTGCTGACTGGTGGCAAATTGTGGAACTAATTCTCCCAGCGTTCGGCAGCTCTCCAAACAGCTCTTTAGTGACATTAGCGCTAAATTTATCATCTCTGCTTCAACCCAATGGTGCCACATAGAGAAACTACATTTCAGATTCAAAAAAGGGTAACTGTCAAAAGTTATGAAAGTGAAATAACTTATATATTATGAGTTGCGGAAAACTGGAAGTGTTAAATGGGCTTCACAGACAATCCAGTTGTATCTTTTTCAGTTCTAAACCACTTTATGATGTGAATTTACAATTGATTAGACTATCCCTTCGAATGAGTACATGTGTCATATTGATAAACAAAACCATACAACACTTGCTATGCTTTCCACTGAGGAAGGTAGTCCCACAGTCTACTCCTGATTTGAAATTTATGCATTTTTGAAATATTGTGACTAACGGCCTTCTTTTTCAGTTCTGGGATGGGAATTGGGGGTAACCTGCCTCAAAAGGGCCCACAATCAATTCATCTATCCAACAGGAAACTTTCTATGTCTTGAAAGTAGATTTTGAAAGACATATATTTGTTTTTTCTAATTTTTGACATAAGGCACTAACTAGCCCGGGGTAAATTTTGGGTCGCTCCCGCTTCGGATTAGAACTGCATTGATTCATATTCCAATAGACTCTCCTGGCCCAGGACAATGTTTATTACCCACCTATTACCGAGTCTCCATAGGAAATGTATAGGGCACCTGGAATTAGCTACCTGGAGATTCTGGCATGTCAGAATCTCCTGCAGGAGATTCCGGAAAAATAGTCATGTCCAGAGTGAAGTTGAATCATCATGTAGGCCTACTTCGGAATAAGTTTCTTGAATGTTTATTCAATGCTAATTATTTAGAATCAATCATAATAATCTCATTTACCATCAGAAATCACTTTCATAACACATTTTCTAAGTTAAAATCACAGGTTAATGGCGAACTATATTATTGGTGTAAGCCTACACCAAATTACTGCCATGCTTGACAGTGATACGGCATATGACACTAAATGGCTTACAGAAACTGTTTAATTGCAATAGACTTGTTATTAATCTTGTAGGTGGGTAATAAATACAATAACGACTGGTTTTGTGTACGAGTGACCGGAATCTCCCCGTAGTTGATGCCGTAATATCCTCGCTAATCGCTCGGATATTACTACGCGTCAACTACTCGGAGATTACGGCCACTCGTACTCAAAACCAGTAATTATTGTGTATATATCCACCCTTAGAATGTGTCGTTTCTTTCATTTGTCCTTGAAATTTACGCGTTTTTGAAATATTGAGACTAACAGCCTTCTTTTTCAGTTCTGGGACGGGAATTGGGGGTAACCTGCCTCAAAAGGACCCACAATCAATTCATCTAGCCAAGAGGAAACTTTCTATCATTTGAAAGTAGATTTTGAAAGACATTTTTTTTTTTTTTTTAATTTTTGACATAAGGCACTACTAGCCCAGGGTAAATTTTGGGTCGCTCTCGCTTTGGATTAGAACTGCATTGATTCATATTCCAATAGACTCTCCTGGCCCAGGACAATGTATATCCACCCCTAGAATGTGTCGTTTCTTTCATTTGTCCTTGAAATTTACGCGTTTTTGAAAAATTGAGACTAACAACCTTCTTTTTCAGTTCTGGGACGGGAATTGGGGGTAACCTGCCTCAGTGGGACCTACAATCAATTCAACTAGCCAAGAGGGTACAATTTTCTGTCGCTCTGGCTTCAGATAAGAACTTCATCGATGTGATTTCCAGTAGACTCTCCTATTATATGTCCACCCTTAAAATGTGTCTATGCGCCCCACCCTCCCACCTGCACACCACCACACCTTGAAATTTATGGGGTGGGTAGATCATAGTGGATAGGATGGTGATTAAGTAGTGGTGGTGATTTTGCACACAGCATATTTTCCTGGCATAAAACCACCAATGGAAAAATTTGATTTTGCAATATATCTCTCTCCAGAGTGATATCTGCTTTAAATAATGATACCGGTCTTCCAAAAAATACTCACAGTATTTCAGAGGAAAACATCAAAATGATTTTCCACCAATAATCAATTCATATTGCAATTGCCGGATATACAATGTATTACTCTATGTATATACTTACTGGCGTAAGTCAAGTGATTAATACACGCTGTTATCTAAGCATTGGGAATAATTTACTGCACACCGGTGCAGTAATTCACGTTACGTTAACAGTATGAGCGAACGGAAGATGGCGGACAAAAAATATTGCGATTCCGATGTCGGCGGTGCTAGTCTTTTTTGCTTTTTTTTTTTTAGTTTTATTCTTTTTTCACGATTGCTTTAATTTTTTTATATCTTCGTAACTTCGTTCCACAAAACGTTGCTCGCAATTGAGCGCTGGTTCATGATATTTGTAACATGTACTTTCCAATAAAGACCGCATTAGCATCAATCAGTTTTTAGACTGGTATTCTTGCCTATTACCTATCTACTCTGTGGTGTTGTTTTTTGTGTGCTTTTTTTTATTTATTTATTTATTTATTTCTTTTTTTTGTTTAATCCTTTATTTATGCTGGACGAATTCAGTACAATAGTTAACTGGTTTTCATATTCATCCAGCTCCGTGTTGAGAAACAGTCACCAAGAGTCAGGTTAAGCCATGTGAGGCTTGTTATAACAACAACAAACAATACATATCAAACAGTTTTCTGCAACAAAGGAGAGTGCTTCAGTGACTTTATAAGCGTCCACATTAGTCACAGTTGTTTATACTATGGTCTTGTAAAAGATATTAGTTTTAACGTTGGTGTGCCCTGTAGTACGGTAAAGGAGTGACACAGTAGCGATATGGTTCATCTAGTTATCCACTATGGGATTTTGACAGACAGTTTTTTCTTGAGTAGCGCTTTGAAGTCCTGTTTAGAGTTCATCTTTCTTATATCAGGTGAAAGTGCATTCCAATGCGCTGGGCCGTAATAGTTTAATGACTTAACGTAGGAGGTACATCGAGGTTGTTGTTGTTTGAACAGGGGACCTTGAGCAGATCTAGTGTTGACATTAACAGTTTTCATCAATGCAGGATTATTTTTATGCTCAAACATGTATTTCAAGATATGTGTAATCCTTCTATCCTCCAAATAGGGGACCGAGGCACTGCGGTGCAATATAACTCTAGGTGTTAGTGGGTGGCACTTAAGGATGATACGCAACACTTCGTTTTGTAGGCTTTGTAATTTTGCCAAGCTAGTGGTGTTTGCCTGGGCTATGAAAATGTCCCCGTAATCTAGCTGTGGTAAAATCATTGATTTAAAAATTGTCATGCATGCGTCAGATGTCAAGTACTTGCGTATTTTTCTTAAAATAAATATCTTATGCATGACGTTTTTTATTGTGTTCTTTATGTGACAGTTGAAGTTTAAGTTTTGGTCTAGTGCCATGCCAAGATATTTGTATGATGTTACCATTTGTATCAGTTTCCCTTTAATAAAAAGTTGGCAATCAATGTGGTTTTTGCTATTTACTTTACCCACTGAACCATAAATAACGCCTTTTGTTTTTTTAACATTAATGGTTAACCTGTTACGGTCACACCATTGTACCAGGTTGGTTAAATCGTGTTGCATCGTTTGAGTTAGCATATGTAAGTTTCCACCTGATGTGTAAAGAACGGTATCGTCCGCATAATGTAAGCATCCGCAGTGCCCGATTACCCCCTCCAGGTCGTTTATATACAGTATGAAAATCAGTGGTCCCAGGATCGACCCCTGGGGCACTCCGCAGGTGATCGATCCTGGGAGCGACCTAATACCATTTGCCACGGTTTGTTGACTTCTGCCTGTCAGATAACTTCTAAACCAGTCTAATTGAATATTTTTTATGCCCATAGATGATAATTTAGTGAAAAGAATTTTTACTAAAACATAAGTTGTTAGACCAAATAATGATCATCCTTTTATCAATGTTGGGTACATAATAAATATAGATTACCGTGACCATGCAATACAAGCTACACAACTCGAACATCTCATTTAGTAGCTTATAAGGCATGGTCAGGTCATTCTATACAACTATTCATATTTCTAAGATGATACCCATCATACCTCAATTTACAGAAAGGATAGAGAATCGAACCAAAGCTAAGGACTGACTTTCTACCATAATTAACAGCCTTTGTGTGTATTTTTTCAGATGGTGTGTCCGTCGTCGCTCCACACAGGATCCCGTGACGTCATTAGCTGACGTCACCAGCTGACGTCATGGCTGGCAGGGCTCACATCCTGCCTCCGATCTCCAGCGCCGAGAGGGTGGCGCCACCTGGTGATAACGACGCGAACTCGCATCCAGAGTTCGTTCAAGACGATGAGGACATTCAGGTCATCCCCTTGGAAGTCGGGCGAGGTCCCACCCGGTACAAGGGCTGGAGTCAGGGCAAGAAAAACTTCACTCGAGTGGCCCTCAAGGTCCTCACAGACATTTACGATAAGAAATCAAGGGCGCTATTAGAAGAAGGCAGTGAGAATAATCAGAGATCCGTGGACGGATCAGAAGTTGATAAAGTGACTGCTTCAGGTGATGTGCAAGAAGAAGGGACACTCGAAGAGCATGCTGAGAAAAGCACAATACACCGAAAAAAGCGAAAGACAAGTTCACGGAAGTGGTCCCCTGTAACAAGTAAGTACAGATACACAAAAAAACGTTCGGGGGAAGATAAAATCCCTGTAAAAAATGTCCCAAGAGATGCGCGGCCAGATGAGGTCACAGGCGAGACGCAGGTGCCACAGAGGACACGAGGTATGTCTGTCAGTGACGTCAAACCGGGGACGACGTCCAGAGAGGCCTCAACGAGACGGAAGGCTAACCTGGCGTCTGTGATGGGTATCGTGGCATTCCGGAAGATCTATATGTCAAAACTGATGGCCCTCACTACGCAAACCAAGGAGGAACAAGAGGAGCGCACGCGCAAAGAAAACCTGAAAAGGGCGCCAGTTCTACCAGAAGCAGAAGACATTTTACCCGCGATGCCCAGATTCAGCGCCAAACTGAGCCCCGAGGCGCAGTTCGCGACATTCAAAGGTTACGAGGACAAACTCATCTCGGATCTCAGATCTGCCTTTCCGGACAAACAAAAGGCAATGGTGCGTGTCCGAACGCCACCAATAGGCAGGACCATTTGTATATCGCCATTCGGGGCGTCTCCTTGTCACAGTCGACCCAGTTCAAGGGTCAATCAGCAGAAGGGGATGTCGCAAAAGATGTCGCAAAAGATGTCGCAAAAGTTGGATTACGACATGTATGACGTCAGGGAGGTGGAGCAGCATGTGCAGCGGAGAGTGACTGGACAGGTGGAGACCGCCATTGACATCCTCGATCATCTACGAGGCACTTCCGGTTACCACATCATTTCCCCGCGCATGCGTGTGGACCGGAAGTTGGAGCCGGTGACGACGTACAACGCGTGGACACATCAGTGGGCGCAGCAGTTTAAGATGGGGCAGAGACCCGCTGACAAGTAGCCATGCTATAGGGCACAGAGTGATTGCTAGGTCTACCATCATCCACCAGGGAATTGTAAGATAGCGTTACTGTAGTCGGGGGGGGGGGGGTGGGTAACCATTGTTATCAGTTATTACTAGCGACTTCGTCGAGTCCGAGTTAGGGGGAAAAATATACAAAAGAACGAAAAGTCGAGGCCAATACGGGAATCAAACTCCTCACACCCGCATCTCTAACCGAACACTCTGCTGACTGCTCCACAGAGATAGATGTATGATGTGGGTCACTTAGAGTGGTGGCTGGAGTGGTGGTAGGTGGGGGAGGGTATCAGCGGAGTTTTGAAAGGGCTACCAGCGAAAGTTGAGATCCCATTGGTTTCTCACGAGAAAAGTAGATTAGAAAACTACAATACGAAACTTCGATTTCGGCATGGCTTGAAATGAATCATAAGAGAAAAAGTTTGTCTGAGTATAGAAATACAAAAAAGAGTAGCAGGTTACAGTTTAGTACTGCACGAGAATCTCACTCTGGTGGCTCTTCAATCTCCATGCCTATGTCTGGTTCACTTTGTCTCTATGTGCGGGACCAACTCCAGGCGGATATGTCGGAAATTCTAACGTTTTAGATATTGTAGGTAATAATCTAGAGATAATTTTGAGACAAGGCTAAAATTCCTCCATGGCAAGCCCCCCCAAAAAAATCATTTTTATCAAATCCATTGATAATTGGTCCTGCCACCTGGTGTTTTGGATGGCATGGGGGCGGGAGACCGATGGCCGATCCCACAACTGAATAGCTATGTGCCCTATAGTAGGGCTGCCAAGTTTTAGCAGTCGACTTGAGTGAGATTTTGGGCCATCCATAAATGACGTCATGCAGCAGTGAGGGGGGGGGGGGGGGGGCAGGGCTCTCAGAGCTCTTGATTTAGGTATACTCAGCAGACTATATGGAAGTCTGTATCAATCGTCGATACATTTTATCGAATTAAAACTCACCAACATTTCACATGATTAGGCAACAGTTAATGGGTTTTTCTTTACCTTTGTAACTTTTGAACTAAAGATGATAGAAGCAAAATTCAAATAATGTCTGATCCTCTCATTTCGTGAGAAATTATCAGAACCCCGTGAGACCGTGAGAAATGGCAGAAATCCGTGTGTCTCACCGTAAACCCGTGAGCTACACGAGTAAATCCGTGACACTTGGTAGCCCTGTCACAGTCACATCCATAGATGTGTGACTTGAATTTTTCTCAATATAGAAACCTATGTGATACGTTAGGATATTATGGGGGTAGAAGTTTTTACATATACATTATAATTAAACAGACAGATTTCCGACAGAAATACCATGAAAGGCTTTTTTTCTTTGGCTATAATTATGAGCCTAAAAGAGATGCCAACAAAAAATATTCATATGCACCATTTGCTTATACCTTACATCCCGGCGCGACCATTTGTGCCCAAAAGAGGGGCGTGGGACACCTGTTATTTGTAGACATTCGAGGATACACCCACCCATACCTACCCTCAATATCTTCGTGCGATTTTATCCATCTCCGCTTTTGAGTTTATAAGTCGAATGTTATATTCATATATAATGCAGGGGCCATCTATGTAGCAGTGAGAGGGTGGGGTCATGTTTTCTAAAAAAAAAAAAAAAATCTGAATTTCTCTATTGTAGATCATTGGTTTACATTGTGTTTGTTCTTTGTCTCGGTTAACAACAATAAAGCGGGATATTCCGTCAGCAAGTACTAGAGATGCTGGTTTTAATCGGTGCAAGTGTGTGTACGTCCTTTCTTTGATCTAATGTCTAAGATAGAAAGATAGATGGTGGGCGTTACATTTTTCAGAAACTTTGCGTTCTTGTAGGTTGTACTATCTCTTTTTTAAAATAACATACATGCCCTTTCCCTTGGCCTAGCTAATCACATGATAATTCTAGAAATTAGAAGACAGACCCCACGCTGATTTCTGTGCGATTCTCCTCCCCCTTTTTACTTTTTTTTTAAACACAGACAAACGCTGCCTTCTTCAATGATTTCGTGGAGTCATCTTTTTCAAAGTGATCCCTTGGTGTACAAAATTTTTTTTTTCGCAGTCCTTCTTTTAAAAACCCCACTTTTTTCGTTAATGAGGGACTGAAATATCTTCAAAATTGTCCCCTTCATCAACGAAATTGAGAATGCTTATGTAGTCCCATATTGATACCGGGACTAAATTACCCATGTACCAGTTACTTGCGTTGTGAATATATGTGAAGACCTAGAATTATTAAACTGATAATAAAAATATGTTATCCAAGTTATTGTTTATATTAATTGCATCACCATGTTTACACAAATTACCCCAAATTCTTTAAATTGAAATCTAGCCTTCGATGCAAAACGGCCATTCATGTTAAATATTAAAACCCATATCTATTTCATAGAAAGCGATATAGGACAATATGAAAATTTGAAAATGGGGGGGGTCAGCCTGCTACTTTATCTTCTTAAGATTATCATTATTACCATTATTATTATTATTATTATTATTATTATTATTATTATTATTGTTATTATTATTATCATTATTATTATTATCATTATTATTAAATTATCATTATTATTATCATCATTATTATTATTATTATTATTGTTATTAAATTATTTTTATTATCATTGGACATGGACCTAATTGCCGACAGTGACAGTGCTCATATATCAACTCTACACAGGATTGGGTACATGCCAGCGTACGTGTGGATAGAAAGAATCACATAGGGGACATCCCGCATCAGGGGGCCACCCCATGTAAAGGGATAATTTGCTCGGAACGGAAATATAGGTGAGGTAGCCGTCTGTGGGGTGACTGTGTGTTTATTCCAGTGTCTGCACCACAGTATAATCTGTAGAATATGTATCTTATATTACATAGCCTAACCATCGACAGACTGAAAACCCCGCTTAAGGGAAACCCCTGCGTAAGGGAAAGATGGTTTGAAACGGAGGGTGTCTTCTTAAGCGGGGTTTCACTGCGGTATTGCGGATTAAATTATTTTAAATTATTAGTCACAATCCTTTGTTTTTGAAAGAATTGAAGTACATATACTATAGAGGAAACCTATGAGAGTTTAGGGTCTGAGCTCGTATCCCATCCAGTTTGAATCACGTAGTAATTCACAAGGCGAAGCTACGTGTATTACCTAGTGATTCAAACGAGATGGGATCAAGCTCTGATACTAAAGTTGAATGAGTTTCTGAATTTATCTCACCCTTCACATTGACTAATGGGCTATTATTTGAAACGTAATCCTCCATTGGATATTTTTCCTAAATATCTCATGGGCGTTAGATATGAGTTTCGAATGTTAAGTCTATGGAGAAAAAATACCAGGGGTGAGACAAAACTTTCTACGTACACCCAGTAGTATACAAAAATTAGAATTGTTCTCAGGTACATAGCCAAGCTCTTACGTACACATTAAATGAAATATGTCGGCGACCAGCGGTACCAAAATCGTAAGAGACTGGGCCGACTAGAGGGAAGAGCCTTGCTCACACTGTGCGATTTGACACGCTAATCTCTGGTCGCCATAGGCGGAAGGCATATTACGGACTATGGTGGGATGCAGATTCAGATAGTGTTTACCTAAAAAATCTTATAATCTTTACCTAAAAAATCTTATACATTGACTTGTGCTGCATATCTAATTAGTTTAAGTAAGCATTTGTTTGTAAATAATAACTGAAGGAAAAACATTCCTGAAATTACAATATGAAAATATTGCATCATTTACAAGAAAACGTTCCTTCTCTATTCTCCGCCTACCATGACAGTGCTTTGAAATATGGCAGATATCACAAAAAGGGGCTTTTTGCTACTTTTCTAATATGATAACAAAACAGTCCAATTTGACTTATACTTTGAGTACAACAAAACGCAAGGTATCAAAATGCTGATAAAGGAAATCTCTACTTGATTAAACTGGGTTTTGATTTTGCTTCCATATGGAATTCTATGGAATCTTCACTCATTTTCTGGAAGTCAAACATTTTGCGTGTACGGGACATTACGTTCCAGCGACTCCCTACCACTTCATTCTAGTCCCCACTGAAGGTTGGGGGCATCTGTCGGTAAAGTTTCCCGTCAGAGGACAGAAATCGCTTGCGACTTTCAGATTCGACATGACATATTTTTCATTGCGACCTCATATTCAAATCTCATGTATCACTGCGTAGATGTCTATTTCTTGTTCTATATTCAACACCCAGTCCTCCTAAAACCTATGACAAGGTTTATGTCACCTTGCGTAAATACAAATACAGGGGCGATAATACTAGTCCAAGAGGCTCTGACTGTTTAGCGGTGCTGCGAACAGTCAGACAGCAGTCCCATAGAGCTCTAGGCTAACTGGTCGACCAGATTGGTACATCTCAGATCAGCAGCCGTTTTCATTATAAATAAAGCTAGAATCTTTCTGATTCTGTGGTAGACAGTTTGCCGAGGCAAAATGCATACCAAAATACCTTTGCATTATTTCTAACTAATAGAACAGCCAGTGCTTGTAAAATCCATGTCAATGTATTCTGGAGGCGCCATTCTGCGGGTTTCAAAAGTGCAGCACATCCCACACAGGGGATTGCCGGGAACCAGTTTCTCAAATATGGCCGACATGAGTTGGAAGTGGTGAAATGTGGTTAAATGAGTTGTACAAAAAGGCTTCCAAAAGTAACAAACCAGGAGTTTTTTCATCAAAAAAGAATTATCATACATTTCTGAAGGTAAGGGAGAATAACAATGCAGGATTACAGAGAACCAAGGAACTGATGTTTTGTACGATTGGAATAAGTGGTTGTGCTCTCGAGGGTGGTTGTGGCCCCTAAGATTCGAGGTCAACTCCCGACTGATGTCTACGTTCCAAGGCGCTAGAAAATATCATGTAAGGAGGTCAGGGTAAAGGTCGGGGTTTGCTGCGAATGCAGCCGTTGGCTACTCGGTCTACTCTATTCCTTATATGGACTTAGTGTAATGGGACAACTCCATGCTGTCTTTGACTGTCTGCTAGGCAGACAAAGTTTTTCGGACTAGATAATACATGCGTACTTAGTCACAGAGATTCTACAGTACTTCATAGGAGAGATGATGCCCTTCTAAAAAATGATTGATGCTAAATGTAATTTCTTCTTTGTCAGATTTCAAAGGTAACTAGGTTGTACATGCTTGGTCTTTTTAGATAGTCCTTGATAAACTGTTTCCGGAATCGCACTGCTTCTGTCGCTTGCATGAGTTCCCCTAGCGGCCGGTACGGAAAACCAGCGTAGTCAGTGTGACGTAACGGTCAGTGCTGCCACCTGGTAGATCGACAGTGAACTGATCGTTCTGACGCCAGGGAAATTAACAGAATGAAGCTTTCCTAACGTTGCCGTTGTTTTCCTGTCCGATGTGGGACATTTCACTCATTTCCGATTTGGAGGACGATCTGACTGTTTAGGACAGATATGACTTAGTGAAGACTCCCGATGGATCTCCGTTCGGCCAAGAGGGGAAGCAAAGAGAGGTTTGTCTTTTATGTATAAGCACAGGGCATAAATATCCTACAATCGGCAGTGGCGTGCCACCTAATTATCAATAGAAACGGTTCCTTATGATTTCCAATACAAAAGGGGTGAAATAACGTTTTGTTTAGGTTTAGGCTTAAACCAATGCCTATTATCATTTCCATGATTTGTACTAAAAGGTGGGTTTTTTTTCATTTACTTTAAAGTCAAGGAGGCCGATCTAATCTTTCATCTAGTATCACATATTGTCATCTATCATTTTATTCAAACGTTGTATATATGTATATATCCCATTATACTTTATCACTAGATCAAAGACTAGCACGCTGCCCCCAATTTTGAAAAATGTAAAATGTTCCAGGAATATTGGTTTCTATTCAAAGAGTTTGATGCCTCCCGTGGATATTGTAAAAGCTCATCATGTCTCATTTGTCTTCTGTGGCTAATAGTTGTACCCTAGACTCATGTCTGCTTTTTTAATCCATTACGCTTAACCCTTTCCCTGCAATACCCAATTCCCCTGCACAGCATCACACTGCAGGCAATGCCTATAGGAATATCCCTCTATTTCAGAAACAGCAATGTCGCGTGACATTACAAGGGTACCTGATACAGTTTGTTATACTAAATCAAAGTCCCATATGCACCTTAGACTTTCTCAAAAATACCTGAGAATTCCAACAATCATTTCTCTATTGAATTATGTATCAATGATGCCTCTATAATGCCTGCAAGCATCATGTTGGGGTAGCTATGGAGGAATCATGCTTTAATTAAAAGGTTAAGGTCTACACTCCAGCTTGTTTGTGTCCCGAGGCTTCACAATGGGAAAATTAAATCTTATGACATGATCCCCTGCCATACAGTTCACGTGGCCCTTCGAGAGGGTATTTGGAACTTGCCTTAATCTCATACATGGTAGAGCGCTCAAATTCTTCTTGAGTAACATAGGACTCAAGACCTCTAGGAATACCAGTAGACTTGTTACCGTGGCAGACTCGCTCCGTTAGTGAAGCCGACACCGCTGCGGACTCTCTACCAGGAAACGGGTGGACCCGGTACCGCCCAGACCCGTGAGCCCTAACCTCAACCCAACCCCCGTCAACGTTATTAATGAAACCTAAGTGTTTATTTTGCAATGAAGTAGTTTTTCCAGAAGCAGTAGATAAAATCTGCGTCATATCTTCTCCACCAGAACTATGGAGGCGAAACTTGAATGATGTACTGTCCAAGGATATCATCGAAGGATGACTATCAATGTTATTTATCAATATAATAAAGACCTATGCAAAGACATTTAATGTTATGCTTCTGGCAAAATCTTATAATTGAAGATACATTTCTTATCGTTTAGTCATTCATAGTTTAGACGTTATACTAAAAGTATTCATGACATAAAAAACAAATGCAAGGAATTAGCTCACTTGTGTTTTATTCATATAAATAACAAGTTTGATGTTTCTCGAGCTCATAATGAAATTTTTTTCCAGAGTGAGACCATAAATTACTCTTTATTGGTCTACTCGGTCATTACTGTAGATGGAGGCTAGTAAGAAATTGGACCCATTATGGTGGAATGTTAATGTCAGTTAATATCATGGTCCTCAAAATAGATGGTGACTTTGCAACAGAATGGTGATTTTGAAGTGCATTTATGCCTCCTCTTCTCCCTCTTCCTCATCAAACTCGCCCTCCTCCTCAGCGGTGGCGTCCTGGTACTGCTGGTACTCAGACACCAAGTCGTTCATGTTGCTCTCGGCCTCAGTGAACTCCATCTCATCCATACCCTCACCAGTGTACCAGTGGAGGAAGGCCTTGCGACGGAACATAGCGGTGAACTGCTCAGAGATGCGCTTGAAGAGCTCCTGGATGGCAGTGCTGTTGCCAATGAAGGTGCCAGACATCTTAAGGCCACGGGGTGGGATGTCGCAGACGGCAGTCTTTACGTTGTTGGGGATCCATTCAACGAAGTAGCTGCTGTTCTTGTTCTGCACATTCAGCATCTGCTCATCAACCTCCTTCATGGACATGCGGCCACGGAACATGGCAGCCACGGTAAGGTAGCGGCCGTGACGTGGGTCACAGGCAGCCATCATGTTCTTGGCATCGAACATCTGCTGGGTAAGCTCGGGAACGGTGAGGGCACGGTACTGCTGGCTGCCGCGGGAGGTGAGTGGGGCAAAGCCAGGCATGAAGAAGTGAAGACGGGGGAAGGGTACCATGTTGACAGCCAACTTACGAAGGTCAGCGTTCAGCTGGCCAGGGAAGCGGAGACAGGTGGTGACACCTGACATGGTGGCAGAGACTAGATGGTTCAAGTCACCATATGTGGGGGTGGTAAGTTTGAGTGTGCGGAAGCAGATATCGTACAAAGCCTCATTGTCTATACAATATGTCTCATCTGTGTTTTCTACAAGCTGATGGACTGAGAGGGTGGCATTGTATGGCTCGACAACGGTGTCCGATACCTGAAATAACAGAAGTGGTAATGGTAAGTGTTAAGTCTAAAACAAATTCATAATAACAGATTTAACAGCACAGATAAATGAAAATATCAATTCACTTTCATAAAAGTTTCCTAAATCAGCAGTATTCAATTTTTGAGATATCACATATGAGGACTAGAAAATGCTAAATTCTTTGCTTATTACACTAGAAACACTTGTGAAACATACTTCATTGCTAAAATACTTTACCAGAATATGATTGGCATGAATGGCATATATATCATTAGAGTTATAGGACCTATGGTATATGCTGCTTCGTATCATAAATGCACATAAAAGATAACCATTACATAAAACATAAACAAACCTTGGGGGATGGCACAACAGAGAATGTGTTCATGATCCTGTCGGGGTATTCTTCACGGATCTTGGAGATGAGAAGGGTTCCCATTCCAGATCCAGTGCCGCCACCAAGGGAGTGTGTAAGCTGGAAGCCCTGGAGGCAGTCACAGCTCTCTGACTCTTTACGTACTACATCAAGAACGGAATCTACAAGCTCAGCTCCCTCTGTGTAGTGTCCCTTGGCCCAGTTGTTTCCAGCACCAGACTGTCCGAAGACAAAGTTGTCTGGGCGGAAAACTTGTCCGAATGGGCCAGAGCGGACAGAGTCCATGGTGCCTGGCTCAAGATCGACGAGGACGGCACGGGGAACATATTTGCCTCCTGTAAAAAGAATTATAATTTGTTAATTTTATACATCATGGGGAAAATAAAACTCAGGTGGTGGGGAAAATAAAAACTGGGGGTAAAAAATGTATCACAACTTGTGGCCATGCGAGTTATAGATTTTACTTTATTTACTACAGCATCAGGATTACATTTCACTACAGTTACATAATTACGAGATAGTGCCTATACGTGTATATCATGATGAGGCAAATTACCCATACACATATCTTAGCAAGATACGGTGCCCATACAAGAATATATTTACAAGATGTGGTGCCCATAAGTGTATGGTTTTGTTTCCAATATGTCCTATTAAACCTACTTTGGGTATGGTGGCGATCGAATTAATGAAGTGAACTTGGGTAGAAAACACAACCTCCATTGCCTCAACCATTCCCCAACCCTGTATGTGCATGACTACAGATGTATTTACCTGTGGCCTCGTTGTAGTAGACGTTGATCCTCTCCAGCTGGAGATCAGAGTCTCCGTGGTAGGTACCAGTTGGGTCGATGCCATGCTCATCAGAGATCACCTCCCAGAACTGAAAGACACGGAGAGTTCACATTAAAGTCTGGCCTCCTAATTAACCGCGCAATACATGTGGTGATGAGATGACGTGCATTGTTGTTGGTAACGTAATCCAGAATTCATTTATTCTCCGGTCTGTCAATTCATACTGCCCAAGATTATAGAAGGTAAGGAATTAATTTTGATAACTTGATCTTCGGGTCAAAATGTAAATCTTTATCAGAGCCATGATTAACATAAATCTGGCGGTATTTTAAATTCAGGACTGTCAGTTGGGGTCAGAAAAACAGGTGAAACTATTTTTCATATGGACTTGGCTGCCTCAGAGAGACATGCATGCGACTTCTCAACTTTATCAACGAAAGGTTACACACACTTCGGTTCCTAAGAAGAATAGACATCGGGGAGGGGGGAATTCTTTCTGTTTTGTTTTGTATCGAGGATCAAAGGCGAGATCGGTAAATAATAAATGCCGGGGTCGATCGGTCACTCAGCACGCTGCAGATATCGATCTGAGCAACTGATTATTTTCACTAATTAGAGCCGCTTCATTGGTGGCAACCCACTCGTGATACTCACTCGCAGAAAAACAAATATTGCCCTGTTTTCTTAAAATCTATTCATTACTATGGACTATTGCATGGATATTAAAGCATTACTTGCATACTAAAGGGGGAAATTCCCATTACTTGACAATAAGTTTAATTAGCAGGAATAGGATTTGGAAATAACCATAAACTTCTTGAAAGGGGTGTTAAGGTTTGGGGCTTGTATTTTCAGTGAATTCTAACCTCAGCTAAGAGTTCAAATAGCCTTTTTAGGATGTTGATATTTTTGTTCCTAGAATTCATCTATTTTCTTCTCGGATTTCAAGTGATTTAAGATTAAAATCCGAGGATACCCTATGCTTAAAGTAAGCTGAATACATACGTTAATTCAATAGCGGAAACTTTCAAACATTATTAATAGTTTAGAGGCCATCCATAAAGCAATGAAGGTGGGGAGTACAAATTTTTAGAATTTGTGTATGCTCCTTCTTTGTTCTATTGCATAAAATTTGAAAATGCGAGGTCAAAATTCCTAGAAATTGTTCTTACATAATTTGTGGCTGGCCCCTCAAAACGTTTTCCTAACGTTATCAACGTTCCCAAACACTCCACCGTTGCCGCGGTGACCTTTCCCTGACGCTCGCAGTGGAGGTCGCTCCTTTCGGGCTCACTGAGGCGAACTGATTCAATCTCCACTCAATCCAGTGGATCGTGATCAGATATCGATCTCACGCTGAGCCGAGGTGCAGGTAACCAATCAAACAGCGCCTCACAGAGAACCAATCAAACAACGCCTAACACCGGGCGACGCCTGCACGCGTACCGCAGCTCAACTTTCGGTTTGTTTTCTTATCTTCGGTTATTTCCGGTTTGTTTTCTTTCTTCGTCCCGTCAGATTGTTAATACAGGGCAGCTATGGCATGCCTAAAGATAGGCCAACAGTTAGGCTGACCTAGGCTAATACTGCATCTTGTTTGACGCCATAGATGACACTCTTAGTACACCTATCTAAAGTTTGGATCTAAAAATTCTTAATTACAACATCTAAAGATATTTCCTCGATAATACATCCAAAATGGTCAACTCCAGTGTCATTTTCTCATTTTAATGCCCCTCGGAATCACTTTTACTGCTTTTCATGTACCCCCTCCCCTCCGCAGATAAGGCGCACTCACCACCTGTGGAAAAAGGTCTAAGGTATCGTGGTGGTAGGGAAGGGTATCGGGCGGGTGGATATGCCTATGCGGGCTAGTGCATTCGCCCGCGCGTTCTAAATCAGCTTTCCACCAATCAGTGGTCACTAGGGGGCGTGGATTGGCCCGGGCAGGATTCTGTCTGTTGTTGTTAGTCCGCCGGCTGCCTAGTGACCAGCGAAAACAGATAGCCAGCGGTAGTACGTCCCGCTGCCGCCAGGGCCAACAGGCTCCAAAACGTGAACCTGGAAACGGCCCTGGATGGACAAGCGCCGCCATGACTACACTCTCCTCCCTCAGCCTCTACACTCTCCTCCCTCTACACCAAAAATCACTACCCCCTACTACAGGCCCGCTTCGTTTAAGAATCCCCGTTTATAGTTTAGATATTAGAGACTTGAAACTTTTTTTTCTATTTTCAATTTGCTGTCTGGGGAAGTTTGCAATAGGATATTCGCGCAAGATACATTAGGCTGGACAAGCGTCGATACAAAGTTCCCGGGACTGGTGGAGTTACTAGTTTTAACAGTTTTTCCAACAGTTTGTTGGGTTTTAATCAATTCTAGGGGCGGGGTAATAGGTACATTTACTTGTTTTTCAAACAGTTTTGTTATATGTTTTACTAATATGCAAGCGGTTAGATCGCGAGTGTAGCATACCTTTTACCTAGTTATTTAGGCTATGATAAAGGATAGGCCCCTAATGATATCTGGCTGATAGCATTGCCATGACTCAGCGAAAACTCGAGAGTGATCATCAAACTGCACTTTTTTTTATCTCTAAATTGTCTTTTCTTAGTTTGGAATGGGTTTCCGATAGAGAAAACTAAAAATCATGAGTTTTTCTAGACGTAAATTAAGGGGTCATTGGGTAACTATAATTCAAAATAAACAATAACTTGAAATAAGGCTGTCCATAGTAATTTCAGGCTGTCGTGAGGGAAAATAAATAAACCACTCATATTTTGACAACAAACACCTACAGCTCTGGTTGTGACGAGCGAATTACTTTCACAGACTGAACAACTTTCACGCCGTGCGTGAGAGCACTAAGCCTGGAGTCAATCCAACTCGTTAATCAATAATCAATTAATGACAAACCCGTCTGATCAATAACCAATAACAGTCAGGCTTTAATCACCCCCCCCCCCCCCTGGGGATGTCGTCAGTAATGAGTAAGGTCCCACGAAAAGAAAACATCAGAACATTTCTAGGCCCTACTTTAATATCTCACTTTTTATGTCTTATTCAGGTATGTTAGTTGGAGTTGGAGAAAAGTGGAAGTATTATTAATGCGGGAATTGCCGCTTAAAAGAGACGTGAACAAAATGTCGCTGTTGGTTAATTGTATGTCTATGGGGTGGGGTAGGGTTCAAATCACATGAATGATATTTAATTGATATTGCATTTTTTAAACAAAGAAAACAGATTTCATATATTGAAGATGAAAAAGAAAATCAAGGTGGAAAGTTGACTTTAATTTTACAGGAGCAATTTAGCATGCCTTAAAACTATCCTGAGAAACTGGATTCTGATCATATTCACCAGTCTATCGTAAATAATCATTCACTGATGTGACTAAGAACAAGAACAGCCTGTTGCCATCTGGACCCTACTGAACATGTGGTCAGTTCAGGAAAGATTGGGGAGGTGACCCATAAATGCGAGGGCATATGAAGTGCAAATGAAGCATTAAAATTACAGTCCATATCTACGGGAGCGTTAAATAAAGTGAGGATATCGTGCATGTGTTTCGCGGCACCACCTCATAAGGGTGTACCTACGTGTAAAGTGCCTGATTTATAAAACATTTACACGAAACAAAGTGACCGCATCAATAATTTACAAAAATCAACACTCAAAACTCGCGCGCGAGATTCAACTGAGTAAACTGGGCACGCTGGCGGCAGTTAGTTAATAATCTCATTTCATATGCAATTACGGAGTGCATTTGGTGAAATAGGGGCATGACGCATTAATTATGTAACAAGTATGAGTCATTCTAGCAGCGGGGAAAGGGGCAAACATATCAGTTTCCATGGCGATTGGGGGCTGTGGTTATGGCGGGTGGGTTTTGAGAGGGACTTGGGACCTGTGAGTCTCGGGGTACACTTTTCCTGTGATAATTAGTGTGTGGGACGGTTGTGAAATGTCAGTGCCGCTGTCAAAACTCGCCCCGAGACAGTCAGACACTGCACCGGGAGCTAGGGCCCTGTACCACCGCCGGCGGACTGGACTGCAAGACCCCAAGTGACAGCCGTGGAAAAAAAATACTACCACGACTATGTTCTCCAGAGAACAATAGCAAACACACAGATAGAAACCCGCCGGGACTCAAGACACTACTCTGATACACATAACCCGGCGGAAGCAGTCAAAGTCTGGCGGGCTACTCGGTGTTTCTGGCGGGGCGACTCGAGCCTGTATACATTAGGGACTCCTTCCCGGGCTCCGTCGCCGGGAGGCCCGGGGAGGTGCGACCTGCGAGGCGGTCTCGGAAAATGAGTGTTTCTCTTACCTTGGCGCCGATCTGGTTGCCGCACTGGCCGGCTTGGATGTGGACGATTTCACGCATGGTGGTTGGTTTGAGAAGGCGGGAATGTAAGTGGCCTCACTGGCTGACGTCTATCTGCTCTCCTGGTTGGATCTGAGCTCACTGACGGTCTTATCGGGATGCCCGGCTTTTATACTCAAACCCCCTGTGACCGCATCACAGCCGCGCAAGTAGTTCCTGTTAATCTCGATTCCTGCATCCCTTTATTTACATTATTCTATAGTCGTATTTCCACCACAATATAAGTAAGAAAAATACATTTGATTCATAACAGGATGTTGTATTGAATAAATCACATATTTCATTAGAGTTTCAGTGGTTTTTAACCAGGGACTATTTTTTTGTCGTTTGTTGTAGCAACCACAGGTTGCCTCCAACCCTGAATCCCAAACAATTCGTGTTAAAGCCCGCGTCGGCTTCGCTGTGTGTATTTACCGTGCGGGATTAGTACCACGCTGGGTTTTATATGGGATTAGGTTTAGTCTTTACAGTGCAGATCAAACTGCAAATAGCACACAGCTGGATGTATATTATATGTAGGCTACACACACTTTAAAGTCACTACAGGTCACATTGAACGTACTTTGTATGAGCGTGGGTCACTATCTCACACACTCTGCCTTAAAAGGTTAGAATGGTCACATACTTTAAGACTGTTGCAAAAAAAGAAACTATCCTTTAACTGTGTGCCATCTTTATGTGTGTCATTTCTGTGACCTTATGAAGGGTGCAGAGGGGCAGTGTCTTAGATGCGTGCCCAACTGACCATGACCACTAGAAATTATACCTCATTGACCAATTGATGCTTGATATATTTAGATCCTCGGAAGGTACCGTAGTTCTATAAATCGAAAGTTGACTGCATGTAAGTGGGTTAGAGAAAATAAACCATAGACTGAATATGGGGCCTATAACCCAAATCTTTTAGTTGCTATTTCTTATAATTTCACGCTCATTCATCAAAAATGAACATACCATTTGTTCGTAGTTATTATAGCCAATAGCCTATTATGCCTATTGTATGGCCCATCTCAATCATAGTCAACAATACATCTGATTAGGTCAGAAAATATGAATCATAGTGCATCTTGGAGTTCATATCTTGTTAGGTTATAATCATTTTCTACATAGAGGGCAGAGAAATACTCTCATACGGGCAGAGATTATACTCTAATTAATACCAAATGTCCTAATTGAAAATCAGTTTTCAGCAGGTGAAAACAATGTGGGTTGAGGTTATTTCTAACCGTTGTGTTGTTATGATACGTGAGCGAGTCTATTCACCAAAATAGGGAGGTCAGGTTGGTATCTTGGATTCCTACACACTTCTTTCTGTGTGTGATCTAATAGGAACACAACTTCTCCAGTGGTCTGTCTATATAGGCTATGTACCCTTATGAGTATATGAATATTACTGGCTTTATGAATATGAAATACTCTTAACATCAGCAAGTTGTGACAGAACATTTTGGTACGGTCTATATTGAAGGGGTACCAGGTGATTAAATTGCCTGCTAATGGTTGATAATATCCCAATTCGTTCTATTACAATCTACAGTTTGTTTATTTTAGGAAACATTTTAGCGATGCCATATTGCGAGTCTCATTGGACGCTATGAGGGTAAAGCTACGGTTTATGTTGACATGGTTGGAGTTGCTTTCAAATTGTAAACATTCCCATGGCTATGTTTGTTTCGTGTTGTATACAACGGGACACAGCT
The DNA here is from genome assembly GCA_950022655.1 of Alentia gelatinosa. Classification (NCBI taxonomy): domain Eukaryota; kingdom Metazoa; phylum Annelida; class Polychaeta; order Phyllodocida; family Polynoidae; genus Alentia; species Alentia gelatinosa. The sequence goes on from OX465586.1 coordinate 10,685,008, forward strand.
GAGGTTGTCATACCCTAGAGCTATAAAGGATAACAGTTGTTTTTGGTGTTGCATAAGTCGTGTTTAATGATATCTGGGATAGGTCACGTTCAACGTGCTATGTATGTGCGTTAGGCGTAGGTAATTAATAGAAAAGAATGTCATTTATCCATTAATTGAAAATCAGAATCAAAGTGGGCTGTAATGGTAGTGGAGATACATCTTATTATGTATTTCTGACTGTTTGTGGCTGCATGTATCATATTATTCTTCATTATAACTTACTTTGCCATTTGGATGGAAATTCGCTGACAATCTATGATGTTCACTTTCATTGGCCTAATGTTATTACCCCACCAAAAATGCAGAGAGGTAATTCCAGCCTTTCTCACGGGTTGAGCCTGTGTTGAGGATATCTATAGAATTAGATATCAAATGTGCAAAAGTAGACTTCACGCCACCCACTCACCCCATTCTCACCCATCCCCTCTCCCACAGGCGGGAATATTGCCCACAGTCCATGGATAAACTTACTGCCCACCCGACCGCCCCCTCAGGCATTCTGGTCAGGGATTGCAGGGCGTCAGTGCCCACCACCCGAAAGTCAGGACGTTGGGGCCCAGCTAGACTGGCTCCTGTCCCTGCACCCTATGGCTGCCCTCCTCGCTGGGATACAGGAACTGGTACAATCGGTAATGGTGTTGGATTTCTGGAGCCGCTTAGCTCCAGTATTCCCAATACTCTCCGTACAGATATCATGGCTACTGGTCAGATATCTGCTGGGAGATTGATACCTTCTCACTTTGATCTCAATCAGGTCATAGTCAGGAGAAGGTGAAATTTATCGCTATGACAACACAGGCGGCCAGGGAACTGAAGGAGGGGAGGGGGGAGTGGTAGGAGGATGTATAGGGTTACAGGGAGTGGCTTGGGGCCATAAACAGGATATTCTGTTCATAGTGGACAAGTCTTTGATTCATGGGCCAGTCATGAACTTTAATTCTGATTGTGTTTAATCATTTGATGAATGGTTATAATCAAAGACTTGAGCAAGTCTAGGGTCCAGCCGACACCGGTGGTGAGAAAGCCTCAGTCGCGTCTCGGTCGCACCCCATTGCCGCGTTCACACCCGCGGCGCGAGGAGGGAGAAATAGCAGCAATGGACGTTAGGGCCCTCCTGCTTTTGCAGAATTGGTGCCTGTCTTGTTTCAACTTTCTTTATTGATATCCTTCAAAGATTATACATAGTCGCACATAAACTGATAGTGCATACAAGTTCGGGTAACAATAAAGGAAAGCCAATAAAGCAGGTTTAGGCCTCAACTGAGACGAGTTGATTTTCATGGCCTAACCCATCCAGGTATCTGTATTACACTCACTCTCCCCCCAGATCTTTCGCGGTGCTAGCGCTGGCTCAGTCTCTGCCACAACCCAAATCTAGTTCCCTGGATATTCACGCAAGACAGGGTAGACCGGCGAACATTTTAGATTCAAAACAAGGATACTATCAAAAGTTATACAAGTCAAACAGCTCACATATCATGAGTTAGGAAATATAGGAATTGTTAAATGGGGATAACAGACAATCCAGCTGTTTCTTTTTTCATCTCTAAACCACTTTCTGATGTGAATCTACAGTTGATTAGACTGCCCCTTCGAGTGAGCACATGTGTTATGTTGACAAACAAAACCCTGTAACATGTGAGGTGCCTTCCAATGAAGAAAGTAATTCCTAAGACTCTGCCTGATTTGATAAAACAAATAACAGAAATGAGTGTATATCATTTACCATATAAATGTGTGCATATCTATTCACATGCAAACCACCAAATACTCCCCAAAGTGCTAAGAATTTAGGATATTTCAAGAACTGGCATATGGGCCAGATTTGAGCCCCAACATGCAGGTTGGGGCAGAGATATTGGCGGCCACAGGAAGTATAGAGCGCAAGATCTCTGCTGGGAGAGTGTATTACACTAATTGAGGTTGAGTTTTTACAAACAGCGATTGAAATGGTCAAATAATAGATAATTATCATTTTTTGTTTATGTTCAAGAGCTTTATTGAGCAATTATAGTCATCAAAATTTTACGTTTCCATCATACTTGTTTTAGCTTCAATAAAGTCGCAATTACGAGGCCATTTCAGCATTGCCTTAGCAGTCGATGGTTTTCATATAGCTACCTTATGGTTTCCTTATATCTTGCAAAGGTTAATATAAACATTTGTAGATTAATACATTTTGTGTTCCATTTGATTTCAATGAGCCATAACATATTTTACATCACACATTTGGTACTAATGCAACTTGTAATTGTAAAATACAATCACGAAGTATTACCAAAGCGATGTTCGTTAGCTTGTTGGCACTTCAAACGGTACAAATGACATGGTTTTCGCAAATTTCACTAAATGTAAATACAGTAGAACGCTGCCATACAGACACCCCGCGTAATCGTGAACCCAGCGTTAACGGACACCCCGCGTTACCGGACACCTTTCCTTGGAACGGTTCCCTCTGTTAGATGTTTATTTTAACCCCGCGTAAGCGGTCGCCCCGCATAACCGGACACTTTGGCCCGGAACGGAGGGTGGCCGCTTACGCCGGGTTCTACTGTACTCATTAACATGTTTGTTTGTTGCATGTTTCAATGATATGTGTCCATATTATGATAGGTGGGCCAAAACGTCCTGGTGAGTGGGACCTAACGTCCCGACTTTCGTGTGGTGGGCCCTAACGTCTACAAAACTGCTCAGGCTACGGCCCTGAAATCCAAGTGACTGTGGCAAAAAATAAACGTCAACCACCTACTGGGAACAGTCAAAAATATCATGATTGGCGACCATCCATACGCACTAACGGGGTAGGGTAGGGGTAAAAAAATTTCGGTAATTTTGCGTATTCTCCCTCTTTGTTTCTGGATGGGGTGTCTGTGTGCATGGGGGGGGGGGGCTCCAAAATTTCGGAAATTCTGCGTACATACTTTATGGACGGCCCCTTTGGTAGAGTGGAAACACAGATAATGATCCACAACATTGACATTACGGATTATGCCGGAGATGGCCGATCATGTTCGGGGAGTTAACACATTAGCCACTACTTGTCTGGTGTTATCGGAATCACATGGGATCTGTGCCACAATCTGAGGCTGGAATACGTCACCGCATGCGCACTGATAACACCTTCCTCACCTGAGCTGTGAGGGTGATCAGGGGTAGTCTCAATGACTTACTACCGAAGAGAAATAAAACATGTACTAAAAGAAAACGTGGTTACTGAGTAAGTCGCGATGGACGTTTGAGCTCTTTTGTATAAAATACATCTCGATGTCGGAGACAAAGGACATATCTTTCACCCCCCTTAAGAAACTTTTATCTTGTAGATCTATCTCTCTAGTTAGCATTTCTACTTGTTGTCACTCTGGCAAATTTTGTTTGTATTATGCCACAGTCTATCACTGCCCGATTTCACAGCTCATATGTACTGAGTCATAAGGGGTAATTCCACCAAACAACTGATTTTCGGAGCAAAAAGACGTTCCAGCCAACCTTTCGACAGACATTGGTTGAAACGTCTGGCCAAATGGTCTCTGAATGTGTCACTGCTCCACCGAATCCCCTGCCAGACATTCGTGTGGTCGCCAGACGAGCGTCTGGCATGTGCTTCCACCGAACAGATGTTTCAGGAGATGGCCCGAAGTGCCAGCAGAACCCCTAACCTCCGCCCCAGCCAAAGCTCCATATAGACCAGCTGGGTGTGGACAGTGGCGTCCCGTCATGGCCGTTGGCCACATTTCTCCGATGAGCCAATAGGCAGTGCGGTGAGCGGCGATATACTACGCCACTCTGAACCCACAAAACCCACGTATTGAGCAGAGCAGTGTGCCGCCAAATTGGATTTTGTACGGGAACGTCGAGAGATCGTCAAATATCTGCGAAATACTGCGGTAAACCGAACGATGAAGGTAAATAAAGATAAGGATTGATGTTATGAATGTGTATGGCACGCTCTGGTGCTAGAATTCCACCGAAAATAAGGAAAGTCTCAGAATTTTCTATGTCATTTCGCGGCTTCGGGTATTGCCGGTGTCGGCCATGCAATGTTGGCGGTGTTCCCTCGCCGCGGGTCCCGGCAGAGCTCACTGGAGGGTGTCGTAGTCTTCAAATGCATCTGCCAGACTCCCAATTCCAGCAGACAAAAAATGAATAAATCAGTTATTCGGCCGATGCTATAATTCTATCCCTTGGAGGGCTGTTGGTGCATCAGCTGGAAAATCGCCTGTAAAATCTGGTTGGTGGAAGCGATTTTCAGCAGAAACCACAGGTGATGGTCCAGCAACCCTCCAGCAACCATGAGCAAACCTGGGGCAATGCGCCAGCCACCCCCAACCGACACTCAACTAACCCAGCAACCAAGAGCAGACAGCAGATGGGCAACGCGCAGCATCGCACGATGCTCCACCAAACAGAAAAAAACAAAATTCCACAAGATGTTCCAGCAACTGTTGTATGAGCGTTGTACAACGTTTTTGTCTGTTTGGTGGAATTCCCCCTTTAGTTATATTAGTTTCACCTAATCGCGCTCGCTGTGGATGGTATAAAGGGAACATTTGAAAGAAACATTTGAAAGTATTCAGAAATATTTGATATATTATCATATACCAATGTTGGTATATCCTACACGTACCACCCTCTCAGGCCCATATATTTATATCCGCACGGCACCTACGTGGTGTATGTAACGTTATCACGTGACCGTAACATCGTCCGAAAAAAAGGCAACGCACTTCCACTGATCACTCTCCAAACATATATATTATGGAATGAGACATTCAAGATGGCCACCGCTACTGTCGAATCAATGACTCAACGCAAAGTGTGGGAAGCAGCGACAATACCGTAAATAACAACATTATTTTGTTTTGGGTTAAGAGGTAAACTTGAAAATCATGAGAAATAGAATGTAAATGGAGTACTTACCGACAGCCGATGCACCGGAAGGGGCCGGAATCCAAATCTGGAAATGAAATCTTGAAAATGTAAACAATGTGAATATTTTTGTACAATGACATTCTACATGTTTATAATATAAACAAGCGAAGCAAACATTACTAGATATTTACGGAAATAAAAGATATAATATATTGAACAATCATATTACAAAAATGTTGATATTTAATAAATAATTGGAATACAAAAACAGAAAGTACTGCTATATGTTCGAAATAAACAAATGCTGTCAGTGTCTTCTGTCAAAAATGGCTACACTGGAAGAAGTTGAGAGCTACAGGGTCGAATTTAATGATTTTAGTTGCGAAAAAGAGCCCACCCTCGCCGTAAATAACAACAATGATGAGGAAGTAGTAACAGACAAGGTCCTTAGGGATTATATTTCCTCTAAAAAAAGCTGAGAAACAACAAAAGAAACGGAGCGAGACATCACAGCATTTAGGCCACTCCAAAAAAACAACTTGTTTCTCATCACCGCGCGCATCAGAAAAAACAATTTTAGAAGATTTTTTTTTTTTTTTTTTTTCAAATAGATGAACCTTGATAGAAATTATGAAAGGTATATGTATTTAGTATCAAATTAAAGCTCCTGATGTCAGGGATGCATTAAATGTAGAGCCAGTAAAAATCTGGAAACCCAGCATAAGCAGACACCCCGCGTAACCAGCAACTTTGGCCCGGATCAGAGGGTGTCTGCTTATGCGAGGTTTTACTGTATGTCTGCCCTCTTTGATATAGCAAAAAGAAAAAGAAAAAAGAGAAAAAAAAGCGCCCTCGTCATATTTTTCATGGGTTGGTGATGAGAAACAAGTTTTTTTTTTGAGTGGCCTTAAAAATGGTGCTTGGAGAACGGGACCACTACAGAAGTACTAGATCTAAAACCGGAAAAACTCAACGACTTGCTGGGCACATATTTTATAAAAATACGGACAAAAAATAGTGACAACTATGAACCTGAGACATTGTCTACTATTTACGGCAGTGTGAAGAGATATCTAGATGATAACAGCTATGGTCATAACATTACAACCAGTGATCTCTTCAAGAGGAGTACTCTCAGGTCACAAATGCAAACTCAAGAGCAAGGGAATGGGAAATAAACCTAATAGGGTAAGTAAAAAATACTATAAATATTTATATATTCAACTATATATGAAATTCATACAATATATGATACTTCAAGATTGAAGGAAGTCAAAAAAAATGGGTTGAGCCATATATCACTGTCAAAAATTTCCCCCCAAAAGCCCAAAGAATTAACTAATCGCTTAAAATTTGATTATATTTGATTATAGTGTGACCCCCTAACTGCATAAGAAAATGATCTACTCTAGGAAAGCAGCGCTTTCGACCCTACTACTCCTAAAGAGCAACAAAATAGCCTGAGGAATCTTGTGACAAAATGTTTCGGGATGAGAGGCCAACATTAATCGCACCAGTTAATGTGTGGGGACATGGAAGTAAATAACAAAACGGGTTGGGAAACCACTTTTTTTTCTGAAAGAACCAGTAAAACTGGACAAAGGGGATAGAAAGACCAGCTGTGCATTTCTACCCAAGATGTGGTAAAGTTAAAAAAATCTGAAAAGGTGCCCAACAGAATTGCTTGCCGAATACACATTACGAAGGCCGACTGATATAAACACCCCAAATAGTCCTTTCTACCTCACAGTCAACTACAAGAGGACCGCTACGGACCCGGTATGGTACAGCCAACAGGTGATGGGGAAAAATGAACTTGCAAAAATCTTGAAAAGAAAGCACACAGATAGCCGGAAGAACCAGAAATAATTACAAATCACTCAGTCTGGAAGAATACCTGTACCTTGTTGATTCATGCTGGGGTCCCCCCTAATTTAGTGGCCCAACTGTCTGGTCACAAGAACGTTTCAAACCTGCAATCATATGTCACCGCCTCCACAGAGCGGCAGTGTGAAGAGATATCTAGATGATAACAGCTATGGTCATAACATTACAACCAGTGATCTCTTCAAGAGGAGTACTCTCAGGTCACAAATGCAAACTCAAGAGCAAGGGAATGGGAAATAAACCTAATAGGGTAAGTAAAAAATACTATAAATATTTATATTTTCAACTATATATGAAATTCATACAATATATGATACTTCAAGATTGAAGGAAGTCGAAAAAAAATTGGTTGAGCCATATATCACTGTCAAAAATTTCCCCAAAAAAGTCAAAAGAATTAACTAATCGCTTAAAATTTGATTATATTTGATTATAGTGTGACCCCCCTAACTGCAGAAGAAGATGATCTACTCTAGGAAAGCAGTGCTTTCGACCCTACTACTCCTAAAGGACAACGAAATAGCCTGAGGTATCTTGTGACAAAATGTTTCAGGATGAGAGGCCAACATTAATCGCACCAGTTAATGTGTGGGGACTTTTGGGTTTTTTTTCGAAAGAACCAGTAAAACTGGACAAAGGGGATAGAAAGACCAGCTGTGCATTTCTACCCAAGATGTGGAGAAGTTAAAAAAATCTGAAAAGGTGCCCAATAGAATTGCTTGCCGAATACACATTACGAAGGCCGACTGATATGAACACCCCAAATAGTCCTTTCTACCTCACAGTCAACTACAAGAGGACCACTACGAACCCGGTATGGTACAGCCAACAGGTGATGGGGAAAAATGAACTCGCAAAAATCTTGAAAAGAAAGCACACATATAGCCGGAATAACCAGAAAAAATTACAAATTACTCAGTCCAGAAGAATACCTGTACCTTGTTGATTCATAGGGAGCCAAAGTGAACCCGCTGAAACCACAGATACCCCCTTACAAAACACCATTTCCGGTTGCCAGTAAGAACAAGGCTTAGTGCTAAACCTATGGGGGTTTGAGGCTAGACTTTTGTTTTTGGTCTTGTTTGTTACTTTTGAAGTGAAGTTTACCACTATCATCTGTACATAACTCTGTTTCGAAACTACGATGACAGTTGTTCAGTTTAGCAAAAATATGGATCTAAAAGATTGGAGAACGAGACATATAATCTCCAACCTACATAGTCAAAGTACTGAGCGCCTATATCCGGAAATGGTATTTGTGACCGGCTATCTGTGGTTGTAGCGGGTTCACTTTGGCTCCCTATGCTGGGGTTCCCCCCTAATTTAGTGGCCCAACTGTCCGGTCACAAGAATGTTTCAAGCCTGCAATCATATGTCACCGCCTCCACAGAGCAGCAGCGGTATACTCAACAAGGCGATAAGCGGTTCAACCTACCTTCCTTGGCCACGCCCACTCCCACGACGACAGCAGCAGCGGCAGATATCCAATGTATTTTTTTTAATAAATTTGAATATAAATCCAGGAAAAAATAAAATAAATCCAGGCAATAATGATCCAGCACCGGCCTAGTGTGATTCCTTTTATCATTGTTTGTGCACACTAGCGTACGAGATGCTTTTTTTTTTAAATGGAGCTTTGAGGCCTAACATATTGACACTTATCCGATGTAGTGAAATTTCCGATAAATCTGTTGGAAAATAAAATAAATCCATGCTATAATGATCCAGCTCCGGCCTATAGTGTGATTCCTTTCTCCTTTGTTTGTATACACTAGCGTACGAGACGCTTAAAAAAATGGAGCATCGAGGCCTGAAGATATTGACACAGATTCCAGATGTTGATCTTGAAACTTATAATTAAATCCATTGAATTCTGTTTAATCGCAGCTGCCTCCCCACGATGCAGTATCTTCTAGTGTCGTGGCGATTCCAGCTAAGAGAAAGTGCTCTTTATCATTCACCTAATACAAAGTGTCCATAGAAAACACATAAGGAGTATGTATGGACATACCCCGGCGCATACGGATTTGTTGTATGCTCCGGGTGGCGCATACGGAGAAATAGTGCGTACAGAAAAATAGTTCATAACCAAAACGAACTGATATTGACATGCCACTTGTCCAAAAAAAGGTGGATGATAAATACAATATAGACTGGTTTCAGATAAAAGCGGTTGTATGCTCCTCGGAGTTGACTCTGTGCAATATCCTCGCATACACTCGGATATTACTACGCGTCAACTCTTCGGAGCATACAACCGCTTGTATCTGAAACCAGTCAATATATACACAATATTACCATGATTTGGATCTGCATGGTCGTATTCTCCGAGTAGTTGATGCGTAGTAATACTCCGAGCGATAGCGAGGTGTAATGCGTAGCGTCAACTACGAGGAGAATACGACCACGCAGATCCAAATCATGGTTATATTGTATTTATTACCCACATTTAAGCAATAAATATGATCGTCAGAAAACCTTTAAACGTAGTTAAGAAGTTATGTTTACATTTTTTTACCGACGTTTGGGGACTACTTTCATCTAAAAAATCCGTATCCTCCTAGGAGATTCCGGAGGTCCGTATTCTACTCAGTAGCGATCTGTAGGCTACATAGGTTTAGTATGGAGACTCCGTATTAGGTGGGTAATAATGTGTATGTCTCTGCTGCCTTGGGACGGCCGCCAAAGGAAGTGGCGTACAACTTGACAGACTCCGACGACACTGTAATGGTAAGAATAACATATGAATAGTAAATGATTGCTTTGCAGGTGGCGATATGAAAAATCATGAATAAATATTAATATTTGTTCATACGTTTATATATTTCAGAGCGATTTCCTAACCCCAGAATTCCTTGATGATATTTCAAAGACAGAGATGGTGCCGAGTGGGGTGACTGCAGCCATTGTTCCCATGCCAGCTTCTACCCAAGTCGCAACCAAAACGTCAATGACTAGAAATGATTTAATCAGTGGTCTCTTTTCTGGAGCTAACTTTAGTGGCTGCACTCTGAATATCAACATAAAGTTGTAAAATACTAGACCTAAATATGTGAAACATTTTGTTTATGGAGGATGACTGGGACTCAAGTTTCAAATGGCGGTGATTCCTGCGATTGTCCGGTGAACAAATTTTACAGTAATAAAAAGTTGTAAATACTTTCGGCGTTGTCTCTCTTAATCTGGAATGATTGTAGGTTCTATGAGTCTTAATCTTCTTTGTAGATTACATTAATTAGACATATGATTGAAGATTAATTGCTCGAGATAACAGATCATATAGTAAAAACGTTACATAGTATAGCTATGTAACAAACCAAAGCTCCGCAGGGTAGTGTAGAAATATAAGCCGCTCTCTGATTATATTTGAGCTTCTAAACATGGATGGCGAAAGGTATCTGAGTGCCAGGAACTGTACGTACTGGACATGGCGGCGAACCCCGACAAGATGACCATATTTGAAGGTACAAAATGGCTAAATTTAGATATATAATAACAGAGAAACAGGCTGACTGTCTCCGTATGGGTAAAATACTTGGTAAAATCGAAAATCGGATTCACATCTGCTTTCGGCATTGGTGAATCCGATTTTCGATTTTACCAAGTATTTTACCCATACTGAGACAGTCAGCCTGTTTCTCCATAATACTAATATTACAATGACTAGGTAAATGCAAGGTAATTATAACAATGAAGATAATATAGCAACGCGCGCGCAGCCGTCACTCAGTGCGACAAACAAAAAATCTCTCATTTATTGTCCTTTAAATGGGTCTCCACAATCGGCCGTTTATCACATATACTATCAAAATACACCTGCTGAAAGCTGGGATTCAGGGCTTTCCAGTGAATATACATATAGGAGTAATAGGGCAATAGTATCTTAAGAATTATCACTCTTTTCAAAGGAATTGGCCTGGGCCTACACCCTGGTCCATGGCACCTGCTCTGTCAGACACAGTGTTTATTCATCCATTTGCTGAGTTCTTCTGCCACTTGAAGTGCCAAAACACTATTTCAGCCAATCAGAGGATATATTGGGCTTCACTTTAGTGCTAGCACGAAATTTCTATGACCAGAATAACTTGATCAAGCACCAATTTGAATAAAAGGAAAGCTTATCACACAAACATGAATAAATCAAACAATTTCGTGCCTATGCCATTATAAAGAGCATACAGAGAGGATTAAATTGATATATGATATGCCATAGTTTGATAGATGTAAAAGGTCAGCATCTTGAGATAACTACACTGAAAAACTGAATATAGCAGTTCTCTGATCCATTAGAAGACTTCAGGTTCAAGATAAATTATGCAAATTAGCTGTCCAAATTCCTATTTACAAGTCAAAGATATGTTATGCCTTGTATGACATGATCTAGATTAGAGAAGAGTATCGTTTGAGTGTTTTCTTGCAGAATCTATGCATCTTTATTACATATTTCCCTATAAATATACAAATTAACTATGACATCATCAATATACATGAAAATAAATATCTTGATTGGATTCAGCATGTGAATATACCCCTCTATGCGAAACATCATTTCCCTATTATCAATATCTAGAGAGTTATTGTAATAAATCTGTTCATCTGTGCTAATCCTATTTGGTGACAGGCCTTCTATTGTTTTCTATATACTTGAGTTCCTCAAATTCGATCCTAATTTGACTAGATTTTCCTCCATAATTCTTGAACTACTTGGCCGATTTTAAAAATTCAAGTATCTTTGTAATCCTCTCTTTCCAGGCTATCTCTAGTATATATTAGTCTGATTATCGATATGAAAATTTTCATTCACGTAGCTAAATAATAACTGTAAAGTTTCGCAAACATAAAGTGGTTGGATTACCATGGCAACAGCTCTTGAAGCACCATGAGACTTACCATCAAAATGCCTAAATGCCTATAATTCTGAGTTTTGAAAATCATTACTATCACTAAGTATCACGATGGCTCATTCGATTAAACTTTTGTATTGGACTTCTGATCTTTTCTAACTCAGAACAGCAAACATATTCAAAATAGCTCTTCTCAATGTCCTACAGAAACCTTTTGTATGTGTGTACTATCAATGTCCCTTTACACATCTGCAATTTTCCATAAATCTCTTTCTGAGATGATCTGAAGACTTATGAGTTCAGAGAGGACCGGAATATGGAGTCTAATGAGATGCACTTACTGAGGCACTATTGCATTCCCCACTCGGTAGTTCCCTACAATAAATAATCAATCCAACCTCCCAGGTTACATGTATGCAGGCCCTTTATGTAATTCTCGCAGTGGGAACTGTTTGTGGAGGGGTGGGCATTGACAGTACTCTTAGTGATACATTTTAAAACCCCCGACACCGCGTGATTGCTCTGTTGTTGTTGGCTTGCTGCTAAATGGCAATCGGTTTTCTGCTCGTGTTATATAATACGGATCACCAATCAATAAACGGAATGGCATGAACAACCTCCCAATGGAAACAATGGATAGCTCTCTGTATGAGTTGTTATAGGTTCTATATAAACATGGACCTGTTATGTATTCTATAGTGATTACGTATATTCAGAATAGATTTTTTTTGGCACACTCATTTTCACCTTATTATAAATGCACAAAAATGTAGGTATTGTTTCATCTGGTATTTCCTATAAGAAGGGCCCTCAATATGGGGTCATGTTATGACACCCTTATATGGTATTTGAGGTCATGTGTCTCTACGTTTTGAACCCCAACAGAGACACGCCTACACACACGAACACATACACAAAAATAATTTCATGGCTGGAAATCTGTCGAAACCAAAATGAATGGCATGTTTTCACTGGCTATGGATCGAGTGGGGTTCAGATTTTATCTTACCCCTATCACTGACTAGTTGACTAGTATTTGTGACATCATCCCCAATTGAGTATGGAGTTCGAGTTCCCAATGTTAAGTGGATGGAGAAAGAATACCAGGGGTGAGATGATATGGAGGAAGCCTATGAACAATACCCATAATAAAAGTTTTCACAAAAAAACACACAAAAAAAAGAAAGTTTAGGATCAGAGCTCGTATCCCATCGAGTCTGGATCATATAGAATTCACAAGGTGAAGCCGCATGAATTACATGGCGATTCACGCGAGATAGGATCAAGCTCTGTCCTAAACTTGAATAGGTTTCTGAATTTATCTCGCCCTTCACATTGATTAATGGGCTAACATTAATCCCCAATTGGATATGTTTCCTAAATACTCGTTGGATACGAGTTCCCAATGTTGAGTCTATGGGGAAAAAACACCAAAGGTGAGATAAATGTATATATTTCTTACACCTATTCTGTATCTTCACCAGGTTATGCGTCAGCGGTAGAATTAGCCATCAGTCATACCCCATAGCTTCACTTGCTCTCTTCCTCTTAGTCACGATATACTCTGTATACATCGATCCTGGAGAGTTGGGCATTTAAAGCCTATAAGACATCGACACACAGGCTCCGCCCGATTCCACCCGACTTTAGGTTACTATTGCAAAGCTATAGTAGATATAAAAAGTGTAACTGCGCTTCCAAACTCTTGATGTAATATGAATTTATACAATTCTCTATCCAGTTCTATATAAGTATGTGTATGTATAAAATGTAATGTAACATCTCAGATTTCATGTCCTATGTTATGGTGAATACTTTCAATGTACATCTGACTTAGACGGACTGGCCATGAGTGTTCAATAACTCGTGCTTGGGATAAAGAGAAATCAGTTAAAATCAATATCCTCAAAGTACAAAGTTAACAGTAGGAGATTAATCAATACCGACTTTTGATTGGCACACAAGTTAGATACATATCATCATGACTGAATTTTTTATAATCAAATAACAAAAATCAATGGCGATGTACCTATTCTAAAGGTCCGTTGTGTCAAAGATCATTTATTCAAGAAATCATGTGCACTGTGGAGTTGACAAGCATACTGGCGTATCATAGCGGTTGCCAGGTACAAGTGTACACAGAGTTAGTTCGAGGAGTGCACACTTGGGGCGTTATGAGCGCTCACTATGTACACTGGGTCCCTGCCTGGTGGAGTTCAGGTATGCGGTTGCTCAGGTAAAAGTCCAGGGCTCATTTACGTGTGTGGAGAAACGCTAGTTGGCTATTGACCTATCTATAAAGCCTGTCTCCACCTGCCCATTTTTGACCTCCGACGACTTTGTCGGACACCACTGACGGATTATTGTTTTTTTTGGTGATTTTTGTCAGAAATCGGTCGGTGGAAAAGATCGGCGACTGATTTTTATCTCGATTTTTTTCCGATTCTTTTGGCTCCAGGGGTTGATTTTGTTAGGAATGTATGCATGAAGAAATGTATTATATCATTCATTGGTTACCTAACAACACACTCTATTGCTGTTGTCGTTTTCAATTAATCCTTGCGCAGAAAATAGTCGAAGTTTGTTGTGAGATAGTCTTGGGAATTCCAAAAGCTAGATGAACATAAAACTAGCCTTTGTAATCATATGAAATCAAAACAATACTGACAATGGAATTCTGGAAAAGAATGACAATATAATAAATCAGTTTTTGTTGGATCTCTGCACAAGTCTTCGGTTGGCACTATTCTCTTTGGTAAACTGTTGGTTTGTATTCTGTAACCATGTATAGCACCCACCCAATGATATCAGATTTTTCGGGTCAATTGAACATTCCCTTCAGCGGGGTTTTACTGTATATATACAGGCGGGTACATAGCAACCAGCAACCCTCTTTGATCTCCATACAGAATTTCGATCCAGGAAATAGTTCCAGTCAGAGGGGGATTTCTTATTGCGCGGCTATGCGTGGTACACCATACAATCATGTCTGTGCCTATGACAACCAAACACATTCAGATCTATAATCACGTACCAACCCGAGGCTTTGTAGGGTTCACTTATGATAATTAACACCAAGCATAGTCTTTGCGGTGTTCACTGCTTATAGTAATCATACACCAAGCATAGTCTTTGCGGTCTTCACTGCTTATGGTAATCATACGCGAAGCGGAGGCTTTGCGGGTGCACGTTTCTGAGTCGATGTTAACATTCTGGCCTCTGATATTGCCCTGTTATGTAATACGACCAATACGTGTTACGTAACGGGCATTGAACGGAGGTCAGGCCAATCACACGACTAATATTCCATCCCAGAGAGAACCAAGTCAGACGAGCTCCACTTCCCATGCTCCACTATTCTCATCTCACAGTCTCTTACTTTTAAAATGCCAGGGTCTTCATAACATTTATCATCCACCTGTTAAATACAAAGTGTCCATGGTAAACATATAGGATCTATATATGGACATACCCGGCGCATATATATATATATATATATATATATATATATATATATATATATATATATATATATATATATATATATATACAATACGGATATGTTTTATTATCAACCTAATACAAAGTGTCCATGGTAAACCTTTAAAAACGTTGTGTGGATATACCTGGCGCATACAGATATGTTTCATACTCCGGGTTGCAAAAGTTGAAGCATACGGAAAAATAGTGCGTATACAAATATAGTGGAGAACTAAAGTGACTAAAATCAGCATGCCGCCAATTGGATAAAGGTTGATGATAGATACAATTTAGACTGGTTTCAGATAACATCAAGAGACGTCACGAGTTTGAGTTTGAGTTTATTCATGTCACGCATTTTGTTGGCTCCGTAATCTCACGAGTCGAATACGAATGAGATTACGGAGCCAACACAATGAGTGACATAAATATACTCAAACTCAAATGAGTGGCATCTAGATTTTATCCTACCCCATTTTCACGATTTTTGAATATTAGAAAGAAGTGACATAAACAACACTTATGCCACACCCGTGCCATAAACAAATCCCATGTTAAGCCTATGGCGTTTTTTATTAGGGGTAGGATAAAAGCTGTTTTGCGCTCCTCGGATTTGAGCATAGAACCGCTTTTATCTGAAGCTAGTCAATACTGTGTAATTGTACTCCTAATATACTTACTTATGTCACATTTTGATGTGGACAGTGTATCAGTATACAGTCCATACATTTTTTGTTGTTTTTTTTGTTTCAAGTTGTTTATTGACAATCATCATTGATTTTACACAAAAAAATTACATCATTTTCTCATGTTCATAAACATTAATGTTGTCAATAGCTACAGCAATGCTATCAGCCAGTGGCTGGTTTTCGTAGACCTGCCGTTTTTGTACACAATGTACTCGTCTGAAAACAGACGTGAGCATATTTTACTATATAAATCCAATTTATCTTACCTTGTCAGGGTTGGTCACATATTATACATAATATCGAATATTATACTGTTGGGTAAAGATACATGCTTGTTTATGATGACATAAACTGTAAATATTATATTGAGAATTCAGTCAGGAGAATTGAATAACAATGTTCAATGGTTCAATTCTGTAACTTCTATATATATATATATATCCATGTATGTTGGTGGTGAAATACTTTCAATATTAACCCTTTACCTAAGTTATAATGCCTAAATGCTTTCCCGGGCGTAGTACGCCACGGTGCCTTGAGGCATCATTTCCGAAATTTAAGTGATTGCTATTTAAAAATGATGCAAATATTTTGATTTGTTTTTCCTGTGTAAAACTATATCGCAGTTAATATCATTACTATCGAATAACATCCTTAACATTTTGGATTACCATAGAGGTATGACGTAATGATGTCACTGTGGATATTGTGAAAGGTGCCAGCGTATTACAAGGGTTAAAATGATATTGCGTCAGCGTATTTCAGGGTGCGTATTTGGTGCTATGCAGCGTAGTGAAAGGGTTAACTGGTTTCAGATATTTACAAGTGGCTGTAATCTCCGAGGACCAGATTCGTAGTAATATTCGATCGCATTAGAGGATATTACGTAGAGTTTGGTAGGGGGAGATTAAGGCCACTTTTATCTGAACCCAATTCATATTGTATTTATTAACCACCGCTCGTTGCTAATGATATAGAGACATAGTTAGTGTGACTGAATGGAATCTGTTCCGAGATATTTTGATTAGAAATACTCACAAGGTGAGTATTTCTGACCAATATATCGAGGAACAGATGGAATTCAGTCACACTCACTGTTTCTCTATTTATTATCTTTTTTATTTGCGATTAAAAAGAGAAAAAAAGATAGAAACAATAAGAAATGTGTTAAATATAGAGATTTAAAATTAGTAAAAGATAAGAAACTTAAGGAAATATTAAATGAATATTATCTGGAACAAAGCTTGGAAGGTGAAGAAGACCCACGCAATGAATTTGCTTGTTTTTTAAAAGCGAAGTTAGACAAAGAATGCCCAATTGAAATAAGAGGAGTGAGGACAAAGAAAAATATAGCCCTGTCCAAGGATATAAATGGTAATATTGAGAAAGGAAAATATCTATTAACGAAATTGCTTAAGATGAAAAAATTTGATGACAATTATAACGAAATGTTAAATAAGATACGAGTTCTAAGGAGAAAAATAACAAAGGGAATCAGTAGATTTCATGGAAAAAAGATTAAAAAGAGTCTGATAGATAATAAAAAAATTAAAAGAATTCTGGAGAACGTTAAATACAATATGGAAGGGAGACAATACCAAAGGCAAAAGTTACCCTATAACAGAAAATGATGAAAAACAAAAAAATTGTGATGATACTGAGTGTCTATCCCCAAAAAGGGTGTTTTAAGCATAGGTATAATTTACGGTTTTAGCGGAGCCACATTGGCTCCATATACACAAGTTAGTGGCGAGTGACTAACTCCTGGGCCTGTCAGTGGAATGTTGATTATCGTCCTGATTAAATTTGATAAATGTACACGATCAAAGGCTTTGGCAAGTCTAATATTCACACCCCAAAATATAAGTAACTGGGATCCAAACACGAGCTTGTCGCTCAGAATGCAGTAATCTCTATTGTATTGTAATGTATATGTTTCTACTTAAAATACTGGAGAACTCGACCCGTAACGAACTCGACCCGTTTTAAGAACTCGACCCGTTTTAAGAACCCGACCCGTTTTAAAAACTCGACCCGTTTTAAATCTTCCTTACTCAAGTGTCTTAACTGTGAATAAATACTATATATATTAGTAAGTATGTTATTTTGACCTCAAATTTGGTCTTCTCTGGGGAAGAAAACAAACAGAACACCCTACCCTTAACCCTATCCCTAAGCCTAACCCTAACCGTATCCCTAACCTTATCCCTAAACCTAGCTCGACTTATTTTCAATATGCGCTGGTTTATATGTCTAGAAGCTACCTAATAAGACCTTTACTTGTATCTAAAGTTGTCTTATTCATAAGTATCTGGAACGGGTCGAGTTCTCCTGACATCTACGGGTCGAGTTCGGTTTGGGTCGAGTTCTCCAGTAACCCTACTGAAGCCGTTCTGTATTGGTGCTTGGTACATTTGGATCCTAGAAAGGTAGTTGTATAAATGGAAACTTGACTGACTACAAGTAGGTTACAGAGAATGATCCACATACTAAATATAACCAAAACATTTGAATCGTTATTTTTTTTATAATTCCACGCTCATTCATCAATGACGAACATATCATTTTGCTCCTATCAATGTTACCCAGGAAGGTAAGTCTAATTGAACAAATTGGACGTTAAACTGCCCAAACAAACAAATCTAGGAAGGCCAAGAGGTAAAATGTCACAGGAAAATCACAAGAATACAGCAATGGTAATATCACTGTGTTGTCCTACTGGTATGCACATGAAAAATGCCACAAAATGAAAATGAACTGCCAGAGACGGAAAATGAAGACTGTAATACAGCCAGCACTTTCAGAATACCACCGCTACAACTCACACCATCATTATTGATCAAAATGTTTGACTCTACCTCCAGCTTAATCAATGCGGTATTAAGTATTAATATTACCCAATACAAGTAGGTGTGAGTGTGTATAGTGAAACCACATTAAACAGACCACCTTCAGCACAGAGCCCATATATCTTCATATTACCAAATGCAAGTATATGTGAGCGTGTGTATAGTAAAACGCAGTTAAACAAACCACTCTTAGCACACAGCCTATACATATATAACAGAATACAAGTAGGTGTGAATGTACAGTAGAACCCCACGTAAGCAGACACCCTCCTGTTCTTGGCTAAAGTGTCCCCTTACGTGGGGTGGCCACTTACATGGGGTCAAAATAAACATCTGATAGAGGGAGCCATTCCGAGCAAAGGTGTTCGTTAACGCTGGGTGTCTGCTTACGTGTCCGGTAGATGGGGTTCTTCTGTATGTATAGTATAACCCTATTAAACAAACCGTTCTCAGCACACTGTACATACACCTTCATATAACCCAATACAAGAATATGTGAGTGAATATATATAGTAAAACCCCGTTAAACAGACCACCCTCACCGTACCAGTAATACATACACAATATTGACTGGTTTCAAATACAAGCGGTTGTATGCTTCAAGGATTGACGCGTAGTAATATCCGAGCGTATGCGAGTCAACTCTGAGGAACATACAACCACTTTTATATTTTATTTATTATCCACCTTTTCTGGACAAGTGGCATGTCAATATCAGTTCTTTTTAGTTATGCACTATTTTTCCATACGCACTATTTTGCCTTATGCGCCACCCGGAGCAAACAATATATCCGGATGCTTCGGGTATGTCCATACACACTCACTATGTGTTTTCTATGGACACTTTGTATTAGGTGGATAATAAACCTCCATATCATTCCACAATACATGTATGCGCAAGTTTGTGTATAGTGAAACCCCTTTAAACACACCACCCTCAGCACAATGGCAATACACATGTACTTATATAGAACTACATCGAGAATCGTATAAATACATATTATTATATACCTGTGGTAGTATATCCTACACATACGGCCCGCTCCTACCCATGTCGTATGTATATCCGTACGCCACCTAGGTGACGTACGGGGTATGTATGTGGCGTTTGGGGCATGTACGGCGGCGAAATCCAAAAACTCACCCAGAAGCAAGGTTAAAAATTGGATATTTTGAGGTATGTAATAATAGAGAAACAGGCTTACTGTCTCTGTACGGATAAAATACGCGGTAAAATCGGCGATCATATGAACCGATGCCGAAGGCATCGGTTCATATGATCGCCGATTTTACCGCGTATTTTATCCGTACAGAGACAGTAAGCCTGTTTCTCTATAATACTCCACGAGTTTGGACGGGCTGCAATCGCCATCGAGGCAAAGCCGAGTGACGATTATGGCCCATCCACATGAGTGGAGTTTTGTGTATTTTAGGATTCGAGTGCGGTTCTGGATTTATCTCACCCTTTTTTATGACATTAAATATCATCAATAATTAGAATAGACTTAGCAAATCCATATGACGTCATCTCAAATTCACTACGCCACGGCCGTGGCGTAATATTGTCACTTTACAGGGGTGATCGTTGAGTATTTTTTTCTAACGTTATTCCTATGGCTAAACTTGTACCAGGGATGAGATAAAGTTCGCCCCTCAATATGTTTCACTACCTCCAGCTCAATCAATGTGATATTAAGTATTCATGTGCGGACAACCTCCACTAGCTATCGTGTTCATAGGCTGTAGCGACAGTCGAAGTCATTAGTAGGTAATTAGCAATGCTTGTCTGTGGTCGTTGGATTTAGAACTGTGCAGAGAGATGTTGGCTCAGTCACAACATGCCAAGTCTCAATCTGCATGCTCGGTGTTTGCGTATAGGATTAGTAACCGGGATTTTAAAACCTGGACGCCTCTACACCACGAAATAAGGAAACATTCCTGAAGTATGAATATAATCTGAAATGGTTGAGTTATATTAAAACCAGGGTAAAATTACTGCGAGCTAAAACTCGTTGGAATGAGATCATTTAGTAACGTGTAAAGATCGAGTCATGATTTCTATCGCTACTGCTGGGTGTTCCCAAAATGTCATTTCACAATAATTACACTCAACATTTGTACATTTTAGAATTCATGTACTTGTAACGTCCCTCACAGTATAAGAGCAGGGAAGTCCATAAATACATACGTGAGGCGTGTTTTGTTACGTGCACTGGGGAGAGTGGAAGAGGAGAAGAATAGGGGACGATAGAGGCACAGGAGAGAGGAAGGAGTGAGGCCCTGGGAGGTAGAATGAGAAAGAATCAAAGAAAAGTATAGATAGGCAGAGAGAGACAGAGAGAGGCAGAAAGAGGAGCAGAGAGAGACAGAAAGAGAAGCAGATAGAGATAGAGAAAGAAGCTGAGAGAGGCAGATAAGACAGAAAGAAGAGAAGGGACAGACAGAAAGAGAAGGAGAGAGAGGCAGAGAGAAGCAAAGAGAGAATGAGAGGAGCCGAGAGAGAGAGAGACAGAGATCAAGGGAGAGAGGAGGAAGATTATATATGATAGAGGAGGATGGAGTGAAAAGGGTAGAGAAAGGCAGAAACATGGGATGGGAGGTGATAATTAGGCTAAACGACACGTCTATGAGGCGAGAGCGGACTTCAGGGACGATCCACGGTAAATCTCATTTGGTAAATCGGGTCGTGGGTATAGGGGACAGAGCCATTGTTAGTTCATGAAGCAGCTCTTTGTTCTTACGAAATTCAACTGCCTTTCAAAGTTTTACCATGGTTCCCTTGACTCCCTATACCCATCCCAGAACAGGATGACATAATGATTAAACCCAGGACATGATGTTTTTCACATGGAACACTTTATATACCTATGTGAGCAAGGCTAGAGTTGACACTTCCCAATTATCACTCACTTCTTTTTCACCTCCATCAGTGAAGAACACTTACTTTTGTACCTCCATTAGTGAAAAACACCTACTCGGGGGGCGTCATGGCAGCCCCCGTGACTCATAGGCTATATGCCGTATACTGTCAAATCGTTCTTATAGACGGCCGTACGTTTGACATACATCTTTTGTCAAGGTGGGTGGTAAGTTATACAGGGAAAGGTGGGAAGCATAGTTCAAACAGATACGACAGGTGGCACCACCAAATGATTACCGTTCCTTCATTATTAAACGAGCCCCTGGTCTTTTCAGATTATCACATTCCTCAGAGTCACGCACGGATTCCCTCAGAGAGAAACGCTTCACGTCAACAGTCACACTTAAGTCCCCTTTCCATTGGCCGACAAAAACGCTGCAGATTTTCTGTGTTCTCCGAATAGCCTATTTACATTTTGCGTCAGCAGTGCTAAAGGTACGTCGTGGCATCTGACTGTGTATCAGTGGTGTCAAATGAAAATAGGCTATAAGGAGAACACAAACACCGTTTTCCTTTGCTTGTATCAAAGTATAGCATAGTGCCTTTCCCTTCGGTACTAGTTGGGTCGATCGGCGATTACAAACATTTAAAATTCTGTACTTCTACAGAATATTAAACTTAATTTTGGCATTAGATTAAATGCCCAGGGAAGCAGCGTAACTAATTGGCTCTGATCATGTTGTATGACACAGGTACATGATCTTATATCATCGGCATTTACACACAGTTACGAACGACAACAGCATTAGGCCGTGGTCTCAGAAGCTGACCTCAGGGTAAGGAGATCAGAAAATGCAGTTCTGAACAATGTTTTCAGTATCGCAAGAAATGTATCCTAAGGGTAAAAGTACACCTGAGTAGAGAACTACAGAAAAAAACCGGCAGGTTCAATTTTTTTCCCTACACGTAAGTCTGACTCTCAAGGCTCTTCAGTCTCCAGGCCTAGGTCTGGTTCATTCTGGCTCTATGTGGGGAAGAAACGCCAAGCGGATCCCACAGGATTCTAACGTTTTATATGTGGTAGGTGAACAATCTAGATACAGGTTCTCATACGTCCATTTGTATTATCCTCTATGCTTGTTGGTCGAGCACGGAGGACTAAGCCACGCCCCGTTTTGTGATTGGCATACGTATTGGGTATACCCGTACGTAAAACAAGTAAGTTTCACCTGTAATAAGACATCAAAGCACTTTCGTTATCAGTAACTGTCCCTTCCGCACACCTGCGTATTTTCCGTTTGTTTCACCTGAAAGTCCTCCTGGGCCTTGTTTCAGAACTTACGAGGGATTATCCGGCTATAAGATAGGAACACAGACCTACATACAAGTCAAGTCCGTGATACACGAAAACAAGTTTAACGAGCGTAAACAAACTGATTTTGGAAATATATCAGTGCAAAATAAATGCACTAAGGCTGCCTGCAGTACCATCAAATCATCAAATGGGATGCAAATGTTGAGCTCATGGACTTGGATATGCAAGTCCGTACTGCTATGCATAAAGGTTATGGGATGGCTCCACAGTCGGTTTGCCAATCTTCAATCAGATACTTCCAAAGTTTCAACGATAATTAGACTGGACGATCCAAGCTAAATCTTATTTAACCCTTTAAGGACGGGTTTAAGGACCAGCTACCCCCGTAAGGACGGGTGCTGGTTTCCCGCAAGAGACCGGGCACATAAAGGTCAAAACTCATAATTCAAGTTTGTAATTACGTAATACGATACATATTCATAAAAGAAATGTGTATCTTTGAACAGACATAGTAAATATGATGTCATATCTACACTTTGTGAAGATTTCGTGAATATTGGTATATTATTTCTTGGTTAAAACATTTTGGTAAATATTGGAATAATGATGCCTCAATGGATAATGTGTCTTAAGTGCAGTGATACCTTCAGGCATCATGCAAGGGTTAATAAAGTTACTCCTGAGTGTGCTGTCACGTCACTCTTGAAAAGGGTTGTATATTTGACATACATATTTCGTCACGATAGGGCGTGAGAATTAAAGGAGGGGTCGGGAGAAAGGTACTAACAAATACCACAGGTGGCGCCATAGTATAATCATCGTTCCTTATCATTAGACATGCTCTTTGCCATACTCTATCAAGGTTTCGGTTATGGATAAAGTAAAGGCCTAAATATCGTTTTAGTACTTCATAAACTGTCATTTGACAAGTTACATATCAGAAAAAAATAAAACATATTGATTCTTTTTTTTTTTTTTTTTAGTAAAGAGTTACTCCTCAGAAGTCTAATATTGGAGGTTGGTTATGGAAAGGTTTAGTTTATAGTCAGTCTATATCAGGGGCTGTGGTTACCTCACCCCTGGTATTTTTGTCCCATATGCTCAACCTTGGTAACTTATTGCCCATACAAGTAATACAGTTTGTTTTCAGTGATCTACAACATGTGTGTTGTGTGTTAGTGTGATAAATACAGAAAGCGACTGGTTTTAGTCAAAGTCATTGTTTTCCAACTCATTTGAATGCGACATGATATTCAACAACCTTCACCTCGTTCATATCACTCTGCGTCAAATTTTGTGTAAATAAAGACCTTAACCAAATTTTCTTGGTTTCTTCTTTAATACTCCTAAAGTCAATAAGTCATCTCAGGCTACTTCAATTCTCACAATCGATGAATAAGTTTAGTATACTGAATTGTAATATTGTGATTCTGAAAAATCTTATAAAAGGATTAGTCCCGAAATATATTGGGTGGTAGAGGTGTGCTTCAATAGTGGCATTTTAAAGGCATACCGGACAATTTGGCTTGAAAATTAAAACCCATGTCATTTTCCTGAAATTCAAATATAATGATCTATAAGTGTTATAGAACACATAGATAATTAAAAAATCAGGGGTCACCGTGCTTGTTTTTGATTTAGAGATCAATATTATGATGATTTTACAATAGAATATATAGAAATTTTAAGAAGTTACTTTTCACATAGTAAAACCCATGTCATTTTCCTCAAACTTTCACAGAATATAGCAGATGTATAGTACAGCACATTTAAGTTTTAAAAACCATAGATCACCATTCTTGTTTTTGAGAAAATCGAAGAAAACCATATTTTCAATACATTTCCTATGTAAATCGAACAAACGTAAATTGGCCTATATTATATATCAGAATTGGATAAACTGGACAAAACATTAAATTTACTCATTTATAATTAAAATGAATCAGAAAGAACCAGATAATTTCTATTATCAAAAAATCACCAGGTGGTGCCACTATGAATTGCAGGATATGCCTTTAAAGGCATATCCTTTAAAGGCAGATAGCCTTGGAAATTAAAACCCATATAGGTAGCAGATAGTACCAATAAAGAAACAGAGAGGGAGCCAACCAGTCCCTTGGCACCCTGCCACCTGCAACCAATAAGTTAATAATCCCTACATATCATACACATTGATTGGCCAGGCTTATTTCCCGCCAACCTTTGTCTCTAGCAAATAATATTTGTCATTGGATATCAGGAATCACATGATTAAAAGATCTAATGGGTGCCAAGCTTATATGTGGTATATCTGAAGTACTGGTCAGGTGATGTTTAACCCACCAAGTTGGAGCGAGAATATCATAGAATTTGATGCAATCACTATACTTTCTTCAGAAATACTAAAGAAGATGTTGCCAGAAGTTTGTTTGGCTGAGTCGGTTGCGTAACCAAGCAAATAAGGTGCACTCCCGGCCAATGGTAAAAGGTCCACTCCCAGAACTGATGAGGAAGGCAGATGGTCTCAATATTTCTAAAACACATAAATACATATATTTGGAGACTTAATCAAGGGTATATAGACATTGTCCTAGGCCAGGAGAGTCTATTGAAATACAAATTGATGTCATTCTTATCCGAAGCCGCAGCAACCCAAAATTGCACCCTCGGCTCATATCAAAAGTGAGATGAAACAAAAATGTATTTCAATATCAATTTTCAAGACATTGAAGGCTTCCTCTTGGCTAGTTATACCAATTCCCCTTCCATTTTAGGCGAGTTTCCTCCAATTTCCATCCCTGAACTGATAAAGAAGGCTGATAGCCACAACATTTTGAAAACGTGTAAATTACAATTAGTGCTCTTCAATAAATATGGTAATCTTATTGAAATAAGCAGCAACAGGGGCATTTGTAGCACTTGATGTTGTAGTATATGCTCCTAATTCATTGATGTTTAACAAAAAAACTAATGATCTTGTGTGACTGCATTAATTCTGGGATAAATGTTAGTGTTCGTCCATTGTTGTCTCCCTCCACATAAGTCTCTCAGACTGAGGGAGGGTGGACACCCATCTCGAATTGGCGAACAGGACTGTGACCATAGACACTTAACTCCAGGGAGTGAGACAACTATAGTTACCTTGTGCATTAATCATTATCATAGTTGTACAACTAAGATGATTTCTTGTGATATGATATAAATGCATTTCATAACATCAATTCTTGTCGTTGAACACATATATGGAGTTTGCCTCCATGTTTAGCTAAAAACATTGACCCAGCGACAGAATTAGTGAAAAAATTTGCCCCCCCCCCCCCCTGGAAATACCAAAAGAAAAGTTCCCCCCCCCCCCTTTGAATACCCCAAAAAAGTCGCCCCTCCCCCTTGGAATACCAAAAAGAAATTGCCCCCCCCCCCCCCCCCGGGACATAATTATTGAACGCTCCCTTACCCCTGACCTCCAATCAGGGAACTAACACAGGGCCGGGTAGGCTACACTGGCTAGCAGAAAGCTTGCGGGAAATTGGGGACGCTGCTTCTTACTTACTTTAATACTTACTTGAGAGTGAAGCTAATCGCTCACTCGTGCACTTTCCCTGTCTTCCTGGTCGCTCAAGCAAACTGTGTTTACGTTTGCGAGCTGTGCTAGTTGAGTTTGGTTTCTTAGTGGCGCCCTCTTTCGTGTTTTCTCAGAGGTACGAGTTCGTTCTTGTGTCAACCTGCAGGTGTCGCGCATTGCAGAACGATTGTGGCAAAACCAAGTAAATGTAAACATTGACAGGTAGGAGGATTCCAGAGTTTCTAATTTCTAATTAGCTGGTGAACTGGTACCGCCGTCTGTGAAGTACCTTTAAGAAGTGTGAACTAGTCAACAAAAATCTGTGTTTAAGGTGAAAACACCAAGGGTATGTAGTGAGCGATAACAGGGGTTTCTCTGTAGATTGTTTACAGTGTGCATGTTTGTTGATTCACTGCTATAAGAAGCTACTGACTCAACATAGACGTGAAATGTGTTGGCGTTATCCGGGTAAGAACTGGAATTTTTGTACATCACACTGTTTTGATATATGATTGTATGTGATCTGTCACTTTCGACTACCCCTCAATTTCTAGATCTAGCTGTAAACTCAAATTGGCTCCTGGCCCTGGGTCGAAAGGTCATAGGCTTAGTTATACTTATAGTCACGTTTTTATCACATTGATAGCAATTATCAACGTCCCGGAGCGATTGTACGATTAATGATGAGTTAATACTTAGGCTAGTGAAAGTCTAGACACTACTTGTAATTGTTCAAAGTGTTCAGTAGGGCATTTAATATAATGCACAGGGTGCAGTATAGCCAGTGTAACCAGCCCTGTCCACAACAGGAGATGAGGGTGTGAATATTTTACCTACGTGTAGTAGGCCTACTAAGTTTATGGTCAAAGCTCGGATCCCATCGAGTTTGAATCGTGTGGTAATTCACAAAGCGAAGCCGTGTGAATTATGTAGCGATTCAAACGAGATGGAATCCAGCTCCGACTCTAAACTAGGTTTCTGAATTTATCCCACCCTTCATATTGCCTTCACAGCATTCACCATGGTTTATCTATCTAAAACTAGACACTGTCAAGACCTTGTAAGCCCCCAAGACGCCTGAAGAGTCCGATTTGGACGAAACTTTGAGTTTAAGCCCCTAGAAAATACATTTTTCTACCCCCCATACCCATATTTTGGGCATGGCAGAGTTCCTACACTCTCTCCCCGAATGAAACATCTGTTTGGAGGACGTGGAGACAGTCAAAACGGTTTCCAGGGCTATCCCAACATTGTTGACTCTTTTCACAATGGTTGCTACGTTATAACATGGCAACAGGCTGGTATCAGATCGAATTCTGGTCAAATTCAAGGTAGTGTCGGCCTCAGTGGAGG
Organism: Alentia gelatinosa; assembly: GCA_950022655.1. Taxonomy (NCBI): domain Eukaryota; kingdom Metazoa; phylum Annelida; class Polychaeta; order Phyllodocida; family Polynoidae; genus Alentia; species Alentia gelatinosa. The sequence continues at coordinate 10,712,737 of OX465586.1, forward strand.
TGTTTAAGCCTCGTCCTCTAATTTCTTTTTTTTTTTACAATGGGCATCGGACACGAGTTCCCAATGTTAAGTCTATGGGGAAAAATACCAGGGGTGAGATAAACTGCTTTATAACAAAAAGAACTGAATTGTATTCACAGCTAAATAACACCTCTTTGATTATACCTAGCAATCTTGTTATTCAAACCACAGATGCAGTTGGTCAATGCTCTCCATTTATTTAACAGGTGCAGAATGGTGACAGATACGCACTGAAGGAGATATGGAGGCCAGCACTGGAGGTGAACCAGAGATGGCCCGACGGCAATGCTGGGGACCAGAAATGTCACCTGTTGAGTCTGTCAGTAGCAGCAGTATCGACGAGGAAAATGTTCCAGTGGCCCAGGCATTCAGTCACATCAGCACAAGTGAGGAAGATGCCAAACTGGTCAGCAACAAGAGGATCGGCACAGAAGATGTTTTGATGGCCCAGCCAGTCAGTGACAACAGCAATGGTGAGGCAGATAATTCAGAATCAATCACTGATAAAAATCTGAGTTGTGTAAACAACGAAATATCACAGCCTGACAGTAGCACCACTGCAAGCCTAGCAGATCTTTTGATAGCCCAGCCAAACAGTAATAACAATCCAAGCTCTTTAGACATCTCTACACCCCAGCCTACAAGTGATAATGCTACAAGCCATGCAGACATTTCAGCAACAGATTCAATTAGTACTAACACTACAAGCCAGGCAGATGTTTTGATGGTCCAGCCGGTCAGTAACAACAATCAAAGCTGTGTTGACAACTCAACTGTGCATCTTGCTAGTAAAGACACTGTGAACCAGATGGGCCAACATGAGTCAGTTTTGGTCAGTGCCCTGGATGGACACTGGTCTTTTGGAAATTCAGCGAATGACGAAGATGACGCAGGTCCATCATGCGACATCAACCATATTGTGAGTGCTGCATCTGGCTCCAGTCATGACTCAGAATCTGAACCAGTGCCATGTCTCGAGAAACAAGAACCAGCTTCGTCTGGGTCAATGATCCGCCTAAAAGACCAAATCCTATTCTGGAATCTCCCAGAAGGTTTTGACAGCAGTGAAGAAGGCACAGGGACTTCATCCATAGGATCTGGTTCAACAAACCGGGACGCAGACAGTCAACGCGAAGTGCCAGACTTCTCTGGAACAGTGGACTTATTGCGGGACAATGATGGAGTGTTGTTCTGTGGTCAGTCAGCAGTCATTGATGACTCCTGGGCCACATTACAAATATCCAACCTCATGTCGACGATTCTCGATGACATACGGGGCCATACTGACAGTGACTTTGAGTTGAATGACACTCCGGTGGATCTCGAGACTCTAGTTGACGCAAGCGCCAACCTCCGGCCTGCAGACTACCTCGATGTGGCCATGGATGGTGCTGTGTTGGTGAGGGAACCGTTGGTGCTGAGCAGCGAGCAGAGCGTCCATATTCATGAGATGCCGGACGAGATTATACACCACATCTTCTCCATGTTCAACCTGACAGAGCTCTGCCGCTTTGTGCCCCTGGTGTGTCGACGGTGGAGCCGCCTGGTGCAGGACCCCATTCACTGGCAGTATCTCACGGTATGGTTACATGCACATGTGAATTATGAGAAAGCTGCTACCTACAGTATGTCTACACACAAATATATAGTATGAGAAACCTGGTACCTCATGGTTAGTTTACACACAAATGTGAAGTGAGAAACCTTTGTTCCTCACAGTATGTTTGCTTGCAAATATAAAGTACAAGAAATCTGGTACTTCACAGTATGTTTACATACAAATGTAAAGTGTGAGAAACTTGATACCTCATGGTATGTTTACAAATGAATGTAAAATATGATAAACCTAGTGGCTGATAGTAAATTGATAGGCAAATATAATGTAGGGGAAAGCTAGTACCTCATGGTATGTTTACAAATAAATTCTATTAAGGTATATATATATGTGTACAAATACATGCATTGTAACTTATAGCATATCAAACAAAAATTAAGAACAGTATAAGTAAAAGAGAAAATATTTGTATTTACACTAACTCGGTGATGGGCTGTTCCCGTTATGTGAATTATAAGTCAATATCTATTGTAAGCACAGTATGTTTGGTGTAGCTATACTGGTCAGTTAAATGCACATTATCAACATTACAAACTATGTACATTATCAAAAACACTTTTTCAGGTGGGTCACCTTGAATCTCGTCTGTTCTGCTCCTGCCTGGAGCGAGCTACTCTCCTCAAGAGCCTGGACCTTGGTTCGCGAAATGAGCTCAGCATCGATGAAGCGATCCTCCTGTCGCGAAACTGTCCCCAGCTGCAGGAAATCAACCTGGCCTTCTGCGACACCCTCAACAACTTCCTCCTCAAGATCCTTGCTGATAAGTGTACCAACTTACAGAAGATTAACCTGGAGGGCTGCATGTATGTCGATGACGACAGCCTCAGTCTGCTGTCTCGGTTACCCAAACTGACCAGCGTCAACTTGTCACACTGTAACTTCGTGCAGACCGAGGGCGTCGAAGCATTGGCCACAAATCTCATTCGCATCACCGAGCTGAATATTGATGGGATTCCAAATGTGGCAGACAGGTAGGCTGTGATTAACCATGTGAGAAATACCACTCAATAACTCATGTGGTTGTACTATTTTCTCACTTTTTACATAAATACCAGTGTGCTTGATGTAAAAAATGTTACTGGCAGGAAATTTTTAACCATAGCCGCATAACACTAGAGAACATTCACAGAATTTCAAAGAATACATAGAGTAAGGCTTTGCTGATGTTTGTCACACACTTTGTCCATGTATTCTATTTTTCTGTAATTAATGGCTTTGAAGCTGTATACAATGGATTTGAAATCTTTATACTATGGTTATCGTATCTGACGGAATTCAAATAATGAGTAGTGGTTTACTGAGTCACCATACATTTTCAAAGGGAACTTTGTATAGGATGGATAATAAAATGTTGTTCATGGGGAATTAATGGTGGTGTTAATGATGATTGCAGTGCCATGTTTCTGCTGGTGAAGCACCATGCAGACCACTTGGAGAAACTGGAGGTTGACGGAGCTGAGCTGACCGACAAAGCCATCAAAGCCTTCACCAACCTCACAGCTCTCGTAGACCTCAAAGTGTCTTTTGCTGAACTACTCACAGATGTCAGCCTCTATCACCTGAAGGTATGTTTTATGTCTATTGTATTTATCCTGGAGGAATTATCATCGGTCTACTAATACTGAGCCACGTAGAAACTGTTGAAGGTGTTGAAGATAGAGAAAGGTTGTGACTTTAGCAACAAGTTTCTCCTAGATGTATAGGTTCATGCTGTGCTGTCTGTCATCACTCAAGTCATGGATAAAACTTAGGGAATTTGTTAAAACAGTTTTATCTCCTTTTGTGCAAATGTACACTTAGTGTGTCCTGGATCGATAGATTCTTGCTGGACTGTCTGTCGTGCCCTGAGTCCTAGATAAAGACTTGATTCCATATAGCCGTTTTTACTCCCGATGTGGTCAAGATGTATTCCAGTCTTGGTGCTGACGCCACCAGACAGAGGCCAGATATAGGCCAGTTTTGTTGCCAGGAACTTAACTGGAGTACATCTGGACCACATTGGGAGTGCAACTGGCTCTATGGAATCAAGCCTGAATACTTACTTAGTTTGTGAAAACTGTTTTCTTCTAATAATCTCATCGTCTAATGTGGAAAACGTGGCTAAACCTTCAGGATTGTTGGATGTAAAGTAAACATGTAAATTCAAGAATAAGAACCTCCGAGATCTTTTATATTAAGCCATCTTTCATCGCACCAGTCATAGATGACACCTATTGAGTTTGTTGATACAATTTCATTTCATAATGCGCAAATCATGAAAAACCTCCAAGATTGTCGGAGTTGAAAGAAAGCAGTAACATCTGAACTGAGTGTTTCCAGGACATGTTCTTGTTTTTACACTTTTATCACTGGACGGGATTTACTGAAAATGAAGAAACACTTTGATGAGACTTCAGTTTTATTATTTTTTCCTTTGTTTCCAGGACATGAAGAACCCTTTGAAGGTGTTAAAGATGAAGAAAGGCTGCGACTTCAGCACCGAGTGTCTGCTGGACCTGTTTTCGTCGGGCTGTCTGTCGTCACTGCAGTCGCTCGACTTCAGCGAATGCGTACAACTGCTCGATGACGGAGTCGCAGCCATGGTCAAATGGTGAGTGAATCAGAACTGTGGTGAGATTTATTATTCAGTATCACAGAGTATACAATCGAAACTACCTGTTTTAAATGCAGTGGTACTGCTATATCAAAGGCCAGTCCTTCTTATACCATGTCTGTGTGGTGTGGTGTGCAGCCACCTTTCTCCTCCATCCCCAGCAGGGGTAGACTTACTGCTATATCAAAGGCCAGTCCTTCTCATACCATATCTATTTGGTGTGGGGAGTAAAAGAACTCTCACCTCGGTAGAAGGGGTGACATTTCTACCTGAATTCATCAGATAGATTCAATCATCACCCTTGTGGTGTAAAGCCAGTGAGAAAGTCTGGAAAGAATCTGTAATGGTTCGCCTTACATAAAATCAAACAAAAAACAAATATGATAGTTTAACAAAATATATTGTGAAAACTCCTGATGAAACTTAAAATGGCGTAATGTTGGCCAGCAGTCCGAAGAACCACAATCTGCGATGAATCTAATGTAATACTCATTAATGACTTTACAGTTTGGATAAATTCATGGTTCCTAAATTTTAGTGCAGTTTGACCTTCAACTTTGAATGATGCTTGTTATGCAATTGCTATCTCCAGTTGCACTTGTATCTGTTTAGATATACATATACACATATAACAATAGATAATAAATATTACTATTGAGTAAATGGAGTTGTAGGTGAGAGACGAAATTATGCACAGAAAAAGTGACGAAGCTGTTCATATTTTTGTTTAGCTGCGGCAAAAACCTACGCTATCTTTCTCTCTGCTGGTGCTGGAACATCACCGACCAAGGCCTGGATGCCATCGTGGGTGGCTGTCCGTAAGTAGTCCTATTTACCCTAACCTTTTTACGTTATTCTCTTCTCTTTTTTTCCTTTTTCTTATTTCTTTGTTTAGATTACAAAGCCATCAGCTGAAACCAGCTGGTTTTATAGCGCCTGCAGTGGCCAGCTGCGACTGGCGAAAGGGTATTTTGTTTTCATCAATGAAATATCGAGTAACTCTGTTTACAAGTACTCTCACATTTGATAGTATCAAATTTTGTATAAACTGTCTCCAACATCAGACCAGCCTTATAAGCTGTTTGGAGGCAGTATAAATAATGAAATAAAAAAAGTCATCATAGACGAAATGTAGTGCATAGACAATAATCGATGTTTTTTTGGACGGGCGGTTCATGCGAAATAATACACGAAATGATACACGAGCGATAGCGAGTGTATTATGTCGTCAATCTCGAGTGGTCTAAAGAGCTCACCGTCCCAAAGCCATCGAATGTTGTATTTCTTACATATGGTCATTAATTATAATTTCTATTCCTAGAAATTCTATAATGGGTTTGGAAAAGCTCTAAACGTTGGATATGGCTTCAGCCACTAATAAACAATGGGTAGTAGTTTACTGTGGCCTCATGTATTTTCAATGGGGACTTCGTAACCCATGGGTAAGAAAGTATCTACTGGTTTGGTGGTTAATTTCCCACTCTATGTCAGAGCCCTCTCAGTTCAAAATATATGGGGTTGAGATTTCTACCTAAATTCGTCAAATATATTCGATTGCTACCCTTGTGGAGAAAACCAGTGACAAAAAGCTAAACCTTGAGAAAGTCTGGAAAGGACTTGTAATGGTCGACTGGACGTAAAATCAAACAAACAAAAACTGTGGCTGAAATGGCAATTAACAGTTATGAGATGAAGATAAAATATTGTTTTACATGTCTCATCTAAATATACCGCCTTTCCTCTGTGTCTTTTGTGCCTAAAACTGTCATCGCCCAACACAGAGTTGTATATTTATCCTACACAATTATTCCCTAAACTGTGTCAATCGGTTGTGACATGTTCCTGTTGATTGTTCTGGCAGGTTGCTGGAGACGTTACAACTGGTGGGCGTACATAAGATGAAGGGCCACAGTCTGGAGCGAGTACCGGACTGCATGCCGCATCTCCGACTGCTCGACCTGCAGCAGTGCAACCAGGTACGACTCGAGAACTCGCCCTACCTCCTCGTTTAGTATCAAACGTGTAAAACCCCAGAACTGTCTAAATCCCGCCCTACCTCCTCGTTTAGTATCAAACGTGTAAAACCCCAGAACTGTCTAAATCCCGCCCTACCTCCTCGTTTAGTATCAAACGTGTAAAACCACAGAACTGTCTAAATTTTGCCCTACCTCCTCGTTTAGTATCAAACCCCAGAACTGTCTAAATCCCGCCCTACCTCCTCATTTAGTATCAAACCCCAGAACTGTCTAAATCCCGCCCTACCTCCTCGTTTAGTATCAAACGTGTAAAACCCCAGAACTGTCTAAATCTCGCCCTACCTCCTTGTTTAGTATCAAACCCCAGAACTGTCTAAATCCCGCCCTACCTCCTCATTTAGTATCAAACCCCAGAACTGTCTAAATCCTGCCCTACCTCCTCGTTTAGTATCAAACCCCAGAACTGTCTAAATCCCGCCCTACCTCCTCGTTTAGTATCAAACCCCAGAACTGTCTAAATCCCGCCCTTCCTCCTCGTTTAGTATCAAACGTGTAAAACCCCAGAACTGTCTAAATCTCGCCCTACCTCCTCGTTTAGTATCAAACGTGTAAAACCCCAGAACTGTCTAAATCTCGCCCTACCTCCTCGTTAAGTATCAAACCCCAGAACTGTCTAAATCCCGCCCTACCTCCTCGTTTAGTATCAAACCCCAGAACTGTCTAAATCCCGCCCTACCTCCTCGTTTAGTATCAAACCCCAAAACTGTCTAAATCCCGCCCTACCTCCTCGTTTAGTATCAAATCCCAGAACTGTCTAAATCCCGCCCTACCTCCTCGTTTAGTATCAAACCCCAAAACTGTCTAAATCCCGCCCTACCTCCTCGTTTAGTATCAAACCCCAGAACTGTCTAAATCCCGCCCTACCTCCTTGTTTAGTATCAAACCCCAGAACTGTCTAAATCCCGCCCTACCTCCTCGTTAAGTATCAAACCCCAGAACTGTCTAAATCCCGCCCTACCTCCTCGTTTAGTATCAAACCCCAGAACTGTCTAAATCCCGCCCTACCTCCTCGTTTAGTATCAAACCCCAAAACTGTCTAAATCCCGCCCTACCTCCTCGTTTAGTATCAAACCCCAGAACTGTCTAAATCCCGCCCTACCTCCTCGTTTAGTATCAAACCCCAGAACTGTCTAAATCCCGCCCTACCTCCTTGTTTAGTATCAAACCCCAGAACTGTCTAAATCCCGCCCTACCTCCTCGTTTAATTTTCAATGTACAGCATCGCTCTTCCACATGGTGGTTCGTTGTGTAACAGTATTCAACGGAATCTGTATGATGAGGTTGTATAGATATAACATATATACAAGGTTTCTCTATGCTAAATGTCACACTTAACGGGTATAATTCAAGTTAACAAGCATTGATGAATAACAACAGTTGCCCATGTTGACCTTGACTTTGACATTAAATTTACAATTTCTTTAAAGCTTCTTTTGATAAAGCGCAAAAGTCTGACCTAAAACATCGCTATCTGCATGCTTGATATTTTTTTGATACAGACTTTAAAAGCCTCCACCTCATCCTAAATTTGACCTTGGTCTGACTTCAGGTGATCGATGACCTTGTAGTGGAGGTGGTGCGTAAGTTACCGCAGCTCGTCGCCTACAACTACTATGGGGAGCGCTTCCAGTATGCGCATAAAGATGTCATCATGATCAAATAGTGAGACGAGCTTCTCTGTAATCCACTCCGTCTGTGATATCAATCTCCGTTTCCCAAACTCCAGTCAGCCAATGTCTGTCACTCTACGCTACGCTAAACGTTACTTTTAAAAAAAGTATTTATCTCACCCCTGGTATGTTGAGCATGAGATCCACCAAGAGTGAGTTAGGGCTGGACGATGACCATGTGAAGGAATTGTGGACGTCGGCTGCCCAAATCACTCATTGGATCAGATCGGCTGGGACAATCTGCCTGGTGGATTAGCAAATCGGCCGGAATCGGCCGGACCAGCCCATAGAAAACCCTGTCGCCCGCAATTGTGCGGTCGTCGCCTCTGGCTGGCTGGCCCTGTAAAAACCAGCCGGCCGGCCGCCTCTGAGCGTCGATTTGGTGGATCACATGCTTTATTCACATAGACTTAACATTGGGAAGCCATACTCAACGCCCATGGAGTATTGTAAAAGAATGCTTAATGCGCGATGATGTCATAAACATAAGCCAATTATTCAGTGATAGGGTTGAGATAAAGTCTTGACCGCACTTGATCTGTAGCGACTGAATATACACCATTTGTATTGGTCTGCTATATAACGAATTACTTTACAACCAAAACTCATGGTATATTTTCAGTGGCTACAGATCTCCTCTGTCTATAATGTTAAATAACCTCGACTCCAATTGGCAGTTTCCAAGGTATAATGCCCTATTGTATATATTTTTATAGCCAGAAGCTGATGCATGCGAATATCAAGAACTGGTGGTGAAAAAAAATCCCTTAAGTAAAATGTTACATGATTATTGTATAATTGTTTAATGGTCAAAGACACATGAAAGAAATTATTAAGGTTTTATGAAAGATATTGTCGAAATACCCAACAATATACTGCAGAACTTTGTTTTCCAATTGTGTTGTATATATTTTGTTAGGGATGCAAGTCAGAGATAATAATAAAATCTCGAGGGAAGAACCGCAACTTTCTGGACCCGTGTCGTTTGGGTGTCACTGGGGTACAGTAGAGGTCCAGTTGGGATATGACGAGGTGCGGCCGACTTGCTTTTTTAGAATTTTAATAGATTTTATAATGAGGGTTTACAGATAGGGTGGGGAAAGGGTTTAAAGCTGATATGCCCCCTCCTGCATGAAAAGGAAACCTAAATTTTCCTCATTATGGCAAATCATATAAGTTGAAAATGCAGATGTCTATTGAGGCTCAATAACCTATAGTCGATGTGAATATTGTGATATTTTAGGTGATATTTCTGGAATATTTGGGTGATATTGGTTGCTTTGTTAACCCTTAATGGACGGGTGTCTCTGGCTGAACAACGTGTAAGAACAGACTAGTGTCCGTTTATACCGCCAGGGGACGGGCATGTTGCAGACTTAAATAGCTCAAAATTTGACTGCTCGATCACGACACGTGGTATGATACACTTTTCTCGATGTAACTTTATTTTTGCTCACAAATAGTAAATACAATGTTATACCTATATTCTATGAACATTTTCTGTTCATCGATTCATTATTTCTTAGTTCAAAACAATTTTGTATATCTTGAGATATGATGACTTGAGCCATACGGCCTGGGCCTCAAGGCATCATTCGTCCTCAAAGGGTTGATAAAATCTGTAAAGTTTCTAAATTTGTCTAAAAGGTTGAGGACATGCTGGATTTACATAAGCTGATCTTGTGCAATTTTGATGATCTTTAATCAATATGACATTTTGAGATATCAGTAAATTATTTCAGTACTTGCATCTTTGATTTTTGATTAACAGAAACAGTTTTATTTATAAACCACTCAGGCAATATGATGCTAAATGCATCGATTCTGAGAAAATATAAGAAAATAAGTTGGATCCATTGTTATTGCATCATGTTTATTGCAAGCTTCAATGCCTGCTTCTTTTTTTTTATCATAAATACATTGTATACCTTGTAGATAATGAATAAATGGTGACCAAAGACTCCTTCTTTCTTAATGCTGCTTCTATCAGTATCACAGATTATCCATTCTAAATGTCCTATCCTGTCTTGGCACTACCCCAAGCAGCTGAAACTCTCACATTGGTCTCTCACACTTGTTGTCCTTTCCTCTGGTGCAGTAGTAAGAGAATGACAAAAGCTCTCTAGTCCATGGCACAGAAAGGCCCAGGTGCCTCTACTCTCTACACAGCAGTATTTCTACAAATGGGAAAATACAAGCCTATCACATGTACAAAAAAGGTATTTTCTCAAGTGCTTTGACACTGTCAACATGGAAGAATATGACCGAAGCAGAGATATGCGAATTTGTAAGTCGTGGTTGGACGGAGAACGATGACTTTGATTACTCGGTGTGGATGGTTTACTAATTCGTGGTGCCGTTGATCACAGTTTCTGGTAGTTGAGTGCTTCTGGTGAATCTTCGCGTAACAACATGCCGGGCTGGTGGATGAGGTCCACAATGTAGGGTTTGGGAGGGAATCTCATGCCACCCATCTGAAACAACCATACATCGACTCATTTTACTTGATAAATAATGGCCAACCCATCATAAACAACATTCACATCAACTGAATGTTTGGTACATGATAAACCATGGCCAACCCATCGGAAGCATACAACGTTCACATTGACTGAATCTATGATACATGTAAAACCATTGCCTGCCCATCTGAAACATACAACATTCACATCGACGGAATCTATGATACATGAAAATCCATGGCCCACACATCAGAAGCATATCACTTTCACATCAACTGAATCTATGAGATATGAAAAACTATGGTTCACCCATCAGAAACTTTACATTCACATCGACTGAATATATGATATATGAAAAACCATGGCCAACCCATCAGAAACACAACATTCACATCAACTGAAGCTATGAGATATGAAAAACCATGGCTTACACATCAGAAACATACAATGTACGAATCAACTGAATGTACAATACATGAAAAACCTTGGCCTGCCCTTCTAAAACACACAGCATTCATATCGACTGAATCTATAACACATGTAAAACCATGGCCAACACAACTGAATTACACAATTCTCGTATGTAAAATATGATAGATCCTTAAACCAAACTTCTTAGGAAAACCATGCAAAGTTTTTTCTATCCATTTGGCTTGAGTGACTGACTTACCCCTGGGTCCTCATCGACCAACATGACCACGTTCCAGGCCCGGTTGTACTGGCCACGCACCAGAGAGCAGTTGACAGCGATTCGGTCAGCCAGAGTCTGTAACAAACAGTCATTTATCATTCATTTATTCACGGTCTGCAAGATATAATCAGTTGGGTTTTTTTTGGTTTTTTAAATTTTTTTTACAAAAGACATGTTTGGTAGACATGGAGATGTATAACGAGACTATTAAAATTTCAATGAATGTATGCATTCGCACAAGCTGATTCTCAAAATGGTTACAGTATAACTGCTAAGTGGACCACTAACTATTCCAGGACATACGTTATCTGTCTTGCAGGGTTGTTAGCTTTATCTCACCCCTGGTATTTTCTCCCCATGGACTTAACATCAGGAACCCGTATCCAACGCCCATTGAGTATTTAGAAAAAATACCCAATGGGGGATTATGTCACAAAGGTTAGTCCATTAGTCAATGTGAAGGGTGAGATAAATTCAGAAACCTATTCAAGTTTAGGGTCAGAGCTCGAATTGCGATGTAATTTGCCTTGTGAATTACTACGTGACTCAAACTCGATGGGATACAAGCTCTGATCCTCCATGAAAGGGGCCTCTTCGACTAGGCTGCCATGACTCCGCTGGGCGTGCACCAAACATGCTTATAGTGTACAAACCCATAGGCCCATTCACAGCATGGTAACTGGCCAAAGCTAATTCATTAGGTTTTATCAGTTCATCACTGTGCAGCCGCCACCAGTGAGTATGTAACCTGCTCCACCGCACTGACTCTACGCTAGCTAACACAAGCGCCGTGCACAGGCCATATGGTGCTCTTTTGTTGCCATACTGCTGGCCCAATGGAACATGCCCTGAACAGATAAAAATATACAAGAAATAGGGGAATTCATTCTAAGCTAAACTGCCCTGATTTGTGGGATGCCTCCCTTAGCTGGATATCCTGCAGCTGGGCTCTACCATACCTTGAAGAGCAGTGCCCTGTGGTAGTGGATGCCCGTCTTGATCATTCCGATGGGGATGACGTTCGACTTGAGCTCCAGTTTCAGCTGACTGACGGGCAGTTCCCAGGAGAAGTTTGTCACCTGTCCCCGGTCTATCGGGCCGCCCATCTTATCAGCAACAAACCTGGGATGAACAAGTGCAGGTTTTAGACATGAGAAGACATTAGACACGTGAACATGAGACTACATTTCTCTGGTCCATTGGGCTGACCATCTGTTCAGCAACAAACATGTTATGAACAAGTGGAAGCCAAATTAATGATAAATAAAGAAGAGCAAAGCTCGTAAATTAAAAACAAAAAGTGAAAAAGAGACTATACATTTTTCTCGGTCTACTGGGCCACCCAGCTCATCAGCCAGAAACCTGTTACGAATACGTAGAAGTCTTAGATAAATTCTCCGTAAATTCTATCTCTATGGTCTTTAGATTTAGATGGTGCTGTAAATATAATCAAAGCTCGAGACAAGGTTTGACTCTGTCCACTCAATTTCAATAGTGTTGTTGACAGAAAATCCCATACAATTTGAAACAGTATACTCACAGGTTTGATATGGTGCTGTAGAAAGGTTTCTATATAAAGTTTAACTCTATTGTCTCAGACTTGATAAAGTGCTGTAGACATAATATTCTATACAAAGTCAAACTCCTTAACCACTTAATAGTCTTAGTAGTTCACAACATCCCAAGACAATCAGCAAGCTTTGTTTGTGGTTCAACGTCCCAGGGGACCCTAGGAGTATATAGAGACCATCAAATATTTAAGCTTTTTTTTTTTTTTTGTAGACTTACTTCAGTCAATTCTTTTCAATGTTTTCAAACGTTTCATAAGCAACCAAAAAGATTTGTCTCTTTCAAAAAACTGATTATATCTTTCTTAAGGACACATAGCAAAAACTTACTGCGCAAGCGCGGCGACCTGGTCGCGTGTGGTGGGTAAAGGCTGAATCCGGTCCTTGACCTCCTCGATGTCCTTGATGAGTGCCGGGTCACCGGGCGGTGAGAAAGGCTGCACTTCGGGTGTCGCCTCCTCCATGTCCTTCGTGACATCTTCTTCCTTCTTCTCCTCGCGGTCCCTCTCACTGCGCCGGCCTTTGCTGTGTGATGAAAAACTATCCCATCATTTCTGAATCAATGCTGCCTTCTAGGTACAGGGAGAACATTACAAATGTGCAGGACTGAGAATGATGGGAAGGAACACCAGGGACACCGTCACATGATGTTGTAATAGATGATGGTTTACCTTACAAAAAGTCAAATGTTTCATATTTGCACTTAAATAGCTGAAACTGTATACATCTTGCTACTACAATTTTAGCCAAAGGTAATTATTAGTTCATCCCTAAAGAATAAAACTGATTCTTCCTTTTAAGAATAACCAATTGTTTTCGTTCAAAAATATCACTGCCTTAATCAAGTCTTACATGTATGTTATGTTGTGCTTTACACCATTGCTGTAGAAGCGTGTTGTGCCTGTATACGAAACTGTCAGAAACACCTCAACAAGCCACGATACAGAGTTCTCTGTACAGCAGACCGGGTGATAACACACAGTGTCTGCGTGAAGCGCAACAAGGTTAGGGAATTCACCACACTGTTGGACTGTCGCAACCCTCTCATAACTTCTCACTGGTTCGAAGTATTTTTCTTGAATCGTTAGGGCTTGATTCCATCTGGCCAAATTTGGTGCTGATCACTGCTCAGGCCCGAATCAGGGAGCTGCTTTAGCCCTGTTCGGAATAGAGACCCAAAATGGCCTGAGCAGTATCGGGACATAATTCGCATGGAAGAAATCAAGCCTTTAGAGTTCTCACCTGTCTGTAAGCAGTGAGAATACTACTAGGACCTAGTGGATAAAGAGAGCAATACACAATTTCTGTCAATTTTAATTCTTAAGGACTTTAAGCGATATATAGTAAGAAATCTCACTGCATAGACACTAATTGAGAACATTTCTCACAAGCTATAAGCCATAGCTAGTAGGAAACCTCACTGCTAATGCAGGTGTTCCATTGGGCTGGCCATGAATCCAACACATTGGGCATCTGCCAAATTTATAGTTTATAAATCCACAGGCCAGTTCAAAGGGCGATGTTGCATGGCAGTAGTGTGAGCTACTTTTGTAGGCATGTAATCGCTGATCGGCTGCCATATGATGCTCTTTTGTGGTCGTGGAATATGCCCAATGGAACACACCTTTTAGAGACAGGTAGGAACTTTCCTTTTTTACAAGCCTTAAGTAGTCAAAATCAAACTGCTTTGATAGAGATCGGTGAAACCTTTTCTTTCTCACAGGCCCTAAGCTGTAAATAGAAAATCTCACTACATAGAGCCAGGTAGAAATCTTTAAAGAAAAAGGCTTCCAGCCAGTGAGAAGTTGTGAGTGGGGTGCCCACCAGCCCGCGCCAACTTTTGTACAATGATCAGTGTGCACACCACAAACCTTCGCGCTATGTATAAAATTAACTATCAACACGTCAGCGCTTTGTACAAGTCGCATGGTTACCTTGATTTGACCGATTTACTGCTGTAACGTAACGAAACTGACTACAGTAACACGTGTATGCCACCATCTTGTATTTTAAGTATGATACCAATGGCGGCAAAAATTCAATATGGAATATATCAGTTTCCTATTGTGCATGATTTCTGAGTATCAATATTAAATAGTTCAACTTCTCTGAGACTGAAGTTTGATAAAATACTGCTTGATATACAAAATCACTGAATTTGAATATGCACTCAGATAAACAGGTATTTAAAGTGTATCTTTTCATTTTTCCCCCATTGAAAGTTTTACTTTAATGATTGAAGAGTACTTTTGAACAAAAGAGGAGGTAACCATTTATTTGGAGAAACTTAACACAATTCTAACTTTACAACACGAAATACACAGGTTTGGGAGGAGTGACTCAAACAAATCACAAATAAATATCTATGGACAGATCAGGTCGGAATTTTCATTCAAAAATGTTCTCCTCAAAAATTCTTTTTTCCAACAAATGTGTCTAGACAATCATATATATCTTTGTGGCTTATAATGCCAACTAGGCTGTGATAAATAATCTTCAATAAATGTTTAAAATTGACCACAAAATTCCACTCAGATCTGGGAGGGGCACATATGATACTACAAGCAATGTTGGGGAGCATCGACAAACTTCACGCGGATACTCCTGAGAATACTTACTCTGGTGATTTGTGTCTGCAGCACAGTAGGGAAAGGTGAGCATTACTCTGAGAACAACACTGACATGCGGACATGGCAGTAGGACACGCTACAACATGGTATACAGTCAAACCTCCCTACTTTGAATGTCTACTGTCACCCAAAGATTGTCTGAAGTAGTGAATCATTCGAAGTCATGAAGCTAGGTCAGACTGGAGGGCGAGGGAAGGATTCGAGTACCCATAGTCCCTTTCCCTGATCCCGTATAGGAATCAGAGAGCAGGACATGTATGATATTGTCTATCAGTGTCAGATTTGAGAGTGCTGCGGGGAACAGGGTCTCGCGGCTGGCAAGGGGTGCAGACTTTTGCAACAAGTTGGAGGGGTCATTTAGTGTGGCCAGTTGAAGTAAAAATATATTTCATTATGATTAGACTATAAACATTGAAGTATAAAAGTGTCCAAAGTCGAAGTATTGGACAATTTGAGGTTGTATATACAAAAATAGAGAGCAAATGGCCATAGTCTACTTATGTGTCTGAGGTTTAGTGGTATTCAAAATACCGAGCATTAGATGTAGCGAGGCTTGACTGTACGCTCTCATGCATTCTCAGCACCACACGCTCTTATCAACACAGGAAAGTACAACTAGTACCAACTTATTATTGTCACCATAAGTGTAGATGATCTACAGAACATCACTGAACTACTTTCACGGAGATTACTTATTGAGTCTGCCAATTACACACATTGTTCATATTCCACATCATAATTATAGACTGTATCCAATGATTCTGTTTTAGACTGTTGTTGGTTGAACTTGTGCCAGTTGGTCATAAGGGTGGGTATTTGCATCGGGGTACTACAAATAATAGTTCTACGAAAAATAAGACACTTTCAGGAAAGATTCGTGACTTTAATGTTCAGTGAAACCCGACATAGGTTCTAGGTATTCCCTTCAGAAATCAAAATATTGTCCAGCCAATCACACTGTTCATTTTACTTAAAGTGCCATGTTATTCAAGTCTGACCAGCATAGTTCTTTGACATAAGTTTGAATTAGCAATAAGGAGACTTTCACTAAAGGTAACAACTTAACATAGTACAAACTCTGGGGGATAGAGGAAAGGGGACATCAAAAATAGCACACATTTACACATCTTATTTCATTAAAAAGAGTCTATGTAAGTGAGCAACAGGGAGATGGTAATTCAACTTGGATATCACCAACTAGCTTAATGATAACTAGCTTAACACTAATTCAAAAGAGGTTTAGGAGGAAAGAAACTAGATTACTGTAATGTTTAAGGAGCTGATTATGTAGCAGTTTTTTATCCTACAGTATTATTACGGGATCTATATCTACTGATTCAATCACCTTGACTTTGTTTCTAAAGCCTATCTATAACCGATTCTCACCGACCAGATAGCTAATTTTAATCGAGAATAATCGGGAGCAGGGATGTTGATGTACGTGGGAACCCGACTCTCACCGATTGTAATCGGGTATTACCCACGATTAATGCCCGATTCCCGTCGGGAAGAGGTGTGATCGGGTCCGATAAATGAGCTGATATGAGACAAACCTGGATCTTCCCAAGGGCAATTAGTGACTTTGTTCTGTCAATGGTTGTGCTTGGAGAGTGATCGCCCAAGCTGTAGATTCTCTGACTGATCGCAAGTTGGGATATGAATTGATCTCACTGATAGGAATTTCTTTTGTTTTTTTCACTGATAGGAATGAGAGAAATTTGTAACCACACTTGATCCGTATCCACTGATACTGATTCACTTTGTTTTGCTATGTTATCTCCACAACCAAATGCATTGCATATTTTTTATGGCAGCTCCTTCTTAGTATACTATCCCTAGTATTTTGAATTATTTATGAGAGACTTAACATGTTTATCTATTTCCATTTTGTTTTCCCTGTTGACCTAAGCTGAAAATTCAATTTTCAGCTAGTAGTTGATGAAAGATTAATGTTTAATTTTCTTTATATTTTTCTTCATGATACTGAAACATGTAGCATAAAATCCTCCACTTCAAGGCTTATGGTGACAGGGCAGCATTGTCGTCTGCTCAGTCAAATGTTATCCGCTCAGTCAAATGTTGTCTGCTCAGTCAAATATTGTCTGCTCAGTCAAATGTTGTCTGCTCAGTCAAATGTTGTCTGCTCGGTCAAATTTTGTCTGTTTAGTCAAATTTTGTCTGTTCAGTCAAATTTTGTCTGTTCAGTCAAATGTTGTCTGTTCAGTCAAATGTTGTCTGTTTAGTCAAATGTTGTCTGTTCAGTCAAATGTTGTCTGCTCAGCAATGATGTCTGCTTAAGGGCCTTTTCCACCAGCCTGTCATGGATCTCTGCTGAGCATGTCCCAACCATGCTTATAGTAAACAAACCCAAGAGCCTGATCACAGGCAGTGGCAGCATGGCGGCCGTGTGGGCGCCAGCAGCATGTACCTGGCAAAAGCTAATTCGTTAAGTTTTACTGTTTCATCGCTATCCAGCTGCCACTGGTGAGCGTGTGACCTGCTCCACTATACTGGCTTCTATACCCAAGCTAACATGCCTGCCATGCGGTGCTTTTTTGTTGCCATACCATCGGCCCCATGGAGCATGCCCTTTCGTCAATTAGTGACTGCTCAGCAATGATATCTGCTTAGTCGATTGGTGTCCACGCAGCAATGATATTTGCCCACTGAGACATGAGTTACTTAAATATTTCAAGTATTATTAGATTTGTCTTTAAAGCCTGTCCTGAAATGAAACTCCCAAGCAGATGTTAGCTGCTGCAGGTTTTGTTCAACAGACAGGCAACACAAAAGAGGAGCAGGGAAGGGTTGAGAGCATGCAATTATTAGTGCGAAGGTGAAACTACAGGTGGCAACAGGTGCGGAAGTGACGAAGCAGGGTGCGCAGTGCGCATGCCTACCCTCGACCCCCCTGGCGGGAGCTGCGTCCAGTGACCGAAGACTTGGAGGACTTCTCCAGTGTCTCCATGTCAGATGACTGGGGGACCGGAGTGGGAGGCTTCCTGAAAGCAACATTCAGCGCATGCGCACGACTTGAGAACAACAGCTAGGTGAGACGAGAGCTTCACACTGCCCGCAGCGCTGTGTATGTTTTACACTGCCCGCAGCGTTGTGTATACAAAGATAGTCCAGGAGCGATTCACTATGAGTATGCTAAGTATGACACTGCAGGAAGTGACTTGGAACCAGGGGCACTGCGAATGTGAAGGTTCGAGCTTGTCGAATCCTCTAATTTGTGGCTGATGATTAGTTTTTTGTCATAAATGAGAAAAATCAGGTCTTTCATTCATTTTTACTGATAATATAGGACAATTTTGGATCTAATGTAGAGAAATAACTTCGTATTTGAGCTAGTTTGTATACACTTTCCTGCAGGTTCATGTTTTCTAGCAAACAAAGCAACTTATGACCGAGCAACCCCTACACACTGAAGGTATTCAGATACAATACATATTGAATACTTCATGCTATTTAAGTTGTAACTACAAAGAATTACAAGAATCAGTGATGACCATAACAAAATATGTGACATTTTCTTTGTCCCTCACGAGTGCAAAGGACTGGATTGACAAACAAAGTGAGATATTTGAAGGCATGCTGGTGAATGTTTGGTTTTATCTCACCCCTGGTATTTTGTTGCCATAGACCTAACATTAAAAACTCGTACTCAACCCCCATTGAGTATTGTAAGATATTCAACAGCCCATGACGTCATGAACATTAGTCAATATGAATCAGTCAGTGATAGGGATGAGATAAAACCTGAACCGCACTCAATCCATAGCCACTGATAATATGCAATTCATTTTGGTTTGCTGTGTAATCTCACTCGGCTTTGCCTTGAGAAATTACACCTCAACCAACGCTCTTGGCATATTTTCAGCAGCTACAGCTCTTGATGTAGTTCCATCTTAGCACCATCCAGAAGCTTTGTGTTCTCTCTGTATCTCATGACTTGTAAACACTGTAAAGAAGCTCCATTGTTACATGTATTCTGATTGGGTCATTTGGCAAGAAATTAGTCACCCTGTCCATTCTTAACCAATCAGAAGATAGCTTACTCTTTTAATTAAAATTGTATTTCTTGTGATTTCACAATTTATCAATACCAATGCTTCACCTTTCCTTCTGACCAAAGGAATAGTTAAATAGTTTAGCAAGTTCCACCACTATGAATGATATTTTTCTACTGTTGATTGCTGACACTACAGTAGATATGGATAAATTTGAAACCTGAATTGTTAAAATATCAGCAGCTTTTGACAATCTTTTTAAAGGATTGTGAAACGGAGTAATAATACCAATCATGAGATACTGTAAATCATAATGTGTCTAGTGACGAATATATTAAACAAAAACTCTGGTAACGACAAAGTACAAATAGCTACTTGGTGAAGTAGACTGCAAGCATTAAGAGCTTTGAGAGACAGCGTGAAATACTCACTCGGGCTTGGCATTGACGAGGAGGATCGGTCGTCTCTGGTTGATGTCCACAGCGCAGTACTCTTCGAGAGTGAGGATCTGCGCACCGGGTCGAACCTGACCCACATCGAAGAACCCGTCAACAATTGCATTGTTCGCACCTATGAGAAAATCAAACACAGCAAAGGGTGTTACAAGAAGGTTTCCTGCAGATTCTGTCAGCTATAAGCAAACTTTTCTTTCTTATTATTTTGGGAGCTGAAACAATAGGCTGGATCACCCCAGGACTAATCATCTTTCTTGTTGATCCATAAGTTTTTCCGAATGAATAATATCACAGACTACCAAACGAATTGTATAAAATTGTAGCGAGAATTTCTACTGAATTCACTGACCATGAACCGAACACATATTATATTTACATATCTTACCCGATCCACAATAATTTTCAATGATGTGCAATTCTTGCTATTTTATTATTTAAAGATTAGGGAAAACGTCTCAAAATGAATCACACTAATTTCAATGATGAAGGCTTACTTTACGTATTAAGAAAGTATTACATGAGTGTGGCCAGTTGTAATTACAGAAAAAGTAATGATTATAAGACTAATAAGGAACTGCATTGAGATCCATAGCCACTGACAATATGCCATGAGTTTTGGTTGCGGAGTAATCTCACGAGGCAAAGCCGAGTGAGATTATGTAGCAAACCAAAATGAATGGCATATTTTCCGTGGCTATGGATCGAGTGCGGTTAAGATTTTATCTCGCCCCTATCACTGACTATTTGGCTTAAATGTGTGACATCATCCCCTATTGAGTATTTTTCAACAATACTCCACGGGCGTTGAGTACGAGTTTCCAATGTTAAGTCTATGGGGAAAAAATACCAGGGGTGAGATAAAACAATTTACTTAATACATTTTAGCACTTACTTAGATAACCACTCAAGGCATATTTTGCTGAAAGGTTGTTGTCTAAGAGTTTTCCTGTGGCTATTTCTGTGAATGCATTCTTCTTCGTGTCTGACAGCATCATATTCTGCATCACCTCGAGACCACTGCAACGAGACCAGACGATACGTTAGGTATGAACATTTATCAGATGACAATGAGATAGGAACAATTACCGTAATACAACAAGACGAGACGTTTCGTGAGATATGAACATTTATTTAACGTCCCAGGGGACCCTGAGGGTATATAGGGACTAACTAATGGTTCAGCTGGTTTTATACCACGAAGGTGATGACAAAATCTATGAGATGAATTTGGGCAAAAATCTCACCCCTACACATTTACCAAGGTAAAAGATCTTTTATTTCCCATGCCACATAGACATGGTGTAAGAAGGATTGGTCTTTGATATAGCAGTAAATTTACCACTGCTAGGTATGAAGGAGAAAGGTGGCTGCAGTGAAACTCGAACCCACAACCTTTGGATTACAAGTCCAGTGCTTTAACCACTGCGCTAACTCTCCACCTCCTTGTCACAATGCAACAAGAAAAAAGGCTACACGAGATATGAACATTTATCACGACGCAGTGTGACTCCTCGAACAGCTATCATATTGCAGAATGAAAAAAACCCTAAATGAGATATGAAGAACTACCATACTGCAGAGTGTACAAAACAGTCCAGAGATAATAACAGCTCAACAAGACTAGTCACTTCAAGAGAAATACAATGAATTTTACAAAATGTTGCAGTTGAGTCTGGTTTTCACACTCTCCCTGCACATACGTCGAGCTGTTTGGACTGCTCCGTTATAGTGATAAATGTCTTGGTAGATTACTTTATAGTGATAAATGTCTTGGTAGATTACTTTATAGTGACAAATGTCTTGGTAGATTACTTACCCAAATTTACAGATGTCTACGGACGTCGCTTCATCCACAGCACACACGGCTATGGCCCATGATGCACTGCGGCGGACGTCATCGTTCCCAGAATGCAATAGTTTAACTAGTGGCTCTATTCCATTACTTTCTCTGAACTGTGGAAGAAGAAATATATTCGAGATGTACTGTATGTTTAGGTTACATGGAATTAAGATAAAGAAATACAAAAAAAATGAAACGGGCCGTATTTTTTCATCAAATGACCTCGAACAGCCACCTGTATGGGCTTAGTAACCTCGTTTTCTCATATTACTGCACATCCACCTTTGATATGACCTTTCAACAGGAATGTGGAACAGATGGATATGTTGAAAAGACACAATGATTTCAGCATACAGACTGGTAAAGTATTCTAATCTATTAAGAATATCATATGTTATAAAAGGTAGTATATTCATTAAAAGCAGTTTGAAACTGCTGACTTGACGAGTCGTGACGACACTCACCAATGCCCGTGATGCATCATCCGCCACGAAGGCAGCCACCGCCATCGCTGCTTTGCTGCACACCTCTGTGTTACTGGATGAGAACAGAATTTAGATTATTGATGGACTTCTATCAAAGGTACGTTAAACAAGGCAGCTGTTAACTGGAACAACAGACATATAATACATCTATCGTAATTCAACTAGATAATACCAAAGTTACGACAATCGCAATTTGGCTGGAGAAAAATTATCATGATAAAAGATCTAAACACTGTATGTCTCAATAATCAATTCCAGGGAGCATTTTTTTTATCAATAATCAGTAGAAATGGCCAAAAATACTTGGTATAAACTACCCGAGATCGTAGTCAATTTGAATTCATGCAAAAAGGGTCATGTGCATAATGATCTTTGCGCAGCGGTAGCTGAGCAAAGACAGTAGCAGAACAGGCCGAGTTGTTTAAATCCAAATTGATTCTCACGGAGGGTCATTAGTATTTATCCTACCCAGTCTCCACAAAATTTAGATTGAATGAACAGTTGCATAAAAAAAACCAGTTTATGCCAGGTTCCATTGAATACAGTCACTATACTTTTTATAAGGGGTAAGACAAAGGCATGGCTAATAAGGGGACTGGTTTTGCCTCTGATCCATGAAGGTTTCGCTGATTATTGTTCTACTCACTTTGACTTCAAGGGTTCGATAAGGGCAGGAACAACACCGAGTCTCTGGATCTCCGATCGGAGCGTCTCGTCAGTGGCCATGTTGGTAAGGACGCAGGCTGCGTTCGCACTTGCCAACTCGCAACTGTCACTGAGCATCTCTATGAGAGGCTCGATACCCTTTTTGTCCTTGACCTCACTGTGAACAGACAAGGATGGTATATGAGGAAAAAAACAGCATGCAAATTCAGTATACAAAGACAATAATTCATTACTTTTTTTAAAATGAGTGGTATGAGGATAAAAACTGATGATAACATTCACAGCAGATGAGGAGAGAATCATCATCATTCAGTACAAAATTGGCAGAAGGAGTAACGACTCAAGGGTGTGTTCCATTGGGGTGACTGTGATTTCTATGCAGTCAGGAGTCTGCCAAACATGCTTAAGGTGTGCAAATCCCACCCGCCTGTTCCACAGCTGACGTTGCATGGACCTCGCGGAACCCAGCAACAGGCCTCATTCTCTAAAAAGAACAACGACTCCCCATTTCGTTTTGTAGCATGTGCATTATGGTCAGGTCGTTCAATATGGATATTTTCATCAGTGAGTACTATTGTAAAACTGGATGAGGTTTAATCTTGGCCACCTTATTCCACGACTGGAGTTTGGCAAAGTGACTTCATGAGGCGAAGCCGAGCGAAGTCCGGAGCCAAAACTTCAGGAGTGGAATGCGGTGGCCATGATTAAAACGAATCAGGTTTTGATTTTATCCTACCCTATCTCCTTGATTTTGGAATATTACGTGATAACAATGCTGTATGCCACTAGTGGCATATAAAACTCCGTATGCCAGTCAGCGTGGCATACGGAAACCCAATGTTAAGCCTATGGGATTTTATATTAGGGGTAGGATAAAGTGTTAGGCAGGAGTGATCACTTACTTGCAGTTGTAAAGGTTTCCTTGTGTCAGGTTGCCCAGAGCCATCGCTGATGCCTCGCGAACATCCCCAGAATCGTTACGCAACATCTTGATCAAAGGTTCAATCCCCTCTGAATAGGAAAAGAAGTATACAATTATTGCTACTGAAAATAAAGAAAAGTAGTTCTTAGGAAGGAGCTGCTGAAATGCACTCCAGTGAGCAGTCAGACTATGGCAAGGACATGCTTTCTCTCTTCTCAATTGTGAAAACTTGCAAAATATACTGAAAAAGTGGCCTTCCATTAAGAAATGGAAAGCTGGAATATAAAGTGCTGATTCCACCAACGCAATGCATATGCCATGTTGTATCTTGGTATACCTTGGTACAACTTATAGTACCATGATATATCTTACATCCTTTCCCGTGACATGCGTGTGCGATGATATACATATTCTTTTGTGATGATTTGAGTGCATTTTAGTGCTCCACCACTGCGATGCCTCACAATCTATTGCCAACATATTACGGCATACCGCGTCATATTGCGGTAAGAACACGGCAAAGGTTCTAAACTGGACCGATTATTTGTGGCAAAAATTTAAGCTGTTATTCAAAACCTAGCAAGACAACCAAATTGTGACAAATCCCGCTATATCTTGTGTGTTGGTGGAACAAGCACTTTAGATTTATAAACAGAAAATCCTACTTTCATCAGGGATCCTCTTACCAAGGATTGACCAATCAAACATCACCACGAGTTGGCGCGCCACTCACCCCATTGTCCAATGGAATCTCTCGACACAAGGTTTTCTGCCATCACGCCCAAAGCATGCGCAGCTGCGATCTGAACGTTGAGGTCTTCGTGTGTGAGCAACAGGATGAGCATGCGCTCTACCTCCTGTTCATGAAGTAACTTCCGGTTGTCAGCTAGAAATCAAAAATATTTTCTGACCAGTGAGAAGTGGAAATATTTTTCAAGTGGAATTACTGAATCAGAGAGACCCAGAAAACATGGAACAGACATCGTTGTTGGCCATGGAATGGGGCTGAGGGTCTGTGGGGAGGTTCAAACCAATATTTTATTGGTGTGAATGAAGCAAAATTGACAATATTTTTGTTTTGAACAAGAAAGATCATTTTATCAACTGGAAATGAAAGCAAGGATTTCCATAAAAAAGGTGGAAAACTGCCATCTCTGTTCTGTAGTAAGTTAGGATTAGCAAGAACTATGGTACAATGGTACTTTACAATTTCAGCGAAAATCTCAGTGAATAATGAAAAATTTTATGTGAATTTCAGCTCTTTTTGGACTTGCTGTCTATTCATAAATGCTCTATAATATATATTAGTTTTCATAGAAAAACAAATAAAATATGCTGAGGTACCATTTTTGGCTGCTCTAGCGATGGCCTTGGCAGCGTGTTGCTTGACTTCTGGTAGAGTAGGGATGACCGATTCTCCATCACCTTTCTTAGCCTTGTCATCTGGAGAAAAGTTAGTAAAACATTCACTCAGATCAAATCAAGGCAATTAACAGGCATAAATATTCAAATTTTTATCAAATAGATATATGCAGTAATGAGATATGAGGTATCGGTAGTTTAAATCAAGGTATTAAATGTAGAACATGAACTGAGGGTATTCCATTGTAAGAGTGAAGTTATATATTATATCATAGTATTATATATGTATATGAAAATGTTGCATAGAGTTGGATTAGGAGATCAGTTTCACGCTATAAAATCCCTCCATGGATAAAATGATTATGGAAAAAGATGATAGTTTTATAATGGCTAATTCCTTTTAGTAAAACCAAATTTTCCGTCAAATTAAATTGAAGACAACATCTTAGAAGAAATAAATAAAATTTGATGATCAAGCAGTAAGCGTTTGCGCATGCGTGCAGTTTGCCTGCGTGGTACACCGTTAGCCATCAAACACCGTTAATTATTAGTGCCGGAAACACTGTGGAGATTAACAATCCAGCACCTGGAGAGAAAAGTCTGTATTTACAACTGAGGAAACAGAAAACACCTAACGAATCAGCCAGATATGTGGCATGAATTTCTCCATGCGAAAAGACGATACAAAAATACTTAGTAGAAACGACCCTTGGTGAGTCATTTTCGATTCATGCAACAAGGCCTGTGTGCATATTGATCTTCGCAAGGCGGTAGCTGAGCGAAGACCGTATGAGCGGAGTTGCTTAAATCCAAATTGATTCTCACGGAGGGTCGTTAAGTATTTATCCTACCCCGTCTCTATGATTTTAGATTGAATGAATAGTTGCATAAGAAACATTTCATGCCACGCCCCATTGAATACAGTCACTCAATGTTGAGCCTCTGGCATTTTTTATTAGGGGTAGGATAAAGTGACAGGAACAAGAAACTAAAATCATGCACATTAACCTTGTAGTGATAGACCCTTATTCTGTTGTTCTATATTTGTGCCCTATCTATTAGGGGAACAAATATTTGCTCTTTGCCCTGTAATGGTCCTTTCACAATTTAGCTATTAAATATATATTTGACTGTTTTAAATGTTCCAAACTTATATATTTTGGGTTTCTCTCCATCTGTGAACAGATTCATCATAATTTCAAATCTTTTTTTTTTTTAATTTGTCTCTATTTTTAAGTCAATTTACCATCATTAGCTTAAACACCACTAATTTAACTGATGAGAATTTTGAAATTTTCACTGATGAATGTAATAAAAATTGTCAAAAATGTCAAAATTACCACAGAAGAATATAGAGAGTACCTGCCTGTTTAGAAAAAAAAAGCTAAATTCTCCAATTTAGGTTCATTATCAATACCTGTGTATGGAGAGTGAACATCAATGACAAGTGAAGTTTTGAACAGCGGTTGTGTCTCGTGCATGCACAACGAGCTGGGAATGATACGCTGTGCAGCAGTGGAACAGAGACAATTCATACTCCATTATAAAAGAGAACATGCACTACCCCATGACGCGTCACTAGGACTGGGTGATGCAATGGATCCTGAAACAGTGATCATACCTGGACTGTTACAGCGTTAACAGTGATGAGGAGACTGTTAACTGTGACGTGAGACATTATTTCAGTGTGATGTGGACAGTTTTTCTCACGCTGGTTGAATGTGTCACTATTGTACAGTCAAGCCTCTCTACTTTGAATGTCAGCTGTCACTCTAAAATTGTCTGAAGTAGTGATTTATTTGAAGTCGTGAAACTAGGTCAGACTGGCATCGGAAACATAGGAGGGCAAGGGAGGGACTCAGAGTGAGAGGTATTGTGATCAGACCTTGGACAGTAGCACAGTTTAGGGGCCATCCATAGATGACGTCATGCACCCAAATGGAGGGGGGGTTCAGTCTCCATTTTAATACCAGCTGGAGCTGTTACTAGTGTGGCCAGTCAATGCAAAAACATTTTATTCTACTTAGACTATAAACCTTGAACCATTAAAGTGTCCAAAGTCGCAGTACTGGATAATTTGAGGTCACATATATACAAAAATATTCTGTAGTTTTTTTTACATATCAGAGTTTTGGAGGTATTCAAAGCACTGAGCACCTGAAGTAGGAAGGCCTGACTGTATAGTGTGATAATGAATGCGTTTTATCATCGCTGCGCATGCACCATGCCAATTTAAAGTTACCGTCGCTATCGTCATCGGAGTAATCTTTGCGTACAGAGAAACAAGTTCTTAAATAACTATCACACCATAGGATTTACAAGTATGAAGACTAACCACAGCGTACTTATAAGCAACCGAATTACAGTCTATGATTTCACCATGCAAGCTTTGATGGTGATCAAAAGATGATATCACCAAAAAAAATCATGGAAAAGAATATGTAGAAAGTATGTACAATGTAAGGTAGACATGTTTGTCTGCCTTGACTGATAAGACTTGGCAATGTAAATATGAAAAGAGGCTGGGCTGGTTACTATGAGGAAACAAAATCACCAAGTACATAGTGATGGCTGTTTGAGGTCTTTCGTCCTGATGCCATACGCGAAGGGCCAAAGTTACAGGATAAAGGACCCAGAATGGCCAACTCTACAGGCTCAGTAACTACGTCTCCTTATTATTATATACCTGAAAATCATGAAAAACTGCCTTTTTATTTACTTTCGAAGTCATCGATTCACAGCCTGACAGCGGACCGAACATTATGTATCGTCATGACCAGGAAAGGGTAGTATTTCCTAGAAGTTCATGCACAGGTATATAATAATAATAATATAGGTTGGCACAGTCTACAGGTCAGTAGAAGCAGTGAAGCGCTGCTATGCTGTGAGAGTAACTGGGGCTGCGGGTTTCGGGGAGGTCTACTATGTATATGTCGCTGGCCGGCCTACTGCTGGTGTTTACTCCGTAGATCCTGGTTAGTAGTTCTTATCTCCCTATACCAAACAGAGGCAGACTCACTGCCCACATCCCCCGGGTCCTCCACCAGTGATACTCTATCTATACCAACCATTTAATTAATTATCATATCATAATTAATCAATAGTCAAAGATCAAATATGTAGCAAGATCTTCGCCTTGCTACTAATATGACATGTTGTTGCAATTGTTTTCCATCAAATGAAAATTAGCTTTGATTTGTTCCGATGGACACAAGATACCAAAGAAGCCGAACCACATGCATTCCTCTGCGAAAACATGGTTACGGTTGGTTGGATATTGTTGAGTATGGATGAAAATGTGTTTGTTTGCGAATTGTTGAATATGATTGCACATGATTGCTTATGTGTGTACGGTAATGAATTGTTTAGTTTACATATCCTCAACAATAACAACAACAACAACAACAAAATTAAAAAAAAAAAATTTTAAATACTACTTTTGAAGATTGTTACCACAAGAATTTCCTTAAAAAGTTAATTTAGCCTGAGAATTTGTTGATTATCTATCACCATAGCTGATGAGCTGGGTTTCAAGATATGTGGTTGGTATAATCACGTTTCGATATAGAGTTTAGCACGGCTATTTGTAAGAATTCTGTTTCAGGACAGAGTTAGAGTCTGTATGGTTGTTATAATCATGTTTCAGTACAGAGTATATATGGTGGCACAATCATGTTTTGGAACAGTGTCAAAGCATCTATTGTTTGTACAATCATATTCAGGTATAGCATTGTGGCCTGTATATTTGGTATAGTAATGTTTCAGGACAGAGATGTAAGCAGTATAGTTCGTTAAATCATGTATCGGTACAGAGTTAGGAACCTGTAAGGTTGGTATCAGTACAGAGTTGGAGCACATGAGGCTTGTAAAATCATGTTTCAGGACAGAGTTGTAGCCTGTATATTTGGTATAATAATGTTGCTGTACAGTATAGTTGGTTAAATCAAGTTTCGGTACAGAGATTGAACCTGAAAGGTGGGTGTATGTTTTGGCACAGAGTTGGAGCACATGTGGCTGGTATAATTATATTTCAGGAGAGAGTTGTAGCCTGTATATTTGGTATAATTATGTTTTGGTACAGAGTTATAGACTGTATATTTGGTATAGTTATGTTTTGGTACAGAGTTATAGGCTGTATATTTGGTATAGTTATGTTTTGGTACAGAGTTATAGGCTGTATATTTTGTTAATGCATGTTTCAGTACAGAGTTGTAGGCTGTATATTTTGTTAAATCATGTTTCAGTACAGAGTTGCATGTGGTTGGTATAATCATGTTTCAGGGGAGAGTTGGAGCCTGTATGGTTGGTTTGATCATGTTTTGGTACAGAGTTGGAGCATGGTTGGTTGGTATAATTTTTTCTCGGTACAGAGTTAGAGCATATCTGACGGAGGACCCCACCTTGAACCAGAGCTATACTACAGGGCGCGCATGTCAACCTGGAGTTACGTAACCCCAGAGTCATGGCAATAAGGTACGGCTAGCAAACTGAGATAGATCGGATACCTCCTCCTTTCGCCTTTCCTCTAGCAGACCCTGATCAGAAATACAAGACGTGGGTTTTTAACGATACCAAACTAGACGAACACCAAGACAATACAGACCCAGACATTACTAAGGGATAATCAGTGAGTCTCTTCCAACCACAAATATGCTTGGAGAGTGATCTCCACATTAGACATAGCCATGGGTGTAGCAGACTCGAAGGCTCTTTCTAAAGTTGGATCCAGATTTATTCTATCCCTAGAATTTAAACAACTCTTTATATTAGAAAAGGATTTGTTAAATTAGTTTTGATTCACTTCTTTTGATGCCTGGAATACATCTTGGGGGTATCAACTCGTGATCAATTCACTCAGTTTCCAGATATTTATGTTTGTTACATACATTATTTTTATCTCACCCCTAGTACCTTTTTCCCATATACTTAACATTGGGAACTCGTACTCGACACCCATGGAGTATTGTACAAAATAATACTCAATGGGTGATTATGTCATAAACGTTCGCCAATTGGTCAGTGATAGGGGTGAGATAAAATCTTAACTGCACTCGATCCATAGCCACTGAAAATACACTTTGGTTTGCTACTTAACCTTACTCAGCTTTGCCTCGTGAGATTACTCCACAACCAAAACTCATGGCATAATTTCAGCGACTACAGATCTCAATGCAGTCTCTTCAATCCTGATAACTATATCCCAGGGATAGAATAAAGTGCCATATCACATACCGATAAACCAGTGCTTCATACTAAGCACCTGTCTAGTAAGTTAGAGTCAAAGTTACGGAACCAGATCTCAGGGGGGAAAATATAAACATAGTACACAGATCACATTTAAATTAGTTGTGGACAATATATTCTAATATCAGATTTTCTTTTTTTTTGTTGCTCTTAAAAAGTCAGTAGTCACGTCCAGGCAGAAATTAATTTTTTCTAGCATTTTTTTAACTAGAGATGATGTATATTTGTGTCCAATATTATGCATCAACATCCAATAAACCAATTAGTAATTATCTCATTATTTAATGAGATTTTTTTCACACGACGTGCTCCACTCTGGAAGAAATAGTTAAGCAGAGAAGAGCGACAAGTCCACGTGGTTATCAACAAACGTGCGATGTTTTAATAGCGACACCACATTTAGTTAAACACATCCATGGGTGAAAGTTATCAGCACCACATAGAACCACCACTGCCCTGACAAAGCTTAAACCGTTCTTAACACTACCACCCACATAGATAGAAGGGAATATAATTTAAAAAAAGAATATTTCTATTAGGGGGAAAAAAACTGGGGATAGGAGAAGACGAATACAAAACTTTCACCCATGCTTCATTGGAATCAGATTTGTATCCATTAGTAAATCTATCTAGGAGGTTTATTCAACCAAAAGAGATACAGGCCTAGGCTCACAAGCAAACAGCCTTGGTGATTGTTTATATCCTCCTAATTAATTATAATCGCCACAAATTTAGAGGTACTTATCATTAATTAAGATCGAGCCATTCCAAGAACCATGCTTATTCTGCCGGACGTAAGCTAAATTCCTAACTATTACAATGTGACCGGTCGTAGTTTTTGTGGGATGACAAACGCAGCACACGTTACTTACTCGGCTTTGGCGTGCCACGCTGACTTTCTGAAATAGGTCACCTAACTTCTCACATCTACCAATGTGTGGTACATATATTGTCATCACAGACACACAAACAAAATTTTAATGAAAATAAAAAGTAGTTACCCAGCCACCATTTTTAAAATCCAAGAACAGCCCATAGACGAAGTATAGGTTTTCAGTACACAATATTCAAGTCCATTAAGGGTGTGCTCCACCGGACCGGCAATATGGCAATATGGCAGCTGCGGCATAGCACCCATGAGGTGGCTATGTGTTGCCAGTTACAGTTCAAGTATAGCGACCTTTGTGGTGGAGCAGATCACACACTCACTAGTGCGACTGCACAGCGATGAACTGGCAAAAACTAATTAATTAGCTTTCGCTAGTTACCAAACGGTTATACTAATTACCAGCAGGCTGCAGACAGCGGTTACCGGGCCAGTGGTTTTGTACACTATATGCATGTTTGGCACACTCTCAGTGGAGTAAAATATCGCCGGCCTGTTGGAGCACACCCTTTATGTACACACATCTGCATTTCCCTCTCAGGGCAGATGACAAAATGCAGTGACTAGAGCAAACAATTGGAGCTGCTTTGTGATAACACTGCAGTTTGTTTGTGGTTTCAACATCCCAGGGGACCCACTGGGTATAAAGATTTAAGCTTTTCACCTTTCTAGATCTATTTCAGTCTACTCTTTTCAAATTTTATAAATTATCGAAGAGATGGGTCTCTTTCAAAAAGCTGATCATATCTTTCTCAGGATTAGCATGCATAGAATCTATGCCACAGATTCATATATCGATGAAAATAGATTTTCATTGTTTTCTAAAATAGATCATGTAAGGGGTCTCTTGATTCTAGTATAAAGTATTAATCTTGCTTTCCGTTGTCAGTCGCTCATATTTATTCTATCTATAATTTGACTTGCAATCTGAAAAAAAGGCCTGAGTGATGAAGATTCTTGACATGCGAAAAGGAGAGATTTGATAAACACCCAAATATGGTTATGGCTGATTTCTGCATTAAAATAAAACCCCAATTATGGTTATTACAGATTTCTGCATTAAAATAAAACCCAAAATATGGTTATTACAGATTTCAACATTAGAATAAAACCTCAAATATGGTTATTTCAGATTTCTGCATTAAGATAAGCCTCCAAATGTGGTTATGACACAATACTGCATAACAATAAAACCCACAATACTGAGTCTGCAGCACCTTATTTCCCATATAAAAGTTTATACCGCACACCCTCCCAGTACCATTAAGCTGTGAGTGCGCGCGCAGTCAAACCACCTACCATCATCCTTGCCCTTCTTGCCGGCTCGCGATGCGCCCTTCTTCTCCTTGCCACCACCGCCACCCTTCTTGTCCTCATCGTCTGCGGGTTGCGTATCGGTGATGAAGGCCACAAGTCGCTGTAGGCCGCCATTCTCCTTGATCGTCTGTGATGGCATTTGAAATTAGTTGATTCTTTTCAATGTTTATGAATTATCAAAGAGGCATATCTCTTTCAAAAAGCTGATTATATCTTTCTTGGGAGTAGTGTCAAACAATTCATTCATGTCGTTACTGCTATTCACTTAATTTCTCCTACTCCCTTGTACCTAGTAACTAAAATATTTACTATAATAATTACATCAGAAAGGAGCGGGGTTTAGGCCCAATCGGTTAAGCTCAGAGATCTATATAAAATCTATGAGGCTACATATTGTAATGTTGGCACTAACTGCAGTGTCAACCATGTGCCAGGATTACATGTATTGTCTTTTTTCCTTTTATTTTGACTGGAGGCTAGATTAGACTCCTGAATGAGCCCATTTATATTTCTATTGCCAGACCTCTTGGTGATATTTACTACATAAAGACTAATTCATATGTTCTGATTTAGTGAATAAAAATAAAGTAATAATGAAATATTCTCTGAGGGAATCTCTGACAATCATTGAAGAAAGTATTGAAACGTTGAAAGTCAGTGTAGATTGACAAAATTCTTTCAGAATGTTACATTCACGTATAAAGTGATTCAAGAAATCCTTAAAAGCCTTGGCTGATTGGATGGTGAGCCTACCAACAACAGCAATGAGATATCATGACGGTTTTTTTTCCAGTTCTATATTATGACAAGTGTATTGTGGATGAGGTGAAAAGGTTAAGATTAAGCAAAGCCTAAAATAATCAAAGAAATATTACGAAGAGAGGGCTGTTGACCTCACGGTGAACACTACCACAAGTAAACCTGAGTCCAAAAATTTCTTCCAGGACCGTGTCCCCAGTACTCTCCTAATTTGTTGAGACTGTAATATTGGCCACCTACTGGCACACCATTGCAACCTATCGGTAACCTAAGATGTTATACTATCTCCACCTAGTGTCAAGGAATAAAGGCTTACATCCAACATGTCACCCAGCCTAATCTTACTAGATGGTGGCAGCAGTGAAGATCCCAAGTAATCCAGAAAAAGCCAAGTGGTTCCTAAACTCAACAAAATGTATTTATGAATGTTAAATGACTGCTTTGATATGATCAAGAGCAACTCACTCCCTCTAGATATTCTACAAACAGGTTCATTGGTGGACCACATGGCAGGAGTCACTTACTCAGGAGACAAAGAACAGAGGAATCTGTGCACATGGGACAGAAGTCATGAAAAGAACCATTTCTGAGCCATTTTACACCTGTCGCATGTCATGTATTTATGAACTCTGATAACTGACTGCCTGCTGTGTGTATATATTCACTTATTGTGTTTTAGAAAGAGTCAAAACCTGTATCTAGGCCAAATGCTGTCCAAATTTCCATGTTAGTAGTATATGGAAATGGGGCAAAGGTTCAGGATCTGAAGTGACATAGGATGACAACACCTCCACAATATAACAAACTTTCAGTACTACCAACAAGAGCTAAGAGTGCATTATCAAATAGAAATATTGGCCTTTAAAGACCAAATGAGCAGGTGGACGCCTTTAAAACTCAATAGACTTATTTACAAGGAGGGGAGAGGCCAACAGAATGTATTGGGACTAAAGGTAGTCTAATGGCCAGTCATCCATGAATAGAAAACAGCCTGTATTGATCCTTTTTAGAATCCAGAGTGTATTTATCCACCTGTAGGCGATTTCAATTAGCAATCAGTAATGCCCTTCATGGATCAGTGCACACAGACACTGAGCCCTGTCTGCATGCTCCCTGGCCATGTGGGGGACAAATCTATATTCAATTGCCAATCAAGAATGACCTGAGTACATAGGAAACGTTATTCAGTTTCACCTTCATGGATGAGTGCACACAGACCTTCCCTCTGACCATGTGGCTCAAACTGGGGGGAAAACTCTATTCCTATGTACACCAATAAAGTAGGTCAAGCCAATATCTGGTGGTAAATGACATTACAAATGATTTTACAAAACAATATCATTTGACTGGGTCTTGACTCATTCCTAAAAAAAAGTTATGAACCATTTTGACTTCTGTTTGTGTGTAAATATGATGAATAAAATATCTTCTCATACACCTTCTGCCTCCCCCCCTCCCATTATGAGATTTGGCAAAAATACATGAATAGCACATCAAATATACATTTCACCTTAATAATGACACTTTCTAGGGTGTAAGCAACTGTCAGTGCCACATATGGAGATGGTAAATGTTACACTAATGCTAAATGTAAATCAATATTGAGTAAACATGTGTTTGAGTATGCCAATTTCACTAAAATTCCCCCCACTTTTAACAAATACTTGAATATCTCAGTAAATATAGAATCCACCTACAAAATTTCACTTCATAGCACCTACTGTTTTTTATTCTCTTTCAAATGAGGCATATTATATTATGATTGAACCAGTTTAAGGGGTACAAATATGTGCATTAAGGAGTTCTTAAAAATGGACCTGTGACTACAGAAGTCCTCCCCAAACTGAATTCACTATTTTTTTTAAATCCATACCAAAATACTAAATATCAAAACTGTATGGCATTGTACCACCATAAAACCTTCTGTCCAAAACAGAAATTATATTCCTATCTGTACTTAGTTAGCTATAAAAGGCAAAAATGTGGTCAGGTCACTTAGTGACTCTACAAGCAGTTGTACTACAGTAGGCTATAGCCATAACCTAAAGACCAACCGTCCACCTGCTAATAAACATCAATAGAATTCCACAAAGCAGGCAAGATGGCAACCTACCAGATTCCTTCACCTTCACCTATAGCTTTAAAGGGATATGTCCCATTACAGCATAGCAACTGGACTGAATGTCAAGTTTACTACAGCTGCAAGCATATTTTACACCCCAACAACATGGATTAATGATTTTCCCAAAATATTATGAAAAGAGGTTGGAGAAAACATTCTGTATAATAATATTCAGTACCTCCATGGTCTCTTTGTCCTCCAGGCAGTTGGAGATGACCATGACTGCGAAGACATGAAGGTCACTCCACTCAGGGTTCCCGATGAAGTCGATAAGACGGTTCACTCCTTCGAGTTCGCGCAGAGCAGCTCGGTTGTCAGCTGGGTGAGAAGAACACATATTGGTGACACAGTTCAGTTGTCGGTGAAACACATGTAATTAGTAAAACCCAGTTGTCAGCTGAGTCAGACAAACATGTGTAAATTGATACAGCTCAGTTATCAACTGAGTCAAATAAACACATGTAAATATATAGGTTTAGTTGTTAGCTGTGTCAGACAAACATTTTAAAATTGATATGGTTCAATTTTCAGCTGTGTCAGACAAAGATGTAAATTGGTACTTATGAAAATAGACACATGTGTAAATTGATATGGTCCAGTTGTCAGCTGAGAAACACTTGCTAATTAATGCAGCTCGGTTGTCAGCACAGTCAAACACATCTCTATTAATACCTACCCATGATACACTTTCCTGATTATAGCATGCTTTGCTCTTCAGTCTATGAACATACCATCTAGTGGAAGTTGGCCACACTGTTGGCTGGCTCCACGTTTCTAATTTAGCTGATTGCCTATAAAAATTACAATCTAGGGACCAGTGAACCTTGCACCATTGTACAATGGAGGAGGCTGTCAGAGGCTTGTCTCAGGGTAAGTAGATCAGAAAACTACAGCATTAAATGCTGTTTTCAACATGGCTAGAAATAGATCATAAGAAAAAGAGAACATCTGGGCATAGACATACAAAAAATAAACAGCCGGTTTGAGTGTTTTCTATACATCAGAATCTCACTCTTGTAGCAGTTCAATCTCAAAGGACTATCGTAAAACTGGGTGAGTTTTGATCTTGACCACCGTATGCCACGACTAGAGTTTGGCATAGTGACTCCATGAGGGTTTCGATTTTATCCTACCCCGTCTCCTCGATTTTGGAATACTACATGAAAACAATTCTGTAGGCCACTAGTAGCATATAAAACTCTGTATGTCAGTCAGCGTGGCATACGGAAACTCAGTGTTAAGCCTATGGGATTTTATATCACGGGTAGGATAAAGGTTTGGTTCTGTCTGTCTCTATGTGGTGAGCAAGTCGTAGCAGATTTTTTAATTTTTTTATTAGGCGCATTCAAATATACATTTGGTTTTCAATGAGCCTATCTTATCAGGCGTAACGCATAACAACGAATATTTCCATACATCCAGCTATATGTAGTAACTAGTATTAATAGTAATAATGTTAACAAGTATTGTTGGTGATAAATAAATGATAATGATATGGGATGGTATGTGTTGATATAGTTTTTTCGCTTTAGACAGTAGAGTGTAGAGAAGGGAGGCAGCCCTTGTACATGTGTCACTATAACCAAATCTTTACTTTCAATTCCTCATTCACAATTTGAGAAAGGCTACAATCATACAATTGTCGAAACCATGCTTTCTATATTTAGTTGGTAAACAGACATATATGTTTGATCATCTTACCATCTTGTGTTGCTCTCTGCAGTGAAACCAGGGCCAGGTGTTGAACGACGGCGTAGTCAGACCGCAGCAGGTCCATGATGGGAGGGAAGCCGTTCAGGTCGTTAATAGCCGACTTAGCCTGGAAGTCCTGTAATAAAACAAGAGATTACATTGTATTTTAGTCCGTTAATTAATAAAACAAGAAATATTGGAAAACTTAGCTTGGTAGCTCTGCATCAACACAAGAAATAGTGGACAACTTAGCTTGGTGGCCCTTTATTATAACACAGGGATGTCAGTTGGGGTCAGGGAAAAAAATTGGAAATATTTTTCATGTGAATTTTTCTGCCTCAGAGAGACCGGAAAAATTGGATTATATGTTTATATGGTTATTCCAGGGATGTCAGTTGGGGTCAGGGAAAAAAATTGTAAATATTTTTCATGTGAATTTTTCTGCCTCAGAGAGACCGGGAAAATTGGATTATATGTTTATATGGTTATTCCAGCGATGTCAGTTGGGGTCAGGGAAAGAAATTGGAAATATTTTTCATGTGAATTTTTCTGCCTTAGAGAGACCGGGAAAACTTAGATCAATATTATCCTGTTTGACACACAGTTATGGAATATGGAAAAGTGGATTTCCACGGAAAAGTGAAAAACTGACATCTCTGATAACAAGAAATAGTCTTGATCGGACTGGAAAATAAAGCTACATCTTTCAGAGACGGGCTGTTTGGACTGACCTGTAACAGCAGTGATACGGTTTCTATGGCGTTTTTCTGGACATCGGGGTCCGAAGACCCGAGCAGACGGATCAGAGGTTCCATGGCGTCGTTCTCAAAGATGGTGACTTTACTGGTGAAGTCCTGGGCCAGGCTCACCAGACACATACAGGCGAACTCATGGACCACTGTGTCCTCTGTAGACATGAAAAATACAATCAGATATATGTATATGCGTTTATCCTACACCTCATATAAATCTCCATAGACTTAACATGGTGTGACTGTATGCCACGGTTATGCCATAAAATATTTATATGCCACTGGTGACATATGGAGTTAAAAGCACATGACAGGGTAGGATAAAATCTAAACATCACTCAATTCCATAGAATTGTTTACATGCCATTCATTGTCTTCTGCTACAGATATCACTCAGCTCCGCTTCGTGATATCATTCCGTGAAGACAACTCATGCCATATAAACAATCATATGAAATTTTGTGATGTTTCATGATATTACTA
Source organism: Alentia gelatinosa (assembly GCA_950022655.1). Classification (NCBI taxonomy): domain Eukaryota; kingdom Metazoa; phylum Annelida; class Polychaeta; order Phyllodocida; family Polynoidae; genus Alentia; species Alentia gelatinosa. The sequence continues at coordinate 10,751,021 of OX465586.1, forward strand.
TATACCCATGCTGTATATACGGTAAATATGCACCGTTTCGCTAGAAAACGTAAAAATATGGAACACTTGCTCCGTGTACGTAGACTAAAATATTAGTTCTTAAGCCAAATGAAATTAACGATTTTTCTTAATTTTGGGTATATAGTAAATATATAATGTCTAACCATGCTTGTACAAGCCACAAGACTCAATAATAATTTACGGTTTGATCGGAACTCGGCGTAAACGCCTCGTTCCGTTCAAACCATAAATTATAATCTCGTTTTGTAGCTTGTACAGCATGGTCAGGACGTTCTATATAATTACTGCATACCCGTGCAGTACATTTGATAATTACGTACTGCTGCTCCCTATACCATATATATTTTGTATTGCATCATGTGCAGTAATAAAGAAGAGACCAACAAGTTTTGGTCAAAGTCGTCGTTCTCTACGAGTTTGATGCAGAGTGATATGAACGAGGCGATAGCCAAGTGAATACCACATAGCATTCAAACATGTTGGAGAACAACGGCTTTGACCAAAACCAGTTACTTTCTGTTTTTATCTCACCCCTGTACACACTAAAAGTATGGACAACAGACTGGATATAGACTCCAGATATTATTCATCCTTAAAGGGTTACACAAAGTGTCCCATTTAATAAGTGTGGTGTCCCTTATAAGGGTGTCCCTTACATGTGTTTCTACTCTATACCAAAACTGATAATGATTAAAATGCTGACTCTTTGGAAGACTCGTATTTGTGAGAGATGCATTGACCTACCTTCGGGGACCAGCAGGCTGACCATAGAAGGGATGGTCTCCTCGCGCTTCCTCAACGCTCGCCGGGTCTCACCTGAAAACACAATTGAGCATGTCTCACACAGGGAGTTCTCTCTCAACCTTCTCTGCCCTATTAACAGGCCACAATTCATCTAGTCACAGATGCACAAATTAAATATACTTTATTTCAACCTACCAAGTTGTTGTAAAGTTCACTCAACATGACTAGACACAGGATTTATTTTTCACTCATTTTTGTTGCTACATGTATAATTAGTGTAAGTTGTGATAAAAAATCTTAACTCATACCAGTCGTATTGTCACTACACAGATGCATATACAGAGTTTATCTAAACAAACACTAGTGATATATGTCCTAAGTTATTGTATCTTTACTCACCGTGGTATGACATGACCCCATGCACATACAGGCTTTATTTTAACTCACACAAGTCATATAGATAAAAAGTTGTAATTTCACTCACTGATATCACCCCAATGCATATACAGAATGTATCAAACACTAGACATACGTGTACTAAGGTACTTCACTCACCGTGGTTGGACATGACCCCGATGCACATACAGGCTTTATCTTAACTCAGACAAGTAATACAGATACAAAGTTGTTATTTCACTCACTGTAGTTTGACATGACCCCAATACACATACAGAATGTATCTTAACAAACACTAGTCATACATATACTAAGTTACTTTACTCACTGTAGTTTGACATGACCCCGATGCACATACAGAATGTATCTTAACAAACACTAGTCATACATGTACTAAGTTACTTCACTCACCGTGGTTGGACATGACCCCGATGCACATACAGAATGTATCTTAACAAACACTAGTCATACATGTACTAAGTTATTTCACTCACCGTGGTTGGACATGTCCCCGATGCACATACAGAATGTATCTTAACAAACACTAGTCATACATGTACTAAGTTACTTCACTCACCGTGGTTGGACATGACCCCGATGCACATACAGAATGTATCTTAACAAACACTAGTCATACATGTACTAAGTTATTTCACTCACCGTGGTTGGACATGACCCCGATGCACATACAGAATGTATCTTAACAAACACTAGTCATACGTGTACTACGTTACTTCACTCACCGTGGTTGGACATGACCCCGATGCACATACAGAATGTATCTTAACAAACACTAGACATACATGTACTACGTTACTTCACTCACCGTGGTTGGACATGACCCCGACGCACATACAGAATGTATCTTAACAAACACTAGACATACATGTACTACGTTACTTCACTCACCGTGGTTGGACATGACCCCGATGCACATACAGGCGTTTCTGCGCACCAGGCGGTCCTCATGGTTGATGAGACGGAGGAGGCCGTCCAGGGCAGACAGGTCCAGGAGGAGCTTCTTGTTCTCATCACCTGAAAATCATATTCGTTTTTATGTTTTTACTGGGGGGAAAAAACTTAAATAATCTAAATCATACAAATCAGTGCATAAAACACTACAAATTTAAGCCAGCCGTATTTTCTAAATCTTTTATTAGGTGTAAGCTTATCACAAGGCAGGCATCAAGATCATAACCAAAGTCCACTGTATGCAGATCAAAAGACATGGTTGTTTAAAAGAATAACTTAAGCTAGTGCTCCACTGGGGTGACCTTGATTTTGATGCTGACGGGCATGTACCAAACATGCTTGTAGTATACAAACCCACATTCACCGGTAGCAGCTGTATGGCTGCCGTGCAGGTGCCATTGGAATGTACATGGCAAAAGCTAATTTATCAGATTTTACTGTTTCATTGCTGTGGGGACATTGTCGGCGAGCTTGTGACCTGTTCCACTGCACCAGTTTTTCTACTTGAGCTAACATGGCTGCCACACAGCGGCTGTGTACCAGCCATGTGATGCTTTTTGGTGTCTGCCCAGTGAAGCACCCCCTTATGAATGGTGTGCATTAGTAAAAATCTGATTCAACAGAAACACCGCTCAATAATGTATTATCAGTAGAAACTCGAGATTGATTAATCATTCAAAACGATAAATCCAAATTACCTTTTCACTAAAAAACAAAGTGTTAAATCATTTAGGTGTACACTTCGTTCTCTCTTTCTTGATTATATTTACTGATTACTAAAACGTGGAAAGTCACCTCTATGGCAAGCCGATGCAAAAAAAGAAAATTGATTATATTTACTGTTTTGAGCCATATTTATTTGTTGTCCCTATATCAAATAGGATAGCGGTGTGGGTTGAAAATCAACCAGATAATACATGATGGAAGGAGAATGGTAATGTAGACACAGAGAGTTTCGGCTTACATTTGTCGACAAACTTGTAGATGGCTTCGCAGGCTTTCGCTAAGACCTCCTCCTCAGGACTGTTCAGCATCAGCACCACGGTTGCCGCTTGTTGTGACTCGATCAGCAATGTGTCGAACTAGTAAAGAATATATGAGAGTAACCTATGATATATGGAGACATGGTTAATGTACCTAAAAGGATGTGGCTATAACACCTCTATCACAAGCCGATGTTACCTTGAAAATGACAATTTATTATCAAATTTAAACCCTATTGCTATAGAGTCTCTAGGTGTTGATAGTTATCTGTTTAACAACAAGGAGGCCTATAGGAAGGGATTAATATCCTGTTCTCACTCTCCTTACGCCATATGGTGTTAGAGTAGAGTTCACTAAGCACATTTCTTGATGTGAACCCACTGTAAAATAGTAGGTGTTGGGGTAATACAAGGTTTTATTCGGCCTCTTCATGCATCTATGATATATTTTACTTATATCAAGGTATGTGACGTTATCACTAAAATATTGAATTAAAATGATAAATTCTTTTTTAAATGTCAATAATTTAAATATAGACTGGATCCTCCAGTCTATGTCGTAATTGACATAACACAAGGCTAACTTCATGCAGCTGCTAACTTAAATGGTGCAGTCGGCAGCACATCAGTCTCATAATCTGACAACTAACTTAACCCTTTTAGGATGCATGGTGCCTGGAGGTATCACCTGGCTATACTAAGGATACATGATGCCTTGAGGCATCATTTCTCTAATATTAACACAATTTTTTAGCAAGGAAATAATAGAGCAATATTCTTTACACAATGAATGACATCATATTTGGTAGCAATAAAAAATATATTGTTTGTTGGTTTGATTTAACGTCCAGTAAACCATTGCAGGTTCTCACCAGACTAAATGAAAAATATAGGATTATGTCTCATATCATGTGATTACACACTTGGCCAGTATATGCCCGCATCCTACCGAGAGACACTGCCACCAACACCCGTCTTTACAAGATTAGCTTGGCCGCAGGAACCCGTCCTTAAAGGATTATTATTACATACCTATGGCTGAACGTCTATGAAATATTACCCGCTACTAGGGGTGTAGTATAAATAATGAACGGGCGTACTGCGCCCGTAGTGAATATTCGGGCGCACTGTGCCCTAAGTGAATGTCTCAGGTCAAAATCTACATACATCTTGATATTTAGGTAAGTAATAATAAGAAAACATAGTGACTGACCCCGTAGGGATGCCAATCTCGGCCAAAAGACCTCGAATGGCCGTCCCTTCGGACTCAGTAACCACGTTTTCTCTTAATACGGGCAGATAATTATCACGCTTTCAGAACTCACCACATCATCTGGGGGAGCTTTCTTGTCTTCCTTCACTTTCTTACCCATTCTGGATGCTTGGCCTGAAATGGAGAGACTACAGTAACCTACGGGTAATCACTGTAACACATTAACTACAATGTACACTGTGAATAAATCATCACAGAAAGAATCCCTTTTTATCATCTTGCCCTAATTTAAAAAAAAAACATAGGCATAATACGGAGTGAATGTATTCGACGGGACTTGACAATTTTTTTTTGTTCAGTCTAAATCGTGGAGATGGACTAAGATAAAAACTAAACAACCCTCTGTGAGAATCAATTTGAATTCAAGCAACTCGGCCCTTACAACTACTGTCCTCCCTCGGCTACCACCTTGAGAAGATCTCTGTACCTGAGAAGACTGAGCTGTACTACGTTACCAATGTTGAAAATAAATCCTGGTACAATGGTTTGTTGCCACTAAATGGAGAATATATAGAACGTGAAATCATAGAATCCAGAAGTTTCTGGTATGACATTTTTTTGTAATTTTTAATCCAAGCAATAGCAAGAAAAATTAACGCATCACACTAAAGTGAGTGCTCCAACAGGCCAGTTAGTCTGGCAGCCACCAGCAGCGACCGGGCCAGTGGGTTTGTACACTTTATTTCACCCCAAATATTTTTTTTCCATAGACTTAACATTGGAAACTCTTATCTAACACCCCTTAGATATTTAGGAAAAATATCCAATGGGGGATAATGTCACAAATGTTAGCCCATTAGTCAATATTAAGGGTGAGATAAATTCAGAAACCCATGAAAGTTTAGGGTCAGAGCCTTGTGAATTACTATGTGATTCAAACTCGATGGGATACAAGCTCAGACCCTAAACTTTCATGGGTTTCCTCTATAATAAGTAATGGCTATGCGGTGCTGTTTTGTTGCCATACCACTGGCCCTTTAGAGATGTCAATGATCTATAAGTTTTACTATCAATGTCTACACACACATCGCTCATGCAGATTTTGTAAACACAATCCGGACTACTCAAACCAGGCTCTGGAAGGGGATCGGAGATGCATGCCACGTGGGAGTTACCATGGAAGGCAGGAATAACTTACAGTGCAAAGTCACACGGAAACAATTTAGTACTCTGAATCCATTGATAACATTTTCTATAACAATGAAAAATATTTTTTAAGAAATAAAGTTTAAAAAAACCTAAGCTTCGTTTCAAATAACAATGATGTGGTAATCTCATGACTCCAAAGAGTCTATCATGCTCCTGTTACATATATTTACCTAATAATGCACTACCGCTATTACACTGTAGTTTCCAATACAGGGACACGTGCATAAATCAAGGATGTAAGTTGGGGTCAGGAAAAAAATGGAAAGAGTTTTTCACGTGGGATTTTCTGCCTCAGAGACTGAATGTGGAAAACGTATTGATGTCAGTCACAATGTGGAGCTGAAGGTCTGTAGAGAGGTTCAAACCACTGTTTTTTGCAGTGGATGAGACTCAATTAATTTGATCGTTGATTTACACAAGGAAAAAGAATTTGATATACTGAAAATACTCATAGAAAAGTTTCACTCTGCCATCCATTCTTTGAATGAAGAAGCCAGGCAGACCAAGTCTAGAGAGGAGGGTATGTGTATGCATGGGGGGGGGGGGGGGGGGGGGTCTACCATACTGTAAGGAAATGTAGTTACTGAGCCCAAAGTGGTGGCCTTTAATACAGCCAAATTGTGTAGGCGAAGGGACGTACTAATGGGTCGAAAGGCTAAAAACAGCCATCACTTCGGGCTCAGTTACTATGTTTACTTATTATCATATACCTGAAAATCATGAGACAATCGTTGCTGAAGGCGGACCAGAACACTATCTATACGTCATGTCTATCAACGGGTAGCACTTCATAGACGTTTGTACACATGTATATATTAAGGTCGTATCACCTCCCCATACTGCCCGCTGCTACTCATGACGTATCTATGGGTGTACGTCACACTGTGACGTACAGCGTATGACATCATATTACTATGTTAAATTTCGCCATTTTTAGGTATATGATAACACGAAAACGGCCTGACTGTCTTCATATGTCAAAGATAATTTATCAGATACATCCACAATCCTTCGGCATCGCGATATATCTGATCAATATTTTCACCGCATATTGTTGACATACTAGGAGAGTTCAAGCCAGTTTCTGTATATTACTATGCTATTTCACACGGTCTGGATCAGGACTCGGGATCGAGCCATTCTCCTACACCCCCACCTCGCGTCGACAGTACACTAGTTGTTCGGTTGATGCCATCCTTCCTCGTCAAAGAAGTCCCTGTACGGAGGACCCCTAGTTTAGAAGTCCCACCTCGACGAGACATTTTTGACCCAGCTGTGTTCATCTCTACGCTTCTGTAGTTTCTCTTTGCGTTATTAAAATGACCAAGCAGAGTATGTTGTGTTCATTCATACAAACCATGAGTGAGTAAAGTGTGATGAGTAGAAGAAAGCAAAGAATAGATCTACAATAAGTACACAGTGAATGTCACATGTAGATTTGATAGAAAAATTCACCGGCCACATGTGGATTCCGATTAAACACCAATAGCATTGAAAATTAGCAATGAAGGATCTTTGACTAGATCTACAGAAAACTGAACTAGTTTGACAATACTGATTAGGATTTGCTTCTTTTTGATATTGATATTGTCAAGTTAATGTCAGGGAAAACACTGCCTTAGGTTTAGCTTAGGTACTATTGTATTGACTGAGTGAGATAGAGTCTAGATAGAGATCTAGTCTACCCTACTCTAGATCTATTCATCTGCAGAATTTGAGAATCAAATCTATATGGACTGCTAGTTTGTTTTTTGTATTTTTTTTTTAAATTATTGTTCGCCTCATACAAAACGGTCTAATACTATAATCTAGATCTAGAATCTAGAGCTAGTCTATACCCATTTGGCCTCAACTTTGTGTCATATTATTATTAATCAATGGAGGGTACATCTAGATCCCTCCAATTCTCTGCGTTTGCGGTTACGGTTGCGTAGTGACTATTGACACTACAGTATCCCTTCAAATATTACTTTATCTATTATTGTAGCAATGATTGGCCTCTGGATAGTGGAGTGCAGACTAGATCTAGTGTCACTACTGCCAGTACTGGCACTGTAGTGGGCCCAGTGTAGCTCACTCAGTCACTGCTTAGTGTAGGCAGTGTAGCATGGCCAGTCAAGTGAGTTTGCCTGTTGTTCATGGATAGTGTTTGATCTGTACATGTTAGTAACTTCCCTGAATATGAGCATGAATATAAAACAGTATAATACACAACACTCTATACCTTTCCCAATCCGATAAACGTTAATCAATCCTTAAAAGATGCGGATCATACCTTCTCACTCGTACTGGAACCGCGATCCTCTTGCGATTGTTTTGCTTAGTTGCTATATGACGTCATTGAAACGTGTGTTGTGTCTTACTCTTCAAGCACCAGGCTGTACGCACTACACTCTACGTACAGACGTCAGAATCTGCTGGAAGATTAACAGCGCACGTAGCGTCATCAATTTATGTCTATGCCCAGGCGCATGCGCCACCACACCGGAAGCGCATGGAGCCGCTGAGGATGCCGACCTTGACGTTTGTGTTTTGATTCGATAATTACTGCATTCGGCGTAGAAGGACACAAAATGATATTATTACGTGGAATTTGTAGTTTGAAGGCGCATTATGCTGCGGCTGCGGTAGGTGTTATTGCGATCAAGTATTTACTTTTCACATATACTACGATTTCCGAGCTTCACTTCCAAGATCTTCTCAGACTTGCGTACATTACACTTTACAGTTATACTGCTGTAGAAAGTAGCTTCTTTGACATTTATTTATCTTCACAGTTTGTGATTTATAATTGTATTTATCAGTTCATATTATGGATTTCCTTTCTGGTACGCGTAGAGACCCTGTAAGACTGTTTTACATGCAAATAAAGCCATCGTTGTATAATTTTTAGAGAAGTTGTTATGTAAGCAGTCAGCTGAGATTGAGAAGCCTCAGCAGTCAGATTCAGAGTATACATTCATTTAGCCAGTGTACCCGGCCCTGTCTCATACAGAGTGGGCCTCATATAGTGCTAGTAGGTTTGTAGAGATGGCAGTTTTCCTCTTTTCCTTGGAGGTCCTTGTTTTCATTTCAAGTGTGATGGCCCCTTTTTTCTTGTGAAAAGCGAAAGGAGAATCATTCTCAGAATGAATTGAGCCTCATTCACACCAATAAACAGTGTTCAAACCTCCTCACACAATCACTCCACAGCCAACATCGATGTGGTTTTTTTCATGTCCATCTTGTAGATTCCGGTAAAAATATATCCACATTTTTCATCACCCCAACTGATATCCCTGAATTTCATCTGCATTCATGAGTGCTCATTCATTTTATGATGTAACTGAAAAAAATATGAAATAGATTATAGACTAATCTTGATTGGAAAATTCCTACTTTGGGTATTTTTGACATGTGAATTGTATTTTTCCCTTACAGCTCACACGACGTCTACCTGCCGCATATTACGCCACAGGGCCGGCGACCCAATCCAAGCAAAAGTTAGCTACTGTAAGTGAATTCATAGACCTTTCTATGTCACTTATAGACTTTTCATTACCAAGATCTTCTAGATAAAACACGTTCTAGTAGATTAGATTTATTGCAGAATTATAGTTTCTCTAGTCTGGTGAATATTCTATCTTTTCAATAGAGACCCAAAAAGATTATTATTATTATATACACAATCATAAGAAAAACATAAACTTAAATGGACGTAATAAATGTGAACCTTATTTTCTTTACCAGGTATTCAAAAATGTCGAAGAGATCCGGAACATCGGCATCTCAGCGCATATCGATTCGGGGAAGACGACATTAACAGAACGGATACTTTTCTACACTGGACGATTGGCTGAGATGCACGAGGTAAGACGCATCAGTCAGTATTAAAAAAAATCAACACGCAGCCACCAATCTATTCAATGTATACAGACACTGATTGTTCCCCTTTCTTTCTTTCACTTGTACTCTGATGAGTAATCTGAACATAATATAAGTTATAAAGGACCTTTTTCCACCTGTCGATAGTGCGCCTCATCTGTTTGGTTACTCAAGGCGTCCGGCCTAACAACTTTATATCAGCATATTCTTTAGCATTATCAGACTGAGCGTATGAGGGTGATACGTTTGTAATACTGCCTTGGATTATCCTTAGTGTGACTGCCGAATATTCAAGTGTTTGATGAAGGTATCTGGTTCCACCTGGCTATGTATGTTCCCAAATGAAGAAGATATCGTCAATTTAAAAAAAAATCCTGATATCTCAACCATATTCGGCAGTCAAATTCACACAATGCCCTACTTTGAAAGAATGCCCTACTTTGTCCCGGTAGTCATGTCTTGTAAAAAAAACCAGCAGACTTGCTGTCACACCCATCGTACACACTCTGTGAATGCATTGGAATCACAATGACCAATTTTTGACTGAGGGATGGCCTAAAATTAAACAATGTATCGCTAGGCGTGCTGAAGGGTAACTCATGTATTGGGAAAATGGTAAATACTAAGATTACAGAACTGATATAAACACTTTAAAAAAGAAAATCAGATCAATCAACAATCAGAGCAATGGACATTGTGAGAGTAAATAGCAATAGATATAAACTGAAGAGGTAATCAAAACTTAAGTGTTGTTAATCCTTATTTTTGACTGAAGCAAAAATCTGATAGCAAATAAATTGTCTTTTTTTTTAACCGTGTTAAACATATTTCTTCATCTTGCACTATGTGGGGGTAGGCTGGTGAAGGCAACCATTAACTTTGTTTGATGATGATATATTCAGTTATCGGTATCTTCCATGCAAAGAGAAAATTTCACCAAATTTACCTTCAGCAATGTGTTCTACCCAATCTACCCGTATGCGCCCATAGTAATGTTTATATTCTAACCTCAATGTTGTTCCTGTGTCAGGTGAAAGGCAAGGATGGTGTCGGGGCGACAATGGACTTTATGGAACTTGAGCGACAAAGAGGGATTACCATCCAATCAGCTGCCACCTACACAGAGTGGAAGGGAATGAATGTCAACATCATCGACACACCTGGTAAGTGCGACCAATATCTCATTATAAAAAACAGAGATGGCAGGTTTCCAGAACCAGACACATTCACTGGATGAGTGTATTCTCCATGTATATTAGCTTGCTTCGATTCCTTATGACATAAGGAAAGTGAGCAGTCTGCTTACATATTTTTTAAAAAGAAATTTAAAATTGTTTATTTATACTGGTCAATGCTCAGCAGATTAAGGTGCTGGTTTGGATGCATGGCCAGTTCCGTGTGTTACAAAGTTGTTTCATACATGTAGTATAGTTGATTACAAAAAGTAGTATAGTAGATACAAGTGAAAAAATATTATGACAACGAGGTATCACCATTAATCACAGTTTGTTGGAGTCCACTGTCGTGGAAGAGTTCTGACTCATAGCCTGGAGAGTCTATAGTTTTATCACAGTATCACAATAAAATAAATTAAGTTAGATCAATACCACAGATGAGGGCCAGGGAGTCTGCTCAGGTTTACTTAGACTTAATGATGGAAGTGCATGCTGTGGTCGTGTTTGTATTGTGGTTTTTTTTTGTGAAGTCAGACATACTTACCAAACCTTATGCAGGTTTCTCAGGTCACACAGACTATACGATGGAAGTGGAGTATGCACTGTGCATGTTGGATGGTGATGTAAGTCTAGTTGAACAAATTGGACATTAAACTACCCAAACAAACAACCATACTTTGTTTGCACAGTTGTTGTTGTCCAGAGTCAGTCACTTTTACTTGATGTTTCATTGTGTTTCTCAGGTCATGCAGACTTTACAGTCGATGTGGTGCGGGTAATGTGCATGTTGAGAGTCAGACATTTACCAAATGTTTCGTTGTTGTATTCTCAGGTCAAATAGACTATACGGTGGAGGTGGAGCGTGCACTGCACATGTTGAGAGTCCAACATATTAACTGAATGTTTTCGTTGTGGTATTCTCAGGTCACGCAGACTTTACAGTGGAAGTGGAGAATACATTGCACATGTTGAGTCAGACATACGTGTATTTACTGAATGTTTCGTTGCTGTATTCTCAGGTCATGTAGACTTTACAGTGGAGATGGAGCGTGCACTGTGCATGTTGAGTCAGACATATTTACTGAATCTTTCGCTGTATTCTCAGGTCATGTAGACTTTACGGTGGAAGTGGAGAATACATTGCACATGTCGACTCAGACATACATGTATTTACTGAATGTTTTGTTGTTGTATTCTCAGGTCATGTAGACTTTACGGTGGAGGTGGAGCGTGCACTGTGTGTGTTGCGTCATACATATTTACCGAATGTTTTCGTTGTATTCTCAGGTCACATAGATTTTATGGTGGAGGTGGAGCGTGCACTGCGCATGTTGCGTCATACATATTTACCGAATGTTTCGTTGTATTCTCAGGTCACGTAGACTTTACGGTGGAGGTGGAGCGTGCGCTGCGCGTGTTGGATGGTGCCGTGCTGGTGCTTTGCGCAGTCGGTGGTGTCCAGAGTCAGACATACACAGTGGACCGTCAGATGAAACGTTACAACGTTCCCTGCCTTGCCTTCATCAACAAACTCGACCGTCTTGGCTCCAACCCCTACCGTGTTCTTGGCCAACTCAGGTAAGCAGACACTGAGGGAATGGAGTATGTGAAATACAAGACACTACGCCTCATAGCCAGCACGCCTCAGACACTATGCCTTGTTAATAGAACAGTCTGATTAATCTTCATGGGATAGCACCTTGACCGCATTTGACACTAAGCTCTGTTTTTTTTGTGGTGGATAGGCACAATATTTTTTAGTTTTTTAATTGTAGTTTTCAAAGAAAAGGGTCGAATTCAATGCGATAAAAAGCACAAAACTGGAAAGTGCAGATATAAATTACGTAAATTCAATGAAATACAACTTCAATTTATACTGTTCCAACCGGAAATGGAATTAAACCGAACTTTATCCTAACCAAATATTAATGTTTTCCGTGGAATAAACAACAAACAAATATCTCCTTACATTTCTTTCAGACAGAAGTTGATGCACAACGCAGCACTACTACAACTACCGATCGGGCTGGAGAGTAACTGTAAAGGCATTGTGGATCTCATCGAACAGAAAGCGCTTTACTTCGGAGATACTCTAGGGTGAGTGCTTTTTGAATGTGTAGAACATGTGTAGATTCTAAACAATGAATATTTATGCAATAAAGATCTTTAGATGGGACAAATTAGGCAGACTGATTTGGCTGAGTATTCTGAACCAGAACAGGCCTATCTCGACTTTAAGCACAATTAAACATTGACTAGCGTCTTTTTAGTTTTAGTACTACTTAAAGAAATAAGATTTTAATCTAACATTTATTCCTTTAGGTTAGTACACAAGGAGCTTTGTATAGTGGCTGTACCATATACCAATTGCAATTTGGTTGATATACTAATGACACTTGAGCCATGCGTTGCCTAATTATCCTTTTATCTGTCTTTTTAAAAATTACATAAAGATTTGAGCAAGTCAAAGACTACCAGGTGGTTGGTAAAAATAGATTGGGGTGAGCAGATTGTGACCTGGATATCAAACAGCTATTTCCAATGTCATCCCTATACTACACTCTCCCATGCAGATATTTGGTAAAACATCAATCGAACATCTGAGACTGTGTTCTGGTAGAAGGGGGGGGGGGGGTTGCCGCCACAAATGACTTCAGGGAATTTCTCCAGGGGAAGCTGACATCCCTGGTTAATGCACTGGACTCTTAGTCCTCAGGTTCGAGTCCCAATTTAGCCGCATGTATCCTTCCTGAGCAGTGGTAGATTTACTGCTGTATTAAGAGCTAGTCCTTCTCATACCATGTTTATGTGATGTGGTGTGCAGCCACTTTTCTCCTTCATCCCCAGCAGTGGTAGATTTACTGCTATATCAAAGACCAGTCCTTCTCATACCATTTCTATGTGATGTGGTGTGCAGCCACCTTTCTCCTTCATCCCCAGCAGTGGTAGATTTACTGCTATATCAGAGACCAGTCCTTCTCATACCTTGTCTATGTGGTGTGGTGTGCAGCCACCTTTCTCCTTTATCCCCAGCAGTGGTAGACTTACTGCTATATCAAAGGCCATTCATTCTTATGCTATGTCTTTGTGGTATAGGATGTAAAAGAACTCTCCTTAGTGAATATGTAGGGGTGAGATTTCTACTTGAAAGCATAGATTCGATCACCACCTCTGTGGTGTAAAAACCAGTGAAAAAGGCTGAACCTTGAGTTAGTCCCTATATGCCCTCAGGGTCCCCTGGGACAAACCAAACCCAACCCAGCTAAGCTCTAACTCTTACGCCACTTCAGGTTAACCATCCACGAAGACGCCATCCCGGCAGACATGGTGACGGAGGCCGTCGAGCGCCGCCAGGAGCTCATTGGTGAGTGCTGCAGTGTCATGAAGATGAAAACAGAGAAAGATACCAAATGTGACTGAAACTCGAGACCTCGAAATATACCTTATTACTAGATCTGTTTATCATTAATTTTGTTGATACTCATAAGAACTGGGTTTGCTGCTCAGGAGAAACCAGTACAGTAGAACCCTGGTTTTGGGATACCCCGACACTTTTGTTCAGTACGGAGGGTGTCCTTCTTACCAGGACTTTACTGGAAAGTAGTCTCTGTCGTTTTGGTCAGAGTAGTATCTTAAGGTTTTTGACATCACAAAATAAACGAATTTTCCGCAAAATATAAAAAATCTATTAATTGGAAATAAATCAAAATATTGATGAAAAAATTGATAGAAAGTAGATGTTCCACCATTGATCAAACGACTGAAAGATGGTGTGAAAATTCCTTTGAATTTCCATTAAAGGAAACACTGAGCATAACTAAAAGTAGTGGGAACTTATTTCTTTCAGAATGCATTTCTAACGCGGATGATGTTCTCGGCGAAATGTTCCTAGAAGAAAAGACGCCAACCACAGACGATATACATGTAAGTGTACCGAGAAAGTTGTGTTAGTAAGCCTAACAACGAAGGAGTGAAAGATTTCTACCAGTTGTAAAATCAGATCCCAGTTATCATGAGTAATAAACCTTGTTCACAAAATACAGACAACCCCAATTAAAGGACACTTTTTTTAATGGGACACCCTGTATAGATAAAATACTTCGGATCTAAACCTTGATCTCCTCAAAGAATGGCTGAAACCACTTTTATAATATTACATGTATTTATTGGTCCAGTGAACGCTTACAAAAAGTATTGATTTTAGAACATGCGAACAAAAAATACTCATTTAATCACTTTAGTTTTAAGCTCTAAAATATGTAGCCAAACATAAACCATAAATATGTTGAATCTTATCGAACAACCTGCCCCCCTTTGCACTCACGTAGTGGCTGGGTTCATAAAATTATCAATTCCCTGTTATACTTACAGGTAAGTATTCAGGTAGTTATCTATATGACTGGCAGGTAGTTGTTAGTTTGAAGCTCTGTTTACAATCAAACGTTCACCATATTTACATTAGCTGAACCTTATCTAACATTTCACACTCTGTTTTGACTGGCAGGCAGATATTAGTTTGAAGCTTTGTTTATAGTCAAACCATATTTAATTTTTTTTTAATTTACATTTTACATTTAAATTGTTTTTATCAGGGTTCGTACAGAGCCTGGAAATTATGCTTGTGGGGTTTCCAGGCCTGGAAAAGCCTGGAATTCTTACAGAGGGCATGGAAAAACCTGGAAGAGCCTGGAAAATTTAGTTTTGCATAAAAACAATTTTTTTAGTTCATGAAGTAAGGAAGATGAAGAAAGTAGTAAGGAAGATGAAGAAAATTTCAACAAAATTTGGTGATGAATCAGACATGGTTTTAGAAACAGCGACCCGATATGATATGCACCATTCAGAAAACAAACCATAACTTTTTATTCACTAGCAAGATGGTATTGATTGACATTATTATGTGCCTGGAACAAAATTATTAGAACCTGGAAAAGCCTGGAAGAAGCCTGGAATTTTATTGGGCTGTCTATGTACGAACCCTGTTTTATTTACATTAACTGAACCTTATCTGTGGTGCGTGTGACAGGCAGCCGTCCGGCGCTCATGCATCAAGCGTTCCTTCACGCCCGTCTTGTTGGGGACGGCGTTGAAGAATAAAGGTGTGCAGCCTCTCCTGGACGCGGTGATCTCCTACCTCCCCAACCCCGCCGAGGTCACCAACTTGGGCCTCGACAACAAAGAGTGAGTACCGGTATCGTGTATTACCTCACACCGGTAGTTTCCTCCGTAGGCTTAACGTAGGAAACCCATACTCTATGGCCGTTATTGTAGTGTAGCCAATAGTCAGTGGCTAATCGGGTGATTTATCTAATCAATGAATAATGTTATACGGGGTGAGATGAAATCAGAAACCCACATGTTAAAAATAATTTAGTTCGCACCCCCCCCCTCGTTTGAACTCTACATAATTCACTCAGCTTGCTTCGTGAATTACTCTGCGGTCAAACTTGGAGTACATACCAAGTTATTTTCATCTCGTGAGTTTCCTTCTTTTTCCTTCTTTTTATTCTATTAGAATATTCACGAAGAGTTCATTATATCTCTTAGTTTCACTGAAATTTTGATATTTTAATTCAACTATACACTGAACTGTGACGCATCCATTGGGTAAAAAAGCTGGCTTCTCCAGACATTCTCTCACTTTCCTGTATTCTAGCCCCGATGAAATACTAACGTGCGAAATGTTGGCAAATTATTTAAATACAGAAGCTCAAAGTGGGCATCAAAAATATTATTTGTATCTGCTGACTGTGTTTATTGGGAGTTTGAGGGTAATTAACATCTTAACTTTGGATCGCATAGAGTTAGTATACTCGTATTATTCAGGGTATTACAAATTTATCATCATATTAAGAGGTAGTACTTTATTATTCTTGGTAATGGAATATTGTGCTTATTCCACATGAATACTTGATTCAACATTAAAATGATATATCGTCTTCGTAAATCTAAAAAAAATCTAGAATGACAAACTGCCTTTCTTCTCTAGGCTTCTCGTTTACTCCTGTCAAGAATTGATGGTATAACGAATGATATTTTCATATTTGATTTTCTTTTTTTAGTGGAAAGGAAGAAAAAATCGTCCTAGATCCAAGAAGAGATGACTCCCGTCCATTTGTTTCTCTGGCCTTTAAGTTAGAGGTAAGAGATAACATTATCAGCAAATGATGATAAGATAGGTGTGGCAGAATTTACTAATCAAGTACTTTGACAATATCTTTGTACAGGTTTTGAACTTACTATAATTAATAGTACTTGGCATGATTTTTTTTTTAAATTTGGTCAGCTCACTTAAATGTAGGTATACCAGGGTCAGATAACCCATACTTGATGTTGTTTAACTGTTGTGGCGATTCAGTCAGTTAAACATCATGCAGGTTTACCAGGGTAAGCTAACCTATATCTAATGTTTTTTAATAGGCGATTTGGTCAACTGACCTACATGCAGGTTTACGAGGGTTAGCAAACTTATGTTTAACGTTGTTCAACTGGTGTGGTGATTCATTCAGCTAAAATGCATGCAGGTATACCCAGGTCATATAACTTATATTTAACATTGTTTGACGGGCAGGACGATTTGGGCAGCTCACCTACATGCGGGTATACCAGGGTCAGCTAACTTATATTTAATGTTGTTCGATTGGTGGGGCGATTTGGTCAGCTGACCTGCATGCAGGTGAACCAGGGTTAGCAAACTTAAATTCAACGTTGTATAAACGGTGTTGTGATTCGGTCATCTAAACTGCGTTCATGTATACCCAGCTCATATAACTTATATTTAACCTTGTTTGACAGGCGGGGCGATTCGGGCAGCTCACCTACATGCGGGTATACCAGGGTCAGCTAACTTATATTTAATGTTGTTTGAGAGGTGGGGCGATTTGGTCAGCTGACCTGCATGCAGGTGAACCAGGGTTAGCAAACTTAAATTTAACGTTGTATAAACGGCGTTGTGATTCGGTCATCTAAAATGCATGCAGGTATACCCAGGTCAGATAACCTTTATTTAACGTTGTTTGACAGGCGGGGCGATTTGGGCAGCTCACCTACATGCGGGTATACCAGGGTCAGCTGCGGCGAGGTGACTTCATCTTCAATACCAGGACAGGCAAGAAGACCAAAGTAGCACGACTTGTGCGCATGCAGGCCAATGAGATGGAGGTTTGTTACTCTGCCAGCTTTAAAATTCGAGATTTTATTTTTGTTAGATTTTTCAAAACCATTGAAATGTTAATAAGAATAAGAGAACGAGGCCAAAATACCTCCACTGCGGCCGACGCATACGATCACATTAAAAAAAAAAGAGAAAAAAAAGCCATTGAAATTTTATAATGATATGGATCAATGAGTCGACATATCCGTTCATTAAATAAATGTCATATTGCTTATACCTTGTTATAGCAAGATTTTTAAGTTTATGTTTAAAAATCGGGATATCATTACCTCGTATTTAATGTGTTTATATCATCCTGTTCTCTATTTTTCCCCGTAGGATGTCAGTGAGGTTTACGCTGGAGATATCGCTGCGCTCTTCGGCATTGACTGCGCCAGTGGAGACACATTCGTAACAAAGGGCAACATGAATCTCTCTATGGTAAAAATCAACACATTTCTAGCTATGAATATCTTAATATACCATAATTTGTGCATTCAATGTTAGATAGCTCTCTCATACATTTTGGGAAGACACCCAGAGAAGTCAAAATAAAAATCTATGTAATTAAGTATTTAAGTTTCCTTTAAGGAGGAAGACAATAGAAAATTGAATCTTAAAATAGCTACATGATATGAGCTGCACAGACTTGTTCATTCTTTTAAATTCTCTTTATTGCATTATTATATACCTGTGATGGATACTACCCGCTGCTGTATTCATAATGTTCACAGTCTAGGGTCGTAGTGAATAACCGCTAGCATGTAAGTCATAAAAATGGCGTTTTTTCATGATTTCAGTGGTAGGACAATAAGCAAACGGCCAGACTATTTCCGAAACAGTCTCTGTTCTTGGTCTGTCGTCAAGTCTATATAGACCTCCGCCTACGTTATCTGTCTGTATAGACTTCACGACAGACCACAAACGGAGACTGTCTCGTCAAGAGTAAGGTCGTCGCCTCAGAATACTAATTACACATATAACTAAAAAAGATTTCACTTGAATGATTGTGGACCATCTACTAAGATTTTCAGTATCAGAGGTTGAGCTCAAATAATGTATTATATTTTGCCAACAAATCCCGCATTTTGAAGAGCAATATGTTATTATAAATTCCAAAAAATGGGATAAATTTTTTTTTTTTTTTTTTTCAGAAGTGTTTCAGAAGTGTTTATGCCACGTATCATTAATCTAAAAATTGGGAATAAGAATGAGCATGATGGAATGAAGGGTGCATTCTTTCTTTCCAGGAATCAATCTTCATCGCCGACCCAGTGATCTCCATGTCGATCAAACCGACAGACAAAGGCTCCGTCGACAACTTCTCGAAGGGCATCGCGCGCTTTACGCGAGAAGATCCCACCTTCCGAGTCCACTTTGACAACGACAGCAAAGAGACCATCGTCTCGGGAATGGGCGAGCTTCACTTGGACATTTACGCGCAGGTAAGTCTAGAAAGCAGGCTTCTCCACGTTCGTCTTTATCTCACCCCTGGAATAAATGTCCATAGGCTTAACATGGGGAATTCGTTCTCCATGCCCCTACAAGTATTGCAGTCCGATCTCCATGGTCTATATCCTTTGTGTTTTCCGTTCTTTTAGTGTGTACAGGGGTGAGATAAATACTAAAGAAGAAACCAACTCGTTTTGGTCAAAGAAGTCATTCTCCAACTCGTCTGAATGCTATGTGATATACACTCGGCTATCGCCTCGTTCATATCACACCGCATCAAACTCGTGGAGAACGACGACTTTGACCAAAACTTGTTGGTTTCTTCTTTAGTACCTGAGGGGTAGTTAAGGCTACTAAAAATTGTTTCTATAAATAAGATGAGCCTTGATAGAATTTATCAAAGGTATCTGTATTTAGTATCATATTAAAGCTAGTGATGTCAGGGATGCATTCAACATATAACCAGTAACAATCTGAAAAGCCCATGTAAGCGGTCACCTCGCGAATGCAGACACTTTGGCCCGGAACGGAGGGTTACCGCTAAAGCGGGGTTTTACTGTATGTCTGAAGCCCATTTATGACACTTCAAAAGCTATCGTTTATCCAGCAAAAAAAAAAAAAAAAGCGGCCTCGTCATATTTTTCATGGCTTGGTGATGAGAAACAAGGTGGTTTTTTTGAGTGGCCTAAACATCCCTCTTGATTATCGCTGGGTGAAGCTTTTCAAGTATGTAAAGTAGAAACTTTTGCTCAGAACAAAAGATGACCCCTTATGCGGGACTCTAGTTTATCTCGCCCCTCGTATTTTTCCCCCATAGACTTAACATTGAGAAGTCGTACTCAATGCCCATTGAATATTGTAAAAAAAATACTCAAATGGTGATGATGTCACCAACGTTAGCCAATCAGTCAGTGATAAGGGTGAGATAAAATCCGAACCGCACTCAATCCATAGCCACTGAAAATATGCCATTCATCATGTTTTACTAAATAATCTCACTCGGCTTTGCCTCGTGAGATTATTCCACAGCCAAAACTCATCGTATATTTTCAGTGGCTACAGATATCGATGCAGTCACTTCTTCGTAGTTGCAGATGTAGTTTTTTATAGCAGAAAAGCATCGGTTATCAGTCCTGAAGATCCATCGCTGGACAGAACTAGAATATTATGAAATTTTCGAAAATAAAGGGAAGCAAGGCTATAGGAGATTGCTAGATCTGCAACTAGAGTTGCACGCTTCACGGGACTTGGTGTTCCATTTCGCCCTCTTTATTGTGCATCCGTTTCGGAAAAGATTTTTTCCTTTTTTTTTCTTACGTGCATCTTTTCACAAAAAATTCACATCAGTAAATTTTAATAGATATCAGGCTTGTGTCTGGTCCCCTGCCTCTCTAGTCGTATTTTTGCATTTTAACGGATAAAATCTCTCACTGTTTTGTTAGATTTCTCCTGATTCATCTTGAATTTGTCTACAGTCCTCTTTGTTTGCCTGTAATAAATAAATTATATCTGGTTTTCAGAGACTTGAGAGAGAATACAACGCCAAATGTGTGCTGGGAAAACCGAAAGTGTCGTTCCGGGAAACACTGTCGCAGACATGCGAGTAAGTTCTCTCATTACAGGAGGGTACCTTGAGCGGGGTTCTACTGTATTTACAAAATTACAATCATCATGCAGGGATGTGTTTAATTATAGATATCCAAAATTTCAAGATGTATATTGAATTCCACTCCCTCCCCCTGTTTTTTTTTCAAGTTTTGCCTGAAGAGTCTGATAAAGGTGAAATCTTGATTCCCCCTCCCCCCCCCCCCCCTCCCCCACTGTCAGTGTACGAAACCAAAAATCTGTTTGCTTCAAACCTTCACAGTCCTGTCAAAATCGTGATAGGAGAGTGTCAATAATAGTGCTGTGTCACGGTGGTGATGGGTGGTTGCCATCTGCCATTGTTCTTTCAACAATATTGTCTAGGAGACTGCATAGCAACTGTTTGGATCTGACTAGTAACTGTCTCGTTCAACGTAGCATCGGCTGTGATTAAAAATGCTATTACCCCCGTCGCATAAGTCTTACGATGTATGTTGATGATGATAAATATCATGCAGTATGTACTCATCAACCTCGTCCGGCCATGTTCTGACCGAGGCCTGTGAAAGGTGACAAAATATGCCGATTTCTTTATTTTCGGAAGAGGAGTGAATCTTCTGACCTCCTTTTATTACCTACCACATATTAAACGTGTAAATTTCTGTAATATCCGCTTGGAGGGTCTCCTGCACATAGAGGCAAAGTGAACCAGACCTAGGAATGGAGACTGAAGACCCTCGAGAGTGAGAATCTTGTGGAGGGTTGAATTCGAACCTGCTCTTCTTTTTTCTAGATGATAGACAGACATGCTTTCTCTCTTATGATTCATCTCGATCCACGCCAAAATCAAAGTTTACTATTGTAGTTTTCTGATCTACTTTTCTCATGAAAAAAACAATGAGATCTCAACTTTCGCTGGTATCAATCCAAATAACTCTGATCACAGATGATAAGCTCAAGCACCTGTGTCTCGCGAAATGATTACCATGAGTTTATGTTAGTTTCCCGTTCACCCGCTAGGCGGTACGACGGCAGTGAGGAATTGTTAAAGGAGGAGTTAAAATCATTAAATTAGGGGCACCACTAATTACGACACGACGAAGTCGCTAGTATACATATACATCCCACAACCCTGATCATGTTTCACTACAAACCCTGACACTGTCCAGCTATTCCGCCCTCTGGGTTTTATTTCTGATTTTTATGATTGAAGACCATTGAATATTTGTGAATCATTGCCCAAAATGTAGAATATTTGCATTCATGTTTTGTAATTTTACTTTAGAATGAAATATGGATTTATTTTTCTCCTAGGTTTAACTATTTACATAAGAAACAGTCTGGTGGACAAGGACAGTATGGCCGCGTTGAAGGTTACATCGAGGTACGTTTAGTCTGATAACTTAACGGAAAGAAGCAGGAATGAAAGTATTCCAGTAAAAGGGGGAGTTTCCACTGAGCCAATGTACTGCTCTTAGTAAGTGACATCAACAGCCATGAAAGCGTCACAGTATATTTAACATTGGAAACATAAAAAGTGAATAAATTGAGGACGGTTTTTTTTTCTTAGTTTTTTTTAAAAAAAAGGAAACATGAAAAGTGCTACAAATAATGACAAAACACTCTGTGCACTTCATGCAAAGAATTAACATCACTTTGAGAGAACTGTTATCCTGATTTTGTACAGCGGAAAATGAGCCATTACAGATATCTGCTGAATAATATTCACATAATGACTTCTGCACTATCTACAAGTTGGTTGCATCCAGCCATATTACAACAACACCCCAGCCACACCGGGCAATTAACAGGCGGCTGAAAGGTGCTGTCAGGCTGCCGATATCACCCAACTGTTCACAGTTTTATAATCTTAAGTCTTTCATTGTTCCTATATACCTCCCAGGGTCCCCTGAGATGTTAAACCACAAACAAACAAAAAGTGTAGAAATACCTATGATTACATTTGACCGTTTCTCCGTTCCTCTACCAGCCTCTGCCGGCAGAGGACTACACCAAGTTAGAGTTTGAAGACCTGACGAGCGGATCCAATATCCCCAAACAGTACGTCTCTTCAATTGAGAAGGTGAGTTCATATACAAGGAAGTCCTGGTATTAAAAGTCACAATGTTCTTTGTAAAACACTTCTAAACAAACTACAATGTACAGGCCACAGAGGGAATGCTAGTTCTGCCATCGTTCGCCAGGAAATTATTCAAGTATGACCCCGTGAAGATTGCGCCATTCTAGTCTGGGGACAACTACGCTGGATCTCCTCGCTATCTCCCGGCCTACGATTAGCGCAGTACTCTTGGGGTTGAGGGACATTTAATGGCTAGAGTGTGTGTGGTTGCCGTGCTGGCAGTGTTGCACCCTACTTCACACCAGGGGCCATCCATAAAGTATGTACGCACGGAGGGGGGTTGGGGCCGGTCAAAATTTTTAGGAAATTTTGCGTATGCCCCTTCTTTGTTCTATTGTATACACGATCGGGAGGGGAGTGCCCCCCCCCCCCCCCCCCCCCCCCACCCCCGAGCTGCATGCTAACCTTGACCCTACAGTCTACAGTACTGAACCTGCGCTAATCGTAGCATATCGATAATGAGGGTAGACAGCCGCTGTTATCAGCTGTTATAATCCATTGATAATTGCACCTGCCACCGGGTGTTTTGTTTGGCTTTAGGGGCAAGATGGCTGATCATATGACTTGAGAACTATGTGCACTAAAAATTTGTAGTGCAAATGTGTTGAGAAGTTGAAGCGATACGGATGGTATAGTCCTGAGAACAAAATTTGGAGGAAAGTGCATTTTTGAGTTCAGTCAATTACAACAGTTAGTGGAAATATCAGAACAGAAGGCAAGAGAAATATTGAGAATTTCATAAAGAAAATGTGTTTCTGCTATAAATCTGGTATTTAGGACATAGTTCAGAAAAACACAGACTTCGTCTCATACTCAAATGGACGCAATATGGTAATCAGTAGTTAAACCTAGGAGAAAATCAAGTGTTTAAACCTTCTATTAATCTTCACAGCAACAATATCCCTGCACATTTTTGTCGCACAAACATCCCTCTAGGCTCTCACCGATATTTCTAATATCAATTTTGTTCTATTTCAGGGATTTCTTAATGCTTGTGAAAAGGGAACGTTAACAGGCCACAAAATATCGGGCATCAAATTTGTTCTCCAAGACGGTGAGTGAAGAAAGAAAAATGATGATGCAGAATATAATTATAAAAGGTGGGGGAGGGGAGGGGGTCTACAATAATGATAGGAGTCAAGAAAACCGCGTTAAGAATTCTGTGTGCGCATGGAACTGTATACCGCCACGTCATAGATCGCTGTAAGAATATTTATTTGTGATAAGATTAGCTTAACCAACTGTCTTGCAGTTTAGTCTAGTGTTATGTATACATCCATTTCTCTTTGATAATTTATGATATTGTTGAAAACTTTGAACAGAATTGACTGAAATAAGTCTATAAATTAGATCTTTGATTGTCCCTATATACCCTCCAGGTCCCCCTGGGACGTCAAACCACAAACAAACAAGTATCATTCTGTTTTTTATTCCAGGACAGAGCCATGCGGTCGACTCAAGTGACTACTCTTTCCAGCTGGCAGCTGAGGGAGCCATGAAAGACGGTACTTTACCCAACTCTTTTCTCTTTTTCTCGCTTTGAACATGGAGCCTGTCGTATGGCCAACTGACACCAGATGCCGTCAGGCTTGGACTTGCAATTGTTTTGCGATTTAAATGCGTCCACCTGCTAATTTGGCATTTAGAGGCCAATAATTATATTTTAATGCACATTTAGCTTTTGTTAAAGTATGTAGCAGTATATCTATGAGCAGTGGTAGAGTTACCTCTATATAAAAAACCAGTCCTTCACATACCATGCCTATGTGGTGTGGCATACAGCCACCTTTCTGGTTCATCCCCAGGAGTGGTAGATTTCCGGCTATATATCAAAGGCCAGTCCTTTTCATACCCTTTCTATGTAGTGTGGTGCACAGCCACTTTTCTCCTTCATCCCCAGCAGTGGTAGACTTACTGCTATATCAAAGGCCAGTCCATTTCATACAATTTCTGTGTGGTGTGGGAAGTAAAAAAACCATGACCTCGGTAAATGTGAAGGATTAAGATTAACTGAATTCATCTCATAGATTTGATCACCATCCAGTGAAAAAAGCCTGGAAGTCTGGAAAAGGCCAGTCCTTCTCAAACCATGTCTATGTGGTGTGGTGTACAGCCACCTTTCAGACTTACTGCTATATTGAAGACCTCTCCGCATATAATGTCTGTGTGATGTGGGCAGTAAAGGTGTGGTGTGGAAAGTAAATGTGTAGGGGTGAGATTTCTACCTAAATTCACTTCATAGATTCGATCACAACTCCTGTGGTGTAAAACCAGTGAGAAAAACTGAACCTTGAGAAAATCTCTTAATAACCTGTAATAGTCGACTGGATGTAAACCCACACAGAGTCTAAGAATGGTTATGTTCGTGTGCAGTGTTCATGGACGGCATGTGGCAGGTGATCGAGCCCGTGATGACCGTCGAGGTGACGGCGCCGGTGGAGTTTCAGGGCACGGTGCTCGCCACCCTCAACAAGCGGCACGCCCTCATCACGGGCCAGGACTCGGTGGAGGGCTACTTCTCCGTCTTCTGTGAGGTGAGCACACTCTACGTTTAACTATTGACAGTACGAGATTCTATTCACGATGTATACGGTTCTCAGGCCATCAGTTTTTATAGAGGAAACCTATGAAAGTTTAGGGTCAGAGATTGTATCCCATCCAGTTTGAATCGTGTGGTTATTCACTAGGCAAAGCCATGTGAGTGACGTAGCGATTCAAATGAGATGGATCGAGCTCGGACCCTAAACTTGAATAGGTTCCTGAATTTATCTCACCTTTCACTTTGACTAATGAAGTAATCCCCCATTAGATATTTTTCTTAGATACCTTATGGGTGTTGGATATGAGTTCCCAATGTTAAGTCTATGGAGAAAAAATACCAGGGGTGAGATAAAGCAGGGATGCCAGTTTTCCTTGTTTCCGCGGACTTCCGTGTTTTCATTTTTGAAATGTGAAATCTTTCTTTGTGTAAAATGAACATATAACAACACAGAGTAGCGAGATACAACTGCTACATTACTCATATAATATTTATATCATATAGCCTTAATTCCCAATTCTACCTACCCATATACTCTTCTTAGAAGCATATGTTTAGTAATAATAACATTCCTTGTATCTAATACATTTCCGGTGTTTTTG
Source organism: Alentia gelatinosa (assembly GCA_950022655.1). NCBI lineage: Eukaryota > Metazoa > Annelida > Polychaeta > Phyllodocida > Polynoidae > Alentia > Alentia gelatinosa. Next base: position 10,777,068 of record OX465586.1, read on the forward strand.
GATAATATATGTCAGGTTTAAACCCAGAATATTTCCTTGTTTTTCTCTGACCCCTACTGACATCCCTGGATCATAAAGGGACAAATCTGTGAAAGGAATTGAGTTCTCTCATTTCTACATCATAAGTTGTCTTTTTAATACAACCATAAGTGATAATATTTTACCGTGAATGTATTGAGAAGCATGTCAAAAGTGAAGCAGCTGGACTGAATATATACACAATATTAACTGGTTTCAGATACAAGCGGCCGTAATCTCCGAGGGCTAGACGCGCAGTAATATGCGAGCGAATGCGAGGATATTACGTAGAATCTAGTCCGAGGAGATTGCGACTGCTTTTATATGAAACCAGTTTATATTGTTTTTATTACTCAGCATTGCAAATTTAAATTTTCAAAGAAAATAATAAATGACCACCGATCTTCTAACACACTATTTTGTACAGATGGGAGTATTTCCGTAATCTGTAGAGCGGAGATTACGAGCACCCGTAATCTCCGCCCTATTAATTACGCAGTCCCTATATGGCACAGAGTGATTGCTAATTTTGCTTTCATCCGCCATGAAATTATAAGATAGCGGTACTGTAGTTGTACCATTGGAAGATCTGGAATGCCAACCAGAAATGGATTGCTCAATAAAAAAAACTACTACGTATCAGCTGCATTAATCTATTGATAAGCGTGATACGAGGCTAAGACTCCTGTATGTAAGACCCCCCCCCCCCCCCCCCCAACAAATTTTTTTTTTTAACCCTTTAAGGGCCTTGAGGCATCATCCAGCTCAGGGCGAATGATGCCTTGAGGCATCATTTCTCAAAAACCTACAAAATCGTTTTTAACCAAAAATAATGGAGGAACATTAATGGAATTTTCACAGGATGTAGGCATAATACCATTATTAGCATTTTTATTCAAAAGAAATAAATTATTCAAGATTATATATCATATCACGTGATTAAAAAATTGAATTGTGGGTTTTAACGAGTGTGTGCCTGTCCCCTAGCGGTATGAAGTGCCACCAGCAACCGTCCTCCAGGCGGTAGTTTGGCCACAGGCACCCGTCCTTAGAGGGTTAATAAAATCCAACCTGTTTTTTTGGATGGCGGCGGGGGGCTAGATAGCCGGCTCCCTAGCACCAAAGCTATGTGTCCTATAGGTTTATTATGGAGACTCCGTAATCAGTGGATAATATCAATTGCTCTTTCAGGTGCCGCTGAACGATATGTTCGGGTACTCGACGGAGCTGCGGTCCAACACGCAGGGTAAGGGCGAGTACAGCATGGAGTACACCAAGTACTGCCCCACCCTACCGGACACCCAGCAGCGGCTCATACAGGAGTACCTGGAGGAGCGGGAGGCCGCCATGAAGAAGCGCAGATAACGACACAAACACCTAGACACATCCCAATTAATCTCATAATGATACACGAAGGTCGTGTCCCTAATCTGTTTTTTTTTTTTTTAATTTACAAAAAGAATCTTTTTTTTTAATCTGTTTTTTTTGTCATTTTTCATTGAAGTCCACAGCTATGCAAGTATTTCGGATACCTGATGTCAAAATTGTGATTAATAATGATAAAAGTTCCATATATGGATACAGCAGTGACATGTCTGTAATCTATGTCTAAACAAATTTGTAATATTAATTTACAATTTGTTTTGTAATCATACTTTTCACCTCCATTATTGAAGAACACCTACATCACAGCTCTAAGTATGTTTTACTACCAGTCCTGACCCTGTCCAGTCATTTATAACCCTCTAGATTTCTTTCCTATTATTTTTTTCTTATCATGACTTGCATCCCTGTGTGAAGGACAGAAGTGAATGGCTCCTTGTGGAGATGTTGAGTTTGAGAGAATATTTGATGAATGGTTTGAAGGTGAGAGTATCAGAGTGTAACTAGTAGTTGTGATGACAGACCAGCCGGGTCGAAGAAATGCTAATAAATGTGTATATATATCAATACAATATGGGTTATTTCATTAATACGATATAAACCATTAGACTTAACGCAAAATAAATTGTTTACCACTTAGACCTGAAAAAAGTGATAACATCAATTCATGTGCTCTGGTATTAACATAATTAATTAAAATGCCTGATGAGTCTTAATCGGATGAAACCTTGCCTTTGTCCCACCGAATCTGTTAGATTTTAATAAATTCTCATTAAGAAATGTGATTGGCGAACTTAACTCCAGTACCATACTGTTCTGAGAACACGACAGAGATCGATTCCCATGGTGGTGGCCCTTGTTCTTACTTGGATATAACAATCATTACCTGGAGACTTATCTGGCAACATGGTTCAAATTTGAAAGGAAATTCCCATTTTTAAGTTAGCATCTGGCTTACTCAAAGGTGTTTGAGCCATGTCTCATTGATTTAAGAATAAATTGTTCATCAGGAAATGTGACTCTCCGAGTGATTGCAGGAGATCTTATCGTAGACTTGATGTAAAACAAAACAAATTAATATGTATGGGGATACATTCATTAATCATGAGAAACATGTACAAACTAAAATATTTCGTGGTCTATCTACTTTAAATTCTTGTCAGTCATTCAATTGAAGAGGTTTTTTGTGTCCTTGAGTCAAGGTGGAAGAGTTTCAGTGTCCATATTTACAATGAAAATGCACAAAGTCTTTTCTATGTTTACTGGATTTTTATAGCATGTTTGTTTCCGTTACAGAACCAACTAGATAACTAGCTACACGCATATTTATATGGGTAGTGATCTTGTTTTTGCATTTATAATTAAATCGATAAAAAAAAGAGATAATTGAATCTCTGATTTGGCATTTCTCACACACGTCATTTTCTCCAAGAATTAAATCTAAATCATAAAAAGTCCTCTCAATCTCAACCATGTAGGTAAGACAAAGATGACAGACAAGCAGGAAACACAGTGACACGGCTCAAGTCTCAGATCCCACAATCTGCAAGCCAAGATAACACAGCTGTTGACCAGGCACATTGATAACTGCTATTGAGCTGGAGATTTAACTGTCTTGTACCGGTGCTGTCTCGTGAGAATCTGTGGTTCCGTAAGAATCTCTCATAAGAACTGCTAGTGAGCTGGTAATGTGCAGCAGCAATGGTCTTAAAGGAATCTTCTGTGGTCTTGTGAGAACTCGAGAACTGCTAGTGGGCTGTAGATTTGAGTTTCTGAAGCAGTACTGTCTTGTGAGAATCCTGTGTAGTCTCTCGAGAACTGCTAGTGGGCTGTGGATTTGAGTTTCTGAAGCAGTACTGTCTTGTGAGAATCCTGTGTAGTCTCTCGAGAACTGCTAGTGGGCTGTGGATTTGAGTTTCTGAAGCAGTACCGTCATGCGAGAATCCTATGTAGTCAAGAACTGCTATCGAGAACTGTGAGTGGGCTGTAGATTTGAGTTTCTGAAGCAGTACTGTCTTGTGAGAATCCTGTGTAGTCTCTCGAGAACTGCTAGTGGGCTGTGGATTTGAGTTTCTGAAGCAGTACCGTCATGCGAGAATCCTATGTAGTCAAGAACTGCTATCGAGAACTGTGAGTGGGCTGTAGATTTGAGTTTCTGAAGCAGTACTGTCTTTTGAGAATCACATGTCTCGCGAGAACTGCTAGTGGGCTGTAGATTTGAGTTTCTGAAGCAGTAACGTCTTGTGAGAATCCCATGTAGTCTCATGAGAACTGCTAGTGGGCTGTAGATAAGAGTTTCTGAAGCAGTAACGTAGTCTTGCGAGAATCTCGCATTTTCTCGTCACGTGCCGAGATTCCGGGCATGCTGGGGGCCGGAAGACTCGGGTTGGCGTTGTGGTAGAACGCCCGGCACTGCGCCTCGTTCTGAATCTTCCTGACGACTTTCCATACATGCGGGTCAGACTCCGGAGAGGGAAACGGACCGAGAACCAGCACGCACGTCCGGATGACGAGCACGACGAGCAGCATGCTAACCAGCCAGCGGATAGCAAGTGGCGTGTTGTCACTGAATACCAAGCGGCCTATTCGGCGTACGCTCAGTGGGAGGTTCTCGGGAGCCAACCCACTCAGCATGGTGAACAAAACTGATCTAAACTCCTCCCACGTAGACTCCCAGCCTTGTACTCTCCCTCTTTTTGCTAACTCCGGATTGCGTAAATAAATCCACAGATTCTTCCTGGGTTTCTCTGCTGCTGATCCTCAGAAAGTGAGTTGTGATATTGACGTTGGTGCCCTGTTATCAGGTTATCAGTAAGAAGTAGGACGCAGGAGGTCAAGTTTAATAGTGCGAGATTAGATCTAAGATATCTGTTAAATCTTGTAGACTGGTCAGCACCGCAGCGCCTGGGAGTGGGGGATGGGGGGCGTATAGCCTATTATGGGGCTTTAAATCTATGGAACTAGGCATGAAATTGGCAATAGTCGACCAAATTGACCTACAGGTTTTTCTGTGTGTAAAATGTTGTCTATTCATTCTGTTTCTAGCCTTGGGTCAACTCCCCCCCCCCCCCCGACATTTTGCTCAGGCTACGGCCCTGGTGATTAGTTCAAGCTAGGGACATGTATCAAATCAGGCATTGGATTTTCCAGGATTTTTAACAATCCCAGGGGCATTCATGAGATCAATGTAAATCCAAGGAGAAATATATTTGGGGTAGGGTGGGGATTCAAAATGAAAACCTGAAAGATGATGAGTGACAGGTGTTCAATTCTCGGCATTTTATCTCTCACCTAAGGCCAGGAATTTAATAAGAATAGATCAAAATGCTACCTCACCGTACGAGGTCTAGATAACGTTGGAATTTGCCTGTATCTAGACTACTGGCATCACTCATAGATGCCCCCTAGTGGTGAATAGTCACACTACCAGTGTGTCACACGGAAATGCCCCCTAGTGGTGAGAAGACACACTGCACCACTCCAGCTTCTTGTCGGCAAAACATATCTCTGCTTTGTTGGACTCTTGACAATCTTAGGATTTTAAGATGTTCTCTCCGTGCCTTTTTTACGGGCGATGTTGTGCTACCAAAGAGAAAATAGTTCCTAGCTGTGAAGTGTGTCAAGCTGTGCAGCTCAGCGAAGACAGGGGTTGGTGGACACACTACTGGTGTGTCACACGGAGATGCCCCGTAGTGGTCAGTGGTCTCACTACTGGTGTGTCACACAGAGATGCCCCCTAGTGGTGAGTGGACACACTACTGGTGTGCCACACGGAGATGCCCCCTAGTGGTCAGTGGACTCACTACTGGTGTGTCACACGGAGATGCCCCCTAGTGGTCAGTGGACACACTACTGGTGTGTCACACGGATATGCCCCCTAGTGGTCAGTGGACACACTACTGGTGTGCCACACAGAGATGCCCCCTAGTGGTCAGTGGTCTCACTACTGGTGTGTCACACAGAAATGACCCCTAGTGGTCAGTGGTATCACTACTCGTGTGTCACACAGAGATGCCCCCTAGTGGTCAGTGGTCTCACTACTGGGCCCTGTTTTTCAGTCACGACAATCGTTATGAACGACATGTTTTTGCTCTGAGTGTGCTATAGTCGCGACATTTTAGAGGGTCAGACAATTATCGCTGCTCTACGACACGTAGGGCGGTGTGAGGTGTGCTATAGTCACGACAGTCGGTGGCCAATGGAGCGGAAATAGTGGCCATAAGTATTGTATGTCTAAGACCACTCTGGACATGTCGTACCAAACGCGCAACTTCACTTCCCGTAAGAATTAAGTGATGAAATTTGAACACGAGTAAGGTATACATATAACCTTAAATCGTACCAAATATGAAGAAAATTGGCCGCACCGTTATGAAGTTATCGGCGTTTGAATTTCGACATACCAAATGCTGCTCTGGTGGCCAGTGTACCCCTACCATCACGTGATCTAATTTATGCGGTGACCTTGACATCGACTGCGCTTACTTCACTCTCCCTGCAGAGATTCCGCGCGCTATATAGCGAAAGATCTGTTAGGAGAGCGCGTGTACGATATCCGATCGATAGCCCGATGTTTCAAATTGAAACACCGATATCTTCGGAACCGTAAGGCCGTTCTTCTTCATCTTTGGTACGATTATGAGTTATATGTACCCCTTACTCGTGTTAAAATTTCATCGCTTAATTCCGTCGGAAAGTGGAAAAATTCTCTATATACGCACAGTGATGTGTTATAGAACCTAAGACAGTTCTATACTTGTCGTAGCGGCCGACATTTTTCGCGGCGATCGTCCGTGCCGCACTACGATCGTGTCTATAGAACACCCGCCATCTTTTGTCTTCCAAAGTGTCGTACATTCACTGTACGATCTTAGGGTATCGGTAATAACGATTGTCGTGACTGAAAAACAGGGCCCTGGTGTGCCACACAGAGATGCCCCCTAGTGGTCAGTGGACACACTACTGGTGTGCCACACAGACATGCCCCCTAGTGGTCAGTGGTCTCACTACTCGTGTGTCAGTTACACATAGGTGCCCCCTAGTTGTGAGTGGACACACTACTACTGAGTAGTGATTTCCCACAGAAGAATGTCTCTCAGACTCAGGTCTTCGGTGTGAGTCTTCCTCTTGCGGTGCTGAACTCAGGTGAAACTGCCTGCAATAGTTCATGGTAGCAATCACACATTTTGTAGTTTTTCGATCACGTTACAATCCCATCTTCCTTTCCTTCTTGAATAATCATCCTGGGAGCTGTTTCAAAAGTTGAGTGAGGTCTCGCCAACGGCATGTCACATTTCAAAGCGAGAGGCCGGCAACAGCGAGCGGCACTTTGAATCAAAGCGGCAGCAAAACCGTTACCAATACCCAATAGCGAGCGGCACCTCCACCTCGACAGCGACACTTCAAGTGCAGTTATTTAGCTCTCGCTTTGGCGGTGAGTACTCTCGTTTAGCACCCTCCCGACTTTTGAAACAGCTCCCTGAATTCCAGCAAAGAATTTAAAAAAAAGACACTGTACACAGCAGGAGATGCTCCCTCGACAATGGTCTGTGGGGCCCGTTTAATTTGCTACGCCAACGAGAGTTTAAGGTCCTGGGACGGCTCGTACGAGGGTTCGCCTTTAACCATTCCATTCATCGTTTGGAACGATAGTTGTAGCGGGGAATAGAAGAGGTATCGTCCATTTGCGTTTTATAATTTATCTAGAGCTGCCATACAGCGTCCATACTTTCGTTCATCTCCCTTAGTGGACTACATCCCCTGGGATATAGCAGGTGAATCAAAATGATAAGAACCATTGATAATTTTTATCAATTTGAACTAACGGAAATGTGTTTATTATGGACTCAAATACAAACTGAATGTGTTCAATTGAGAATGCCTGGAATGTCTTTTTTTTATTATTATAAAATGATGGAATTAATTAAAGAAAAAAGACCCCGATGTGGCTCCACCTGCAGTGATTACAAACCCTCGTTCAAGTATTCTCCCAAAGATCTGTACCATTTGCATAAGATTATGGACAAGGATTTTCTACCTACTGGATGACAGCGGCAATTAGACGCGATTGGGGGAATCCTGCCGAAGCGCCTGGACTTTGGTCTCCTATGAAAGTCCAAATTCAACAGGCCCTTGATTAGACTGGCTTCATCCCTTTGCCTCTCCATCTACCTACCATGTTGAATAATTTATTGAATGTTCATAATCAAAGACTTGAGCAAGTCTAGCCCCCTGAAAACTGTAGAGGGAATCACATACAGTGGCGACCCCTTGTATCATTGAATGGAACTAATCTTCTTTCCCATCCAGTTAACGATTCTCGATGAATGGGCGTGGAAGTATAATTCTAGCTGATTTGGTGCGTTCCTGTTCAATCAGAAACTTAATACTTTGCTGATATCAATTTCCTACCATCATTTAAAGAATATCAGTGGATCGGAGGAAAGGAAGCAGAATACTTTAAAGTCACTCTCAGCAACCCGTAACATGTAACCCAGCAGTGACACATAGCAGATAGAATTCTGTCGTAGACTGACAAGCGTAGAAACACTGTCTGAGAAACATCACCAGACCTCGTTTGAAGTGAAAATCCCTGATGTATTTTTTATCCGAAAAGAAACAAACCTGTAACAGATCGCGATGATGAATAAAGAAAGAGCGCAGCTCAAATTCGAAAAAAAGGAGAAATTCTTATCTTAGACTATTAGCTCATAATCCTTTGTAAACCAATTTTCACAAACCACTTCAATATTATGACCCAATTCTTTAGTCCGTATAGGTCATATTACAGGAACATCTAATTGGATGATAAATCAAATATCAAGCACATATAAAAGATATTTTGGTCATGGTATTTTAAGAATTAAACATAATATGATTATCATCATATTTACTTTCTTAAATCTATAGACGAATGCATTCATCTAGCAGCATTGGAGGTTCTTCTATTTACAGTCAGGTGATAACGTATTACAGGACAAATATAAGACTGTACAGGGACACAGTTACGGTACACCAGAATCTGGAAACCATGGTAAGAATGATGATCATCATCATGATCATATGGCATTGAGGTCACAGTCACAGTCTAGGTTCAAGCTCCGAAGGCTACGAAAAGATTCAAGAAAGCACCTGGATACAGGGACATGAAAGCTTGGAACGATCGAGAGAAAGACATTAAACTGACCCCAAGCAAGGCCGCTTTCAAGCGATTGTTAACAAAACCTACCAGATAATTTACTACCCAAATAGAATCTAGACGGCTTGGGGGCTTGGACCTGAACTACGTTTTGAATTTTAACTCATGTAAAGTACATGAAATGGAAACTATACAGTCAAAGGCCACACTCTCTTTTGCAATGAATGATGTTGTATCTTCATCACATCTCATTACATAATTTCACAAACTGGTGGTGGGTATCCTAAATTAAAATTCTTATATAAAATGCTGATTGAATACAGCGCGACAGCGCAGTGAGAATTGTATTCCGCGAAAAGCAAAATAATGGAAGACCGCCCATGTGGCGAATTATTTGGAGTCAATAAAAAAAGAAAAAAAAAGTTGCAAAGGTCAATAGTGATCTAATATCTGATATATTGTGGTATCTTTGTGTATTGTCTATATCTTTACAGTTTGCTTCAAAAATTCCAGAGTACATATCAAACAGTATATTATAAAGGTTAACCACGCCACAGACTTTATACCTCCTTATGAGCCACATACCTTTTAATTATTTTCGTCATTATTTTACATAATTTATATTGAGATTTCTTAATTTGTTGCTGCTTTAAATGCTTCTTTTTTCAATTTTCTGTATGCTAGCATCTAATTCATTCCAGAACATTACTCCATGGTAGAGGGATGTCTTTCGATATGATTCAAGGTTCAGTTTGTTCAATATCAGTATAATTTCATCGCTTTGTCTAGTAATTCTTTGATTTGTTATATAACAATGTTCAGGGTCGTTTGCCCACCATTTGGTAATTTGTAAGACATATGTGATTCTCCTCACTTCCTAATTTCTAGTTTTACACCGTTCCCATAAATCCTGGCTATGTATATTTCGACATTTCTTTATATCAATTGCTGTTCTTAGTCCATAGTTCATAAGTGTTTGTAATTATTGCATTTGTCTTTGAGTTAAGAGGAATTGATAGGGTATACTGTTTTTGAGCGCGGGAAAACGCGCTCATATACGTCATCTAGATAGAGGTTAGAATGCTCACACAGGGTTTCAGCTTGCTGTAAAGAATCTAACGCTTCACTATCAATGTCCCAACTATAAAGGCCTGGTTAAATGAGCAGAGGTCCAGTATCCCAGTATCCCGTATCCCTGCCCCACTACTGACTTGGTTCCTTTTGATAGAACTTTCATAGCTGAGTGACCTTGTGAATGTGTGTGCGGTGTGGTGAAGCAAATCAACAGAAATCACATATCACTGGACAGGAATCACATATCAATGGACCATGATAATAGTGCCGAATATATCTTAGAAGTAGAAGGAAAACAGATGAAAAATATTTTAGTAATAGGACTACCAAGGGCACTATTAGTACTCCAAATGAAGTACCCTCAAGCCAAACAAACATGAGTGCATCAAGCGCTAAGGGGCTATTAGAGAGCGAACTGAGTGCCATAGCTGACCTAGTGAAATAAGGCAGTTGACCAAGACCCTCAATCAAAAATTCAGTCACAACTGCAAGTTGAATGGGATCCGTGGTATGCTAGACCAGGCACCGTCAAAATCGAAAATGTTAGATGTCTATACCATAATACATATTCCTGTTGATGATACTTAAGATCAACAATTAAATCCATTCTCTGGGTTTATTGAAGCATTCTTGATACTTTCAAATATAAATGGCTTACTGATCAATAATTTCCTATAATATTCTCGTACATTTATTTGATGAGATTTTGGTATACCGCGCTCTTCCATTATGAATGGAAATAACATTTGCTCCTAGTCTATATTCTATAATGGGGATTAGCATATTTTCCCCATTCATTAGCTTTAATATATAATTCTGTGAATACCCTTTACCATTTCTCCCTCACTCTTGGTATTTCAGCTCTTTTATCGAGTAAGAAATTATTTATATGCTTACCATTGACCGTTATACATCCATCAGATTTTCCCCTGGTACCTGCAATAACAACCGATTTCTTTGATCTATCTCTTTTGGCATCTCCAGAATTTTGAAGGAATTAGTATTTCTAATGATACAACCTAATACCTCTAACATTAAAATGAACAGGTATGGTGAGACACAACACCTTTGTCCCCATTTTACCTCAAACTATTGTGTTGTGAACCTGTTATTTATCATGCAACTTTCCTGATATATAATTTGATTGAGGGTAACTCGGCAGTAGACTTACCCCTATCGCTAACACGATCACACTAAAGAGAGTTGGGTCTTGCGCTTTCAAGTCGCGCGCTTTTGGCGTCCGACCCCGTTTCCTTTATTCCCATTGGTCAAAATCATTAATTATTCAGAGAGCTGTGTTCCGATTGGTTCAACTTGTTGACATTTGCGTTTGATGTTGTGTTGTCACCTCTGGTTTAGTTTTATGTTGCTCCAAGAGGTGAGTATATGGGGTGCCTTTTTGTTAAGCCTGTTATACAGATTCTGATCATTGTATAGTGTCCTGTCTACTGTTCTTCCATATTTGGTTGTTTTTGTAGTGTTGTCCCTTGCTTTTGATCCTTTTTTTTTTTTTTTTTTAATCCATTTTGTGGTAAGGATTATATTTTTTCTAACGCTGTTATCGTAACAGAGAGAGCGAAAGAGGAAATTACAAAACTTTCCTGATATATAACCTTAGTCCATGAGATAAATCGTCCCCCAAAACCAAAGAGTTCTAACGGTTCAGTTATGGCAAGCCAGGCGACAGAGCCAAATGCTTTCTTAATGTCCAGCATCACCAGACCCCCTTCTTCTAGGGATGATTCTTCTAAAACTATATCATCTTTTTTCCTGATATTGGTTCCAATAAAACGGTTCCTGATAAATGCTGTTTTGTCTTCATTTATAGTCCTGTTTAGTACAATCCTTAATCCAATTGCAAGTGATTCGGTTAGAACCTTGTAGTCTGTGTTGAGGAGTGTTATTGGCCTCCAGTTATCTAAATTCGCTTTGTATTCATGGCTTTTGGGTGGGAGGGTCATAAGCTCCTCTTTTTGTTCCACTCCCAAGTTACTATGACATCACTGGGCAGTTGCCATACAAACCACTTTGAATGCTTAGCTAAATCCAAGTCTACATGCCCGCCACAATATATCTTATGGAGGATATCTATTTTATGCATTATTTCTCTTTTATATCAGTCACTTGCCACAAGGTGAGTTAACCCCCATTCATGACGCCTTTAGGCATCACTATGCCAAATCGGGTGATGCCTTCAGGCATCATTTTCCAAAAGCCATTGATTCTTGTAATAAAATAATGAATAGGTGATCAATATATACATGAAACTTCCCCAGCAAGGAAATAGTACTATGGAAAAAATAAATGATATCCGCCTATAGCCCATTTTGAAGCTGTTCCACCAAGCACGTTGATGCAGGCTGGCCGGCTGGCTGGCTGTTATGAGTGCAAACTTTTACAAAGCTGCCTCCAAAGCATCGCCAGCAAAATTCCATTTGAATAGATATTTAGTAGTTGCTGGCCGGCCAGCCGATGACGCCAATGGCTGGTGAGCATTGCTGGTATCTGCGTTGACTGCTCCTGGCCTATAGGGGACAGAGCCATTGTTAGTTCACGAAGCAGTCACTAGGTGGTCGTGGGACAAACCTGTATTCTGGCTCTTTGTTCTTACAAAATTCAACTGCCTTTCAATATTTTACCATGGTTCCCTTGACACCCATCCCAAAGTAGGATGACAAATTAACTAAACCCAAGACATGATATTTTCCATATGGAACACTTTATATACATATGTGAGCAAGGCTAAAGTTGTGACATTTCCCAATTATCACTCACTTCTTTTCCACCTCCTTTAGTGAAGAACACCTACTTTTTCACCTCCTTTAGTGAAGAACACCTACTCGGGGGGCATCAAGGCGGCGCCCATGGATCATAGGCTATATGCCGTATACTCTAGTGGACTCCGTCAACATGGACGGGTGATACCCGGGAGTCACTAATATGCGAGCGGATACCGAAAGTTTGGACAGTTGCGGTAATTTGGGCAGAATTTTAGCACCAGTCATTTTTTCACATTTATAACATCAAGACTTTATTTACCTTAATTCAGTATTCCATTAAGAGCATTATTCAGCTGAAAAGTGACAAACTGTCACCGTTCCCATACATATTCCAAAATGGCGGCACACTGCCGTGCTCATGCACCAGGTTATATGCAGCCTGAGGCACCCCCAACTGAATGAACTGGTAACACCAGGCGGCAGCGGCAAACCGGCTGCGCGTCTATTGCAACACCAGTGCCGGTTGGCCACCCTGCTTGGTGGAACCGCTTGCTGGGCGCCTGCCAAGTGGTGTGTGTGTGCCTTGTGATCGTTGGCCGGATAGAATCAGGTGGGTTGGTGGAACAGCTCTTAGAATTTGCAAATTTAGGGGGGCCGGGCAGCTGGCCCTGGTGAGCTACATCGGCTGGAGGCCACAAATCCGCCTATGGAGCACCTGTTTTGTGGAACACCTGCTTAAAGGGTACGCATTGGAGGTACACCTTATCAAATCTCACGGAACAGTGTTGGGATAACGCTCCAGAGTATCTTGATTGCTTGTTTATGGTGTGTGTAGGTGTCAGATAAGTGTCTTTGGGGTGTCTGTGTGTTTATAACAGTGGCTAAATGGGATAACAATCAGCAGAATGAAAACCCCACTTAAGGTGGCACCCCACTTAAGGAGACACCCCACTTAAAGAGACATTTTGCTTGGACCGTAGGGTATCCCCATAAGCGGGGTTTTACTGTATACATTTAGACTTAACGATAATTGAGGGTAAGGACCCAACTTGTAAACAGTTTTAAGTATAACTATGGTGATTAATACATACTTAGGTACCAGACTAAACATGAAGACATGGGTACAAAAGGCAGGGTAAATACAAGACAAGATAGAAAACAAGATAGAAAAGAGATCTGTAGTGTGGGGTAGACTAGTTTTTAATCCAATGAATGATTGACTTGTTTGAGTGAATTAAAGACCTACCCGGTAGTGTTGTAGTTTATGAACAGAGCATAGTGATAATGGAATAAAGTAGGCCTATTATAAACATACCGTAAGTGTTCATATATACCGCATTATTCCATACTATTAGATAAATTACGAAACTGAGTATTCTCTTTTTGGTATGAAGATTAGGCAGCATGCGTACGGTATGACAAAGGTCAGCATGGACCGTTCATGTTACATATTAACCGCACATGGTGTAATAATTAGTAGAAACCAAACGAGAGTTAGACTTGACAATGTTTATGCCACGACGGGAAGGTCGTGTATTACTACACGAGGCGTAGCCCAGTGTAGTGAGGAGCAGACCTGACCAGAGTGGCATAGACATTGACAAGTCTAACTCGAGTTCGGTTTCGTATTTATCCTACCCCGTCTATGCTTATATTACTGTTAAAAAGATAAATATTGAGTCAACGACCAACAGAACTTTTTTCATAGTAGCTGACATCCTGCTCTCTGATTGGTCAATATTGTTATTACTCTAGTGGCATAAAAAACACTTTATGTCACGGCCTGCCACATAAAATTTCCCTATGTTAAGTCTATGGCCGTTTTTTATTAGGGGTAGGATAATAGACTTCACACTTGGGGGTTGAGGTCAGTGCGTAGGGGGGGTTGAGGTCAGTGCGTAGGGGGGGGGGGGGGGGAGTCCCCCAGAATTTCCCCAATGATGGTCTCTTCTGACTGAAAAATGTGTATTCTCGTTTTTAAAAAATCGTTTCTTTTATGATTAAAAGGTTACGTTAGCATTAAGTTTAACCAATACTTGGCAATAGGCCATTTTCATGTGGGAAAAATATATGGACACCTTTGTGTGTGTTGGGAGTAGGGCACTAGGGGGGAGGTGGATGGGTACAGGTAGGGTAATCTCGGGTGAAACATAACTTACATGTGTGAATGCACAAAGTCCATGATGTATGATTAGTTATTTGCCACTAAACCCACCTGGTAGCGTAACACGTTGTGGGCGGCGGTGATCATGGCCTTGGCTGAGCAGGGCCAGAGTAGTGGCGTGGGCGGTCCAGTGGACGCTCCGACTGCAAGGACTGGCTGTGAAAGCTCCACCACAATTATTCAGAAACGAAGCCACTCTAAATGAGTAAACCAAACGTAAAATACTATTGTTACCTTATATAATATGATGCATTTAGTTCAGATTTGCGGGAAAGCAACAAAAGGCAGCAAGTTGATGTAGTTGTAAACTTTGAGCGAGCAATATCGTCTGCTACACTTTTGCCAGGAAGTCGGCAGCGCCATCTACTTCCGCCACCTTGCTGGAACGAAGCCACAATTCCACCAGTGTGGCTGTCCTGTCTGCAAGGGAAAAACAGAAGCATTAGGGGTATTTAAGGTTATGTGATCGTGGATCTACAATCAGAGATCATGGCAACCAATACCCAAGTCAGTAAGGAGAAAGAAGCGGATAAAATCGAAGGAACATTACTGAAAATACCATTCAAAATCTTCGGCCGAGTGACAGTCTCCCTGCCACTCTTCTCCCTCATATTCTGCTTCGTGACTGCGATTATTTTCAAATTTGACGATGTCAACAAGACTGTTTGCAACGTGAGTACCTTTTCATTTGGCTACGTGGTAGTACTTGTAAGGAATGGGTTGTTTTGTGACGTGCAGGGTGCAGAACACGGTTGGTGGTGGCGTGTGGCCCGTCGGCGGTCGCCAGTCGGTGCTTGCTGATTTGTGGGCGGGGGAGTCGGGGAGTGCTGGCCCATCCCCTCCCAGTCCCACCGAGTCACAACCGTGTCCTGACCAGGGACGGGTAAGCTTTTACCAGGCTTGTAAGCGCAACGTGGTTTATGTTATTATATCCCTGTGTCTACTACTGCAAGGTTTATCTAGTGCATAATAGGGATTTCGGGATTTACCAACATCGTCGGGGAGCTAGCTGAAGACGTGAGAGATTCACCGGCGTGAATGACTGTGTGACTGGGCGAGTGGAGTGGAGGATAAACATGCTAGACTTTAGACTACACTTACTAGTGCTGTATTTAATCTATAAGAGGGTTAATGTCCAGCGTGCTATTGTGTGGTTTTATGATCAGATGTTGCTTCATTCCCTGTTGTCGGTTATCTATAAGTGTAACATACTACTATTTTGTACGAGTTCTATTGATGTATTGACATCTAGTATTGACAAAACCTTCACACTCGCGATGACACTGAATCTCTAAATGAAAGGAGAGTCATCGGAACAGTAATAGGATAATTTATTGTACAAGACAACGTGGTGCACTGTAGCTGTTAATAGACCAGCTATTAATAGCACATCTTGGTCAGTCTCCATGGGTGTAACTTCAGTGTAGAGATTACGGGTTGGTATGCGCTGTTACATCATCATCATGTCGGTGCACATGCACGTAGCTACAAAAGACATATTCGGCTCGGAACTGGGACCACATATTATGACATTGCGAGGTAATCTACACTTTCAATATGAACAGCATGCCAGTGCATGAATACCAGGGCCAGCGGATTGGTAATTGTTAATGTCATTAGCGGCCCTGAGGTACCGTGAAGGCAGCGTCCATGTAGCGTCCACTGGTTGTGAACGCCGCGTTCACTGCTGACACGTCATACACGTCATTTCTCACGGCTCTTCATGTGTTCACATGAGTGAACTCAGTGACCACTGCCCCGTCCCCTCTAATCCGGCCTCATTTAGGGTGTGAGTGTCAATCTTGCCTTGCTGTCGGTAAATCACTTGTTCCAGTCAATTTTTATGAGCTTTCTTAAAAAAAATTAGGTAGTAGTTGGATAATGTATTTCATAGGAAACAAGGTTTGCATTGATGAGTGCAGTTTCCGATTTTCATGTAGACCTTTTTCAATTCTAGCAATAACTATTGCAACGTCTCTCTATATATCAAAATCAGATGATATTTAAGAGACAATTTGTGGTCAGTGTAATATTTACTGAATTTGTAATGCATTGTAAGACTTATTTAGACATATTATATCAGAGGGAGCTTTTAAACCTTGCCACTAGTCATATATCTTATATTCGTGAATATTGGGTTTATATACTGTAATAATTAACCAAGAACGTAGAATGTTCATTATACATAGATCTAGACCTGCGCAGCTAAAAAGGGATTATACCATGGATAGCCTCTTATAAAACAGGCCATTTTACAGTTATACCAACACTGAATATAAATGACATAATACTGGGGAATTTTCGGGTTATGTAGAAACTGGCTTACTGTCTTTGTACATGAAAGTATGCTACGAAATTAATGATCAGGTATAAGTGCTGGTTCCACCAACATGATGGATTTGCCAGGTTATATCTTGGTATATCTTAATATGCATACCTTCTTTGCCATGACACATTGCACACAATGATATATATGTACTTTTTCGTGTGTACATTTTGGTGCTCCAACACTGCGACGATGTATCGTAGCAAATATGTACATGATCATTCAGGATTTAGCAACACAACCAAATTGTGACAAAGCTCACTACATCTTGTGTGTTGGTGGAACCAACACTATATCCCCCTGATGAAAGAAGAGGGATATATCTGATCATCAATTTTACCAAGTACTTGACATACACAGACAGCCGGTTATAGTATTATTATATACCTATAAATGGAGTCATTATACCTAGTCACATGATCACAAACCCTGTACGTCTCAATGTGACATACGGGTATATATACGCCATGGGCGGGCGGTATACGTAGGAGATACGGCCACAGGTATATAATAATATGACAGGAGCTGTACATAGAATAAGTATCTTGGTGATAGGAAAGCACTCGTGTAGGTCCAGTTCACATTGCTATAGCCTCATTGTCCCATGGAGAATGATT
Source organism: Alentia gelatinosa (assembly GCA_950022655.1). Classification (NCBI taxonomy): domain Eukaryota; kingdom Metazoa; phylum Annelida; class Polychaeta; order Phyllodocida; family Polynoidae; genus Alentia; species Alentia gelatinosa. The sequence continues at coordinate 10,794,508 of OX465586.1, forward strand.
GTATTGGCATATTTGTAATGAGACAAATCTCCACATCAAACAGATATGTCTTATTTTAAAGTGATTTTATGTAAGAGTTGTTGGTAGATTTGATAAGCCAGAAATAATTATAACGAGCTAGATTCTGTCTTGAGGATTTTTTATTTGAATTATTTCTGTCACTACATTGGTCTTATATTCATAATAGGGCATCGTTCTGTCCTTATACGAAGTTTATCAGTTATTTGGTTTGATATTACTTCTCAGTGACTGTAACAAATGGGACATCTCATAAGGACTCAACTATGACCACTTGAGACTACATGGAACATTTCAATTCAATTTACATATAATTGACCTTTTCCCGCTAGGCTTGAGGTGGGCGTTGGTTCATACATACGCGGCCGAGTTGGTCAGATGATTATACAGCAGCATATTCTTTATCATTGGGTGTATGAGTATAACATGTCTATAATACCCATATAGATTGTCTCAAGAGAATATACGGCGTTAACTAAACAATGCACCGCTTGGCGCGCTGAACGGTGACTCATGTATTACGGAATAGAGGTAAACTACGTTCCGGTGAGCAAAAGTTCAAAGTCACGAGGTAATGCTCGGAAAAATTACTACCCAAGGGTTTGGTCGCGGACAGTAATTTTTCCGAGCCTTATCGAGTAACTTTGACTTTTGCTAAGCGGTACTTGGTTTCCCTATTCCTATATACCTTCAAATATTGATAAAAATTATTATTTCTTTACCTGCAATAGCCCCAGAAAAATGGTCACCCTTATCGAGTATCTGCAATAGCTATGTTTTCGTCTCAATGCTCTTTATGTCACGTGGTCAGCCTAGGACGAAAACGTCAGCCTGGGACGAAAACGTCAGCCTCGCTACATAATTACTGCACCCCCAGCAGCGGTATGTAACTATAGAGGTTTCGGAAATGGGTATATAGGAATTACCATTACATATCTGTACCAGAGACTATACTTTATATGATTTTTTTTTTTTTTTTTTTTCAAAAGATTTTTTATTGGTTCATAGTTTTTGTTTACAGTAGTCAATTATTTCACAACAGATATGAATAGACCAATAAACGGCAACATCAGCCGGGGGCTGGTTTTCGTGTTATAGTACTACATAGAAAGAAAACAAAGAGAAATGGATTGATGAGGACATCTTTACAGTTCACAAAGTGTGTGGCCACATATATCTCTATTGAATGGGTACTTAAGAGAGTACGTCAAGCTCGTAGGTCAACATGCTTGTACAAGATAAGACTGAAATAACATTCCACCGGTTTGGAAGAGATTAAATCAGAAGTCTTTTAAGGGCATGTCCTACAACACACGGGTGCCACCTGGTGATTTTCAAATACTGACAATTATCAATTCAAACTGGTTCCTTTAACTCATTCTAATACCCTGCATATATTATCGAGTAAGACTTAAATCAACTAGTATAGAGCTTAAACCAATACATAAATTAGGCCAATGTACATTTGATTGATTAATATACGAAAGGTTCTGGAAAATATAGTTCTCTTCAAAAATTAGGACGTGACATGATTATTAAAACTGTAATGTAAAGTACTATACATTTACTATATTATTTGAAAGTTTGGAGAACATGAAATGGGTTTTACTATATGGAAAACCACTCTTTCGAATTTCTATATATTCTATTATAATTCTATCATGATATATATCTCTAACTCAAAAACTAGCATGGAAACGCCTTAAAGGCAACGTTAATGGTACAGAGATGAAGCAACAGTTATAAGCGTTCACTTCCTCAGTTGTCAAAGTGCACAAATATTGTCACGTTATCATAAAAGTGTCTTACCAGAAAACACCCGGCTTTGAAATCTTAAACTTGATAATATCTGATTTTTCATAGTGTATCAGACTGGTGCCTCGCCGTATGCGTATCTATTTACTTATCTATTATTACACTACATGTCTAAACGTCTCCCAGTACTTATGTCTGCAATAGGAGAATACATATAGATTTTTCAACGGGAAGTGATGTATAAGCATGACAACAACTGTTTAACTCAGAAAGCGTAATCTCATCATTTTACACTGATATCCATTATTCTCACCTCATCCATTCTTTGTTCATGTGTAGTATATACCAGTATCGGTAGTTACAGAAAATACCAGATATTTCAGATTTTGTCTAACATTATTGTCACAATCTAAAAATATTCTATTATTGAAATGTGCCCAATAAACAGATAAAAAAAATCTCCGTAGCATTATCATGAGTTATCAAAGTATTCAGGCACGAGATCTTTCAGGATTTTTTTTATATCCCTGAGGTCATTTTTCAGATAAATATGAATCGAAATCGAAGATTTTTGAGGTGACTGTTGGAGAAAGGGTGAAAACCTGAAAGATGGTATAAGTGCACAATTCTGGCCATCTTAACTCTTACCTGAGGCCAGGAACCCACCTAAAATAGCACAAAATCTAGGAGTTTCCGGGGGCATTGCCCTTAGGCCCCGTCGGTTGGGGGTCTAAGCGACCCCCCAACCCCCTGTAGATATTTTCAATTTCCCAGTCCCTTGCCTGAGTAGTAATATTTGACAGAACGTATGGTAAGTGCAGTGACCTTTCTCTAGCCGCCCCTTAGACGTATTTAACTTACTTATTAATCCCCTAGAGGTTATTATCATCTGGCACTCGCCCAAAGGTCTCTCCACGCAATCAGTAAACATTGTTTTTGCTTGGCTGCAAATAAGAACATAATATAAAACATCTCTTGATCTCATAAAACAAGGTCCACTTGTATTTGGCATCAGTGATTGTATCATTGTTCTTCTAAAGGGCCATCCAGGAAGTACGTATGAAGGGTGGGGGTGGGGGTGGGGGGGTTTGGAAATTTTGCGTATGCTCCTTCTTTGTTCTAATTTGTAAGACGTGGCTATAACACCTCTGTAATAAACCGATGCTTTAAAAAAAAGTTTTTCCTTCTTTGTTCTACCGCGTACAAGATTGAGAACTTGGAGGGGGGGTCAAATTTGTTCAGAAATTTTTCATGCATACTTTATGGATGTTCCCTAAACAAACTCTTGCAGACACATGTATTTGGAAAAAAACCCCAATAACTTGATTGATGAAATAGAGTAAAGAGAGTCCATAGAATTGGTAAACCGGAGTATGGATAAACTTGGTACTGTGTACAGTTACTCTCATGGGACAGAACATATCTGTATTTATACGGTTATCTATTTTCATCTGTACATATCTTCATGTAATCTAGAACAATATGCACAGAACCGGGAATAAAGAACACACTCTGTAGGTGGAGACACACATGTATAAACCAAATCACGAAAAAATATTAACAAATGAAATACAAGCATATCTATCAAGCAAGTAAAATCGAAACAAACAAAATACCGATACCGATAAAGTAAGAGCCGAGTAGTGTCAAAACAAACGGAGGTCTCTTGCTTTCATTTCGCCGGCTCGTAGCATACCTTGTGGCACTGGGCCTGACCCCAGACGTGGGGCCGCCACCTCTGACCTTTGTGGGCTGTGAGTAGAGGTGGGTTGGGCCTCAGGTGTGGTAATATCAGGGACAGCAGGAGTAGGCCGCCAGGAGAGCCGCTACCACTCTGTCTTACTCGGCCTGTTTACATGGAGACTCCTAGTTCTGTACTACACACAGCGGGTATCGTTCTGTACCCCGCACCCGTACCCAATGTCTTACTCTTTACATGGGGAGTTGTAGGTTTGTGATACATACAGTGGTATTGTTCGGTATCCCTGAAGTTGTACCTAATGTCATACTTGCTGTTCGCATGGGTCTGTGCTACACATGTTATAATGCTACAAAACGAGATAGGGAATTGTTGTCTTTTTTGTGGAACGAGACCCCAGGCCGAGTTTCATAAAAAAGCATCAAGTTTCGTAGCATGTACAAACATGGTGGGTCGTTATATATTTATTATATACCCCAAATTAATCAAATCTTACCATATATTGGGATAGAAGACATGTCAACGTGAAAGCACACACACTGCTGATGTTTCAACGTGTTCAGTATAACAGTGTACTGCACAGGGTTCAGTATACAATTTATACTGCATAGAAAGCAGCAATACTGCATGGATATATGATAAAGAATAATAGTGAATACTGAAGAATAGTGCATAACTAAAGCAAACTGATATAGGCATGCCACCTATGTGGAATAAGTGGATAATGAAAACATTATAAACTGGTTCCAGATAAAAGTGGCCATATGCTCCGCGGAGTTAACTATGTAATATCCTTCCGTGTGCTTTGATATTACTACGCGTCAACTCCTCGGAGCATACAGCCGCTTGTATCTGAAACCAGTCAATATTGTGTATGAATCCCTGCATCTTTTCCTAAATCAGGTTATGTGGTGTAGACGAGGCGATGGAAAGTGGTGGGGTGGATCTATCTTCTAGACTTACGACTATATCTCTTTGGCAGCTTTCAATAGGAATAAACAGACCCTTCGCCCCATGGTGTGGCCAACTCTGGTCTTTTTTCCCATGGTTTATTGGTCATTTTCAGGCGGCATGTTAAACGTGAGAAATGCATGTAGTCACAACCCAACTGACATCCCTTCAGGTAAAATTTAAAAATCTGCAACACGAATAATCCCAGAAGAAGCATTTAGAACCACTCTCGGCACTGGTCTTGTCATCCTAAGGTTGTGGGCTCGAGTCCCACTGCAGTCACTTTTTTATCGTTTACCCCTATCAGTAGTAGACTTGCTGCTATATCAAAGGCCAGTCCTTTGCATACCATGTCTGTGTGGTGTAGTGTGCAGCCACCTTTCTCCTTTATCCCTAACAGGGGTAGACCTGCTGCTCTATCAAAGGCTAGTCCTTCTCATACCATGTCTGTTTGGTGCGGTGTGTAGCCACGCCTCTCCCACATGCCCAGCAGTGGTAGACGTACTGCTATATCAAAGACCAATCCTTCTCATACCATGTCTATGTGATGTGGGAAGTAAAAGAACTCTCATTTTGGTAAATGTGTAAGGGTGAGATTGCTACTTGAATTCATCTCATAGATTTGATTGCGACTTAAAGGAACCATGATCAAGTCTGGAAAGAGCATGTGATGATTGACTAGACATTAAATCATATCATTAAAGACCAGCAAAACCACAGCCTGATGTTGCCTCTTACTCCCACACCTTTCCCACTGAACACAGTACATATGCCTAGTTCTGTGGAAGCAGACCACATCCAGTCGCCGCCCACAATCTCCGCCTTCAAAGACTCTGCGGGGAGAGTAGTGTATAGAGCGGGAGGTGTGTGTATGTGTGTGTGTGTGTGGGGGGGGGGGGGGAGGTGTACGTGTGTGTGGCTGTCAGTGTAAGCGGGCGTGTGGGAGGGGTGGGGTAGGCCAGAGATCAATACTACCCTCCTGGAGGTGAGGGTGTAAATAGAACAGGGACGATACGCCTCCCCGCATCTCTCAGCGGCACCCTGGAGGAACAGGGGAGGATGGGGTAGGGAGGGGGTGCTACACTCACACCCCATTCTCAGCTTACAAACCCCTCTTTTATTACCCGCCAATTGATTGACATGAGCATCACACCAATGACTACAACCCCGGGAGTGGCTGCTCAATAAACACACAAGCGAAAAGTAGTTCCGTCTTCTGAGCCGTTGCCAGTTTAGTATCATGATTACTGTTTCTCTTATGTCTAAATGCTGTATCAAAGGCCAGTCCTTCTCATACCATGTCTATGTGGTGTGGTGTGTAGCTATTATTCTCCTTCATCTGACGTACTGCTATATCAAAGGCCAGTCCTTCTCACACCATATCTATGTGGTGTATTATACAGCCACCCTTCTCCTTCATCCCCAGCAGTGGTAGACACTGCTATATCAAAGACCAGTCCTTCTCATACCATGTTGGGGTGGTGTGGTGTGCAGCTACCTTTCTCCTTCATCCCCAGCAGTAGTAGAGTTACTACTATATCAAAGGCCAGTCCTTCTCATACCATGTCTATGTGGTGTGGTGTGTAGCTATCTTTCTCCTTCATCCCCAGCAGTGGCATACTTGCTGTTATATCATAGGTCAGTCCTTCTCATACCATGTCTTTGTGGTTTACAGCCATCTTTCTCTTTAATCCCCAGCAGTGGTAGACTTACTGCTATATCAAAGGCCAGTCCATCTCATACAATATCTATGTGGTATGAGAAGTAAAAGAACTACGGCCTCGGTAAATGTGAAGGATTAAGATTAACTGAATTCATCTCATAGATTTGATCACCATGCAGCGAAAAAAAGCTGAACCTTGAGAAAGTCTGGAAAAGACCTGCAGTGGTTCACCGGACGTTAAATCCATCAAACAAACAATCTCTACCCCTGTGCTCCACACATACCTCAGGGCGTTTACTGCACTCGTAATTCAAAATAGAAAAAGCCTCGAAAACCTCCAGGACCCAAAGAGGAAAAAATATGCACTAGTGATTCAGAATAGTGCAAGCCCTCCACAGCAATAGCATAAAAGAACCTATCATTAAACGTAAATATACTCGTATGATAGCAGATTTGTAAAATAACTAAGAATTTGTTTCATGACATGTAAAAACCTTAAATATCTAACATATTACATATCAAATATGAACAAGTTTCCTTGCATGTAAACATGGTAAATATTCAACATATCAAACCTGAAAATGATTATTCTAGCATATAGTTCGTGTTCCTCCTGACGCTCTGAATTTCAGGATGATACTCGCCAACAAAGAGCAAGACCAACAGGAACAACCTCAGACCCCCTCCCTTCAAAAAGATAGAAAAATTCAATAATGTCCTCAGTATGGCATGTAGAAACCAGATCAGTTTAATCGAGTCCCTCCTCCGAGTAAATTCTCATCGACTTTTTTCCCCTTGCTTCCTTTTGACCGAGTTTTGCAGAGAAATTCAATTTTCACCTGACAAGAGAGTGTCTTTGGGTAATATGATCTTACAGTGAATAGTTTACTCATCATCAGTCACTAGGAGCAGGGAGACTGCAGAGAGACTGTGAGTGAACCTCAGGACCTTTTACAGACCATGTGGAAACGATAGAGAGACTCTCGTAGAGAGACTAAACAGAGACTGAATGAAAGCTGATGCCTGAAGGAAGGCAACCTAGAGGCTGCAGAGGACCATGGAGAGACTGGAGAGTACAGAGAGACTGTACACAATACATAGGATTACTGGAGAACTCGACCCGAAACGAACTCGACCCGTAGTTGTCAGGAGAACTCAACCCGTTTTGGAGAAATCGATCGAAAAATTCGACCCGTTTCAGATACTTATGTATAGAACAGACTGGAGAGTACAGATAGAGTGTATACAGAGTACAGAGAAGCTGTCAGTCTTTGTGGGTTAGAGTCCCACTGCAGCCACTCTTCTCCTTCATTCCCAGCAGTGGTAGACTTACTGATGCGTTAAAGGTCAATCCTCCTCATACTATGTCTATGTGGTGCGCAAAGTAAAAGAACTCTCACCTTGGTAAATGTGTAGGGGTGAATTTCTACCTGAATTCATCACATAGATTCGGTCAAACCCAAGGCAAGTCTAATACAACATAAAGTTAAACTAAACAAACAAACAAAACAAAAGAGATATTGTAAAGTATAGAGAGGCTGTAGAGGACAGAAAGACTGTAAAGTACAGAGACTGGAGTACAAAGAGACTGGAAAATACAGAGAAATTGCTGATTGGCTGCACACACAGATACTGCTGATTAGCTGCACATAGAGACTGTTGATTGGCTGCTCACAGAGACTGCTGGTTGGCTGCATATAGAGACTGCTGATTGGCTGCACATAGAGACTGCTGGTTGGCTGCATATAGAGACTGCTGATTGGCTGCACATAGAGACTGCTGATTGGCTGCTCATAGAGACTGCTGATTGGCTGCACACAGAGACTGCTGATTGGCTGCACATAGAGACTGCTGATTGGCTGCACACAGAGACTACTGATTGGCTGCACACACACACAGACTGCTGATTGGCTGCACACACACACACACACACACACACACACACACACACACACACACACACAGACTGCTGATTGGCTGCACATAGAGGCTGCTGATTGGCTGCACACACACACAAACTGCTGATTGGCTGCACACAGAGACGACTGATTGGCTGCACACAGAGACTGCTGATTGGCTGCACACAGAGAGACTGCTGATTGGCTGCACACGCACATAGACTGATGATTTGGTTAAACTAAACAAACAAACAAAACAAAAGAGATATTGTAAAGTATAGAGAGGCTGTAGAGGACAGAAAGACTGTAAAGTACAGAGACTGGAGTACAAAGAGACTGGAAAATACAGAGAAATTGCTGATTGGCTGCACACACAGATACTGCTGATTAGCTGCACACAGAGACTGTTGATTGGCTGCTCACAGAGACTGCTGGTTGGCTGCATATAGAGACTGCTGATTGGCTGCACATAGAGACTGCTGGTTGGCTGCATATAGAGACTGCTGATTGGCTGCACATAGAGACTGCTGATTGGCTGCTCATAGAGACTGCTGATTGGCTGCACACAGAGACTGCTGATTGGCTGCACATAGAGACTGCTGATTGGCTGCACACAGAGACTACTGATTGGCTGCACACACACACAGACTGCTGATTGGCTGCACACACACACACACACACACACACACACACACACACAGACTGCTGATTGGCTGCACATAGAGGCTGCTGATTGGCTGCACACACACACAAACTGCTGATTGGCTGCACACAGAGACGACTGATTGGATGCACACAGAGACTGCTGATTGGCTGCACACAGAGAGACTGCTGATTGGCTGCACACACACATAGACTGATGATTTGGTTAAACTAAACAAACAAACAAAACAAAAGAGATATTGTAAAGTATAGAGAGGCTGTAGAGGACAGAAAGACTGTAAAGTACAGAGACTGGAGTACAAAGAGACTGGAAAATACAGAGAAATTGCTGATTGGCTGCACACACAGATACTGCTGATTAGCTGCACACAGAGACTGTTGATTGGCTGCTCACAGAGACTGCTGGTTGGCTGCATATAGAGACTGCTGATTGGCTGCAAATAGAGACTGCTGGTTGGCTGCATATAGAGACTGCTGATTGGCTGCACATAGAGACTGCTGATTGGCTGCTCATAGAGACTGCTGATTGGCTGCACACAGAGACTGCTGATTGGCTGCACATAGAGACTGCTGATTGGCTGCACACAGAGACTACTGATTGGCTGCACACACACACAGACTGCTGATTGGCTGCACACACACACACACACACACACACACACACACAGACAGCTGAATGGCTGCACACAGAGACTACTGATTGGCTGCACACAGAGACTGCTGAATGGCTGCACACAGAGACTACTGATTGGCTGCACACACACAGACAGCTGATTGACTGCACAGAGACTACTGATTGGCTGCACACACACAGACAGCTGAATGGCTGCACACAGAGACTACTGATTGACTGCACACACAGAGACTACTGAATGGCTGCACACAGAGACTGCTGATTGGCTGCACACACAGAGACTGCTGATTGGCTGCACACACACATAGACTGATGATTGGCTGCACACACACACACACAGACAGCTGAATGGCTGCACACAGAGACTGCTGATTGGCTGCACACAGAGGCTGGCCCGTGCCTGCTGAGTGGCTGGAGCACACACTACGGCGGTTACGTAACCTGTTCGATCTGATCGCCACACCCTTGGAGTATTCATGTTGTGCCTAATGAGGCATGCTTCTCGCTCTTACAACTCATTAACGCCACTCGCCTTTTATTATGTGTGGAGTGGACCTGTGAGTACAGGGTCAGAGTGGCCTCCCTCGGTCAAGTACCTCCTGCACGTGCCAACGTCAAGCCAGCAGCAAATCCTATCTTCATCAGTTACCAGGAGCGAGTGTGGAATTCCAATAATTAACCCTTATCATACAGTGATGGCAGTTTCCCACCTTTCTATGTGAATCCTACTTTTCTCTTCTAGTTTATGAAATCCCTTTTTCTCGCTAAAATAAAATATGATCGAGCCTCATCCACGCCAATGAAACTATGCTTTGAACATCCCCACACACCCCCAATCCTATGCCGGCTGATGCCAATGTGTTTTCAATGTTTTCTCGGGTCACTCTGAAGCAGCAAATTCCACATAAAAAATATTACCACTTTTTCTCTGACCCCAACTGGCATCCTTGGCTATAGATATCTATGGAATGAGTATGACAGATAAGCAGGAAGCACAGTGGCACAGCTGAGCCTCGAGTCCAGATACCAATGCCAGCGAGTTACCCAATGAGCTACCCCACATACCGAGTTGGGGAAGTTTATGTGAAGCCAGTATCAAGAGGGAAAGTGATGAGAACTTAAGAGAAAAACATTTGTGAGATACTAGACGTGAGTTGGTAAGTAACTGCACAGTGGTATGAGCAACTCCTTAAAAAAGATGAAAATAAAGACTAGACACAGGAGATGATTATAATCATGTACCATTGATCTGCAGACGACACCAGCGTTCTGTAAGTAGTTCCGGCAGGACATTCATACGCTCGTGTGTGATGAGGCCATTGTGAGCAGCTCAAAGATCACTACGCACAGTACTCTAGACACTGCTCCCTGTATTGTAGACTCCACCACAGTGTACTGCGCTGGAGACTGACCTAGCTCCTCTATGCACCCAGCGGAGTCTTTGATATGAACGACAGTCAAGTCGCAGCAGAGACATGTCCAGAATACGGGTGGTGCAGTGTTTGATGGGGTCGTCGAGGGGAAGCAGGAAGGCGCCATAGCTGTGTGTAGAGGAACTGGATGTGAGAGTGAGGTAGGAGGGAGGGTGCGGGCAATGGTAGACGTATTGCTATATCAAAGGCCAGTCCTTCTCATTATAGTCATACCATGTCTATGTGGTTTGGTGTACAGCCGCCTTTCTTGGTCAGCCCCAGCAGTGGTAGATTTACTACTATATCAAAGGCCAATCCTTCTCATACCATGTCTATATGGTGTGGTGTACAGCCACCTTTCTCCTTCACCTCCAGCAGAGGTAGATTTACTGGTGTATCACAGACCAGTCCTTCTCATATGTCTTTGTGGTATGGTGTGCAGTGTGCAGCCACCTTTCTCTTGACGGGGCAGTATGCGAATTGGTGAGACAGTATGTGAGGTCATGGGGCAGTATACAGGGCAGTAATTCAGGTGACAGAGCAGTAAGTGAGGCAACGGGGCAGTATCTTAGGTGAAGGGGCAGTATGAGAGATGATTGGGCAGTAAGTAAGGTAACAGGCAGTAAGTGGGGCAGTAATTATATAGAACGTCCTGACCATGCTGTACAAGTCACAGAACGAGATGGTAATTTAAGGTTTGTACGGACCGAGGCGTTTATGCTGAGTTCCGTACAAACCGTAGATTATCATCGAGTTCTGTGACTTGTACAAGCATGTTTGGACGTTATATATTTACTATATACCTGAAATTAAACAAAAAAATCATTAATTTCATTTGGCTTAACAACCAATATTTTAATAAACATGTGTGGGAAGGTAGTCCATATTTTCCTGTACGGACCAGTGGTTGTACAATATGTTTATATTATATATGCCGAAGCGGTGCATATTTACAGTATATACGGCATGGGTATATAGTAAATTAGGTGATGGGGCAGTATACAGGGCAGTACGAGAAGTGATGGGGCAGTATGCGGGGTGACGAGGCATCCCGCAGATCAGCTGACCAGAGAGCGACATTGACCAGGCAGCACATCCTTGGACTCCATGGTGACTCCCCCTCTCTACATCACGACTTTTCAGTTTTACCTCACTCGACCAAAATCAATAGGCAGAGGACGTCCACGTTGGCAGGCGGGGGCGGGCAACTGGCCGGGAGAAGGGGGGGGGGGGGGGCAACAGGCGGGTGGTAGAGGCTATTGGAGGTTGGAAGTGGGTGGTAGTAGCAATTGACGAATGGAGGTGGGTGGCAGCGATCTTTGGCAGGTGGAGATGAGTTGTGATAGCTACTGATGGGTGTGGGCGGCCGGTGGTAGCAGCTTTTGGTGGCAGGGGTGGGTAGTAGCGGCTAGCGGGAGGCGGGTGGTAGCGGGTTGGCGGCGGGCGGCAGAGGGCGGGCGGCGGGTGACAGCGGGCGGGTGGCAGCGGGCGGGGGGCGGGTGGTAGCGGGCGGCGGGTGGCAGCGGGCGGGCGGGCGGCGGGTGGCAGCGGGCAGGCGGCGGGTGGCAGCGGACAGGTGGCGGGTGGCGGGCAGCGGGCAGGCGGCGGGTGGTAGCGGCTGTTGGCGGGCCCAGGCTTGTTACGGCGGGCGGGTGTGGGCGGGCGGGCGGGGGCGGGTGACGTCGAGGTAGCATCACGTTTGTGTCTAGATATCCACTTCGGAGTGCACACCACTCGAGCCCCCAGACCACGACACCTGCCCAAATATAGCTCAACTTCAAGGCGAACCGGCGGGCCGCATGTGGCAGGGCTGGCACGGTGGGCAGAGTCCCCGCACTGCGCGACGAGCTGTCCTTTCATCTCAGAGATGAAATCATTCAGTGATAGGACGGGAAAGCATCGAGTACAAGTCGCGCTATGCTCAAGTCCCGCACCAGCCCCAGGTCCCATGTCGGTGTGTTATCATCGCAGATAACCGTACAGATATCGGTCTATCAGAAATTTCAGTTGGGGTCAGAAAAAAGAGTGGACGTTCAAATCAGTGAGATTTAATAAATACAGTATAACCCCGCGTTAACGCACACTTTTGCCCTGAACGGAGGGTCTAATAGATCTTTATTTTAACCCCGTGTAAGCGGCCTCTTTGGCCCGGACAGGACGTGTTCGCTTATGCGGTGTTCAACTGCACTCGTTAACCCTTCAAGGACAGGCGGCTGTAGCTGAGCTGGGCACTTAGTGACGGGTGCTAGTGTCAGTCTATAGTTCTGGGGATCAGGGACATTATCTGAACTCAGAATTCGAAGGGTCAACACGTGATATGATACGTCATCCTTAATGATTTTATTTATTCTGTCTAAAAATCAAACATATGATGTTATCTCATATTCTATGCAAATCTCAAATTATTTCCTTGTGAAACACAATTAAATAGCTATTGGGAAAATGATGCCTCAAGGCATCATCCGCCCTTGGCCGAGTGATGCATCACTTATTTTTCTGACCCCAGCTGATATCCTTTTAACAGATATTTAAAAAAAAGAGTAAGATTTTCATTTATGATTATGATAATTCTAACTGGACTTTTTTTCTGAACGTGAATCAGACTTTCTAACTGATCTTTATACACCCAGAGCTCAGAACATGTTTTACTAATAGTCCCAATGCTGTCCAGTCAACATTCCTCATGGTTTTACTTCCAACTTTTTTTCTATCCAAGAACTGTATCCCTCTGTGGGTTGGCAGAGATGTTTTACTCGTTGGTCTTGAGTCTGAAGGTCAAACACTCCATGGTATCTGATGATATGTAATGTTCCACATCCTTATATAACAGAATGATAAACATATGTTGTGTCTCCCTCTCGGGGCCTCATAGTCTCAGGTAGTGATAAAATAGTCCATTGCACTTTTAAATATCCATATTCATATAAAAAGAGAATACAGCTACTAGTATACAATACGTCATTAATAATAGAATGATGAAATAGTCTACTGCAGGTATGATTATCTATATCTATATATGAAGAGAATGCAGCTACCAGCATACAATAATATCATTAATTGAATGATAAAATAGTGCACTGCACATATGAATATCTATATTTATATATAAACAGAATACAGCTGGAAGTATACAATACATCATTGATAAAATGATAAAATAGTGCACTGCACATATGAATATCTATATTTATATATAAAGAGAATACAGCTGGAAGTATACAATACATCATTGATAGAATGATAAAATAGTCCACTGCACATATGAATATCTATATTCATATATAAAGAGAATACAACTGAACGTATACATCATTAATAGAAACTACATCCTATAGTTTATCTACTGGACTCCGCGCAAGAGAAGCGTTTTTAATAACACGTGGAGAACCTGGTTAGTTGAGAATGGAGTCATTATCCACAATACCAGTTGTTAGTGTTATAATACTGTACTGGTAATTATCCCAAGCGCTTGCTTATTTATACAACTACTACTGCCGACAACATACCTGGTTATTACCATGTCATCAACTGCATATGATGACCCAATATTCCAGGGGATAATGGATGTTTGTGACAAGAATCTATGATCTAGCTACTTTAGACATGAATTAGGAATTGCAAAGCGTTTAATGCACTCAAGTTGTTAATACATTTTGTATATGAGTCATTTCTGCGCTAGCTTTGTCACGTGAACTTATACCACATGTAGCATGTCTCTGATGTCGGAAATAGACAATAATCGATGGTTTTGTGGACACCCGGCCGTAAACCACGAGTGATTGACGCAACATAATACATGAGCATCAGAGAGTGTATCTCCAAGTCGAACCTTGAGTGGTTTACAGAACCGCCTGTCCACAAAAAACATCGTGTGTTGTATTCATTATTCATCTTCTTGGATGAATAAATCCCAGAAATTGACATATTATTATAGGGTAGATCATTTGGAACTATTTTTTAAAACTCTCCAACCATAGGCATAGCATTGTATACAAACAAATAAACAAGATATGTGATTCAAGAGAGTATTTTTCGTACACAATTGTTTGTAGACATAAAGAGGAAAAAAACCCAAACGAACCCAAAAGTATCTTACAGATTCAAGATAAGGCCACTCAAAAAAAATAATTAAAAAATTTAGGACGAGGATAGAACACGTCTTTATAAAGACGATGCTACCTTGACGATTTATAAAAAAATATATATATTAAAAAAGAGAAATGTTAAAAGTTATTGTTGGAAAGCCTAGGGTCACTCATATAATGATCCTAGAAAAAATTTCTCCTGCACTGAACTACGAAAAAACAAATTAAAAGAGAAGGAATATGCATATAATGATGTAGACATAACTTTTGCTGTGCCCTTGTTTGTTAGTGCCCAAGGGCGTGAGTGCAGTCTATGAGGCCTTGATCAGACAGTTACCTGTGAAAGTTTTATACACGGGGTCAGGTAAAGGGCGACACAGCTCACTGAACACCTCCGCAACCTTCGTGATTAAACTGTAACCCTTTGTGCACCTGGGGTAAAACTGGTACGGATGTTAACTTTTATTAACCCCTGGCACCCCGCGGATGAGGCTTGTTGTGAGTAGGAATCTGAGTCTGATCACACTGAAGGGTGATATGAGAACTGGGGCGCGACTCACAAAGTCAGCGTTGAGAATTGTCCACGGTTACACTCAGATAAGGGATGCATGGCTCGATATGCAAAGACAGAGTTGAGAACTGTCTTTGGTCACACTCACTTCAGAGATGCGGGGCTTGACATGCAAAGTCAGAGTTGAGAATTGTCTCCGGCCACACTCAGATCAGAGATACAACACAAAGTCACAGTGGAGAACTAAGGCGCAACTCACAATTTCAGCATTGAGAATTATTCCCTGTTGCACTCCGATCAGAGATGAGGGGCTCAACATGCAAAGTCAGCATTAAGAATAGTGTCCGGTGGCACTCACAGAGACACAACTAAAGTCATAGTGCAGAACTGGGGTCCAACTCACAAAGTAAGCTTTGAGAATTGTTGCAGTCACACTCAGAGATTCAGAGATGCAGGCTCAACATGCAAAGTCAGCATTGAGAATTTTCTCCAGTCTCACTCCGATCAGAGATGTGGGCCTTGACATGTAAAGTCAGCATTGAGAATTTGCTCTGGTCAGACTCAGATCAGAGACGCAACAGAAAGTCACCATGGAGAACTCGGGCGCGACTTACAAAGTCAGCCTTGAGATTTATCTCCGGTCTCACTCTGATCAGAGAAGCGGTACTCAACAGGCAAAGTCAGCCTTGAGAATTGTGTCTGGTTGCACTCCGATCTGAGACGCGGGACTCAACAGGCAAAGTCAGCCTTGAGAATTGTGTCTGGTTGCACTCCGATCTGAGACGCGGGACTCAACAGGCAAAGTCAGCCTTGAGAATTGTGTCTGGTTGCACTCCGATCTGAGACGCGGGACTCAACAGGCAAAGTCAGCCTTGAGAATTGTGTCTGGTTGCACTCCGATCTCAGACGCGGGACTCAACAGGCAAAGTCAGCCTTGAGAATTGTGTCTCCGATCAGAGACACAATGCAAAGTCACAGTGGAGAACTGGGGCTCGACTCACAAAGTCTGCGTTGAGAATTGTCCACACTCATACTCAGATCTGAGACCCGTGGTTTGACTCACAAAGCCACCCTGAGAATTGTACTTTTCTGAAGAATCTCTGAGGCTGGAATTCGGGAACATGGACCTGTTGTTTCTGACACATGGATTAAAAAAATCATAATCTCCCAGTTTTCTGGCGGCTGAGAGTAAAACATCTGTGTCTGAACAGACAACAGTCTGACACCTCCACCCTGGCTGGGGGCAGGGACTGGGAGGTCGTGCTGGGGGGTAGTGCTCGTAGACTGATGTATAGGAGGGTGTTAGTGATGTTTAGACAGCAAGGTAGAGGGAGGCGAGTGGTTGGATAAGAAAAAGGGGTTAGTAATTGTAGACGTTGGTGGGATTTGGGTGGTTTAGGTGGCAGTACTTCCAGTACATGCTTTAGGCCGATCAGCATAGTGTAGGCAGCAATCAGTATTAATTGTACAAGCATTAGGCTGATCTGTGTAGTTTAGGCAGAAGTCAGTACTCTATATCAAGGGCCATCCTTCTCATACCATGTCTATGTGGTGTGGGAAGTTAAAGAACTCTCACCTCGGTAAATGTGTAGGGGTGAGATTTCTACCTGAATTCATCAAATAGATTCGATCACCACCCTGTGGTGTAAAAAAACCTTGAGAAAGTCTAGAAAGGACCTATAATGGTTGACTGGACGTAAAATCAAACCAAACAAACAAACAAGCAGTCAGTACTCGCTATATACATGATGAAGGCCTGTCTGTGCGATTCAGACAGCAGTCACTACATGCTTTAGGCCTGTCTGTGATTCAGACAGCAGTCAGTGCCTGCTTTAGGCCTGTCTGTGATTCAGACGGCAGTCACTACATGCTTTAGGCCTCTCTGTGATTCAGACGGCAGTCACTACATGCTTTAGGCCTGTCTGTGATTCAGACAGCAGTCAGTACATGCTTTAGGCCTCTCTGTGATTCAGACAGCAGTCACTACATGCTTTAGGCCTGTCTGTGATTCAGACGGCAGTCACTACATGCTTTAGGCCTGTCTGTGATTCAGACAGCAGTCAGTACCTACTTTAGGCCTGTCTGTGATTCAGACAGCAGTCAGTGCCTGCTTTAGGCCTGTCTGTGATTCAGACAGCAGTCAGTGCCTGCTTTAGGCCTGTCTGTGATTCAGACAGCAGTCAGTGCCTGCTTTAGGCCTGTCTGTGATTCAGACAGCAGTCAGTGCCTTCTTTAGGCCTGTCTGTGTGGTTCAGCCAGCAGTCAGTACCTACTTTAGGCCTGTCTGTGGTTCAGACAGCAGTCAGTGCCTACTTTAGGCCTGTCTGTGATTCAGCCAGCAGTCAGTGCCTACTTTAGGCCTGTCTGTGTGGTTCAGCCAGCAGTCAGTGCCTACTTTAGGCCTGTCTGTGGTTCAGACAGCAGTCAGTGCCTACTTTAGGCCTGTCTGTGATTCAGACAGCAGTCAGTGCCTACTTTAGGCCTGTCTGTGATTCAGACAGCAGTCAGTGCCTACTTTAGGCCTGTCTGTGGTTCAGACAGCAGTCAGTGCCTACTTTAGGCCTGTCTGTGATTCAGACAGCAGTCAGTGCCTACTTTAGGCCTGTCTGTGTGATTCTGACAGCAGTCAGTACCTACTTTAGGCCTGTCTGTGTGATTCTGACAGCAGTCAGTACCTACTTTAGGCCTGTCTGTGTGATTCTGACAGCAGTCAGTGCCTGCTTTAGGCCTGTCTGTGATTCAGTACCTGCTTTAGCCCTGTCTGTGATTCAGACAGCAGTCAGTACCTGCTCTATGCTTGTCTCTGAGATTCAGACAGCAGTCACTACATGCTTTAGGCCTCTCTGTGATTCAGTACCTGCTGTACATGGCGCTAACCTCAACTGTCAGACACAGCGCCCACGTGTAACGCAGCAGAGCGCTGCTCGTGAATCACGCCGCTCTGTCCACTCACAGGTTCCCGCCATCACTCACTGCGTGCCCGGGCGTCGGGGTGAACACAGCTTCCCGGCTCCCCGCCCGCCGCCCGCCCGCCACACAGTCACACACTACACACTGCCGCTACCCGCCGCTCTCTGCACCGTGTAGAGCTCTGCCCGTCCTGGCTGCACCACTCATTTCTCAGCCGTTTCTGGCTGTGTCGCTCAGGACTCAGCTGTTTCTGGTTCATGGCTTCATCACTCATGGCTCATGGCTGTATAGCTCATGGCTGCACCACTCATGGCTGTATGGCTCATGGGAGTATGGCTCATGAGTGTATGGCTCATGGTTGCATGGCTCATGGCTGCATGGCTCCTAGCTGCAGGGTTCATGGCTGCAGGGCTCATGAATGCATGGCTCATGAATGCATGGCTCATGGCTCGTGGCTGCCGGGCTCATGGTTGCATGGCTCCTAGCTGCAGGGCTCATGGCTACATCACTCATGAATGCATGGCTCATGAGTGCATGGCTCATGGCTCGTGGCTGCAGGGCTAATGGTTGCATGGCTCCTAGCTGCAGGGCTCATGGCTACATCACTCATGAATGCATGGCTCATGAGTGCATGGCTCATGGCTCGTGGCTGCCGGGCTCATGGTTGCATGGCTCCTAGCTGCAGGGCTCATGGCTACATCACTCATGAATGCATGGCTCATGAGTGCATGGCTCTTGGCTCGTGGATGCAGGGCTCATGATTGCATGGCTCCTAGCTACAGGGCTCCTAGCTGCAGGGCTCATGGCTACATCACTCATGGCTGCACCACTCATGGCCATGGCTGCAGGGCTCATGGCCCAACCACTCATGGCCCAACCAATGGGTGCACAGTGTGAGATACTGTTGGGCCTGCTGGGATAGAGAGTAAATCCCGGGTGCATGTAATACGCTTTGTCAGTTTGACTCCTCGTAAACCAGCAGTAACTTAATCAGCTCACACCCTTCTCCCTGCGTGCTGTAGAAAAAATCATCTTATCCCTGGGATTTCTCTCCCATAGACTTAACATTGGGAACCCGTACTCAATGCCCATGGAGTATTGTAAAGAAATACTCAGTGGACGATGATGAGACAAACATTAGCCAATTAGTCAGTGAAAGGGATGAGGTAAAATCTGAACTGCACTCGATCCATAGCCAGTGAAAATATGCCATTCATTTTGGTTTGCTGTGTAATCTCACTCAGCAACTCAAAACTCATGAGGTATTTTCAGCGGCGAAAGATCTGGATGCAGTTCCTTCTGTTTATGCTGTATCATCAGGTAGCAAAGGAATATTGAAAAGATTAAATATCAATGCACAGGGTGTTCCATAAGACTGACAAGAAAGACATTCTTGGATATCTTACGGACTCCAAGATATGAATACAAGTACATTGCCTGTACCCCACAGGCAATGTACCATACGCTAGGTCGGTTGTACGAGGAAAAATAGCATACATTACTATATACCCATGCCGTATATACTGTATATATACGCACCGTTTCGGCATATGACGTAAAAATACTGTACGGACCAGCGGTCCGTACACTAAAATATGGACCACCTTGCCATTCACATTTATTAAAATTTTGGTTGTTAAGAAAAATGAAATTGGTTTTTTTTTAAATTTCGGATATATAGTAAATATATAACGTCCAACCATGCTTGTACAAGTCACAGAACTCGATGATAATCTACCGTTTGTACGGAACTCGGCATAAATGCCTTGGTCCGTACAAACCGTAAATTACCATCTCGTTCTGTGAATTGTACAGCATGGTCAGGACGTTCTATATAATGACACAGTTTATTACAATGATAGATGTTAAATCAACCGACCTAAACCAAAACACTGCAAGCTACATGTTGGCATACAGGCGATGGTAGAGTGTGTGGGGAGATGCTAAGACGTAACAAGTCTATAGACACAGCACTCACACTTAGATAACACCACACACAAAGGCCCATGATAAGAGAGTTATATCGGGACACGTTTACACAAACCTGGTAAATATGCTGACACACCGAGATGTTTGGAGACAGCTGTAGTTAAATCAATCTTCTCAGAAATCCGTGGAAGAATGATGTTTATGGAGATATCTGAGATAGTCCTGCCCAAACAAGGAAGGATAAATTATTTGCATCTCGACAGATTTAGAGATAGATGATATATAGTGGCTGTCACAGCTCATAGAATACTATAAAGAAATGAAGTTACTGAACCCATAGCGAAAGACGTTCGAGGTTTTTAGTCCCGCAACTACGGACCGACTCCATGGGCAAAATACCATAATTACGGGACGAAAAACTAAGAAAGTCATCACTAGGTGCTCAGTTACTTCGTTCCCTTATCATCATATACCTGTTATTTCAAGGTATTTGTTCCATGACAAATCAAAGCGATGCTACCAAAACGACAAGGTATGTAACAGCGGGCCGTAGTGAATGACAGTAGCGAATGGAGTGTAAATCCTAGATCAGGAACGTTGATAAAATGGCGTATTCATATGATTAGTAGGTGTATAATAATAAGAAAACATAGTTACTGAGCTCGTAGGGACGGTTGTTCTCAGTCTTTTGACTCAAAAATTCCTCAAACAGCCATCCCTATGGGCTCAGTAACTGTGTTTCCACATAGTAATTCCACGTAGCTGACACCACAGGCTACATGGACAGGTCTTTATTTGATCTATAGGGTAAACTGTAAAGATTCTATGAGCATTTAGATGAGTGTGACAGACGGGACATCCCACAGACATAACCTTTTTATTTAGATTTTCACAATAGGCCCGAACATCATTTATGTCATGCCCAATTGTGCAGTATTTCATAGAAGTTTGTACAAAGGTATGTAATACTCGTACGATATTGGGGCACCGTTGACAGATTCGTCCACAGAGAGTACTGACTTATTTAGGCTGGCTTAGAGCTTGCATCTATTGAATTACGCAAAGGACAATATATTGGATGCGATATAAAGAAATGATAAACCTTGGGATATTGAAATATTTCTACAAGCCATTGAAGAAGGTTTCACACCTAAAGATCTAAACTGTCAACTTCTTTATTCCTGATAATATGTTCCAACCTGATCTGATTTTCTAAATTTGAAAATAAGAGAAAACCTTCTTCGAGATATTTTGTTGAGTTATCATCAGTACCATCATACCTTACCAGAATCCACTCTGTTGAATCCCGGCACATCTTTACACACGTCTAGACTGCTTGAAGATCTCGGCGGAGAGTGAACGGCTGGCAGCTTGCCGCTGTGTTGCTGAGTTCATGTACTTGGAGGCTGATTAATTCCTGCAGTTCGTTTATTTATAATCAAACCCGAGAGCAGGAGGGAGAGGCGTGAGGGGGGGGGGGGGGGGTAGTCTGTGCGGGAAGGTTTCTTCTCACTCTGCCTTTGGGAAACGTTATTGGACGTTTGAATATTTGGGAGATTTTATCACTCTGCCTTTGGGAAGCGTTATTGGACGTTTGAATATTTGGGAGATTTTATCACTCTGCCTTTGGGAAACGTTGTTGGACATTTGAATATTTGGGAGATTTTATCACTCTGCCTTTGGGAAGCGTTATTGGACGTTTGAATATTTGGGAGATTTTATCACTCTGCCTTTGGAAAACGTTGTTGGACGTTTGAATATTTGGGAGATTTCTCACTGCCTTTGGGAAACGTTGTTGGATGTTTGATTATTTGGGAGATTTTGTCCTCTACCTGGGGGGTAGAGTTGGACAATTATTATTGATGATTATTCAGAAGATTTCTCCCTCTGTATTTGGGAAACTTTATTAGAATTTTGACAATATGGGATATTTCTCATTCTCGCATTTGGATTAATTATTTAGGAGATTTCTAGCTCTGCCTGGGGGAGACATTGGTGGATGTTTGATTATTTAGATTTCTAGCTCAGAATTTTGGGAAACATTATTGGACTTTTGAATAATAAGGAGATATCTCACTTGCTCTGGGAAACGTTATTGTTCATTTAATTATTTGGGAAATTTGATGTTTGCAAAGTTATAGCATTCTCAACCTGTGTTCTTCTATAATGATATTTTTCTGCCCTGAACATGCCTGGAGGCATTGCCATGTAGGGCCTGAAGATGCCTGGAGGTATTGCCATGTAGGGCTTGAACATGCCTGGAGATATTGCCATGTAGGGCCTGAAGATGACTGGAGGTATTGCCATGTAGGGCCTGAAGATGCCTGGAGGCATTGCCATGTAGGGCCTGAAGTTGCCTGGAGGTATTGCCATGTAGGGCCTGAATATGCCTGGAGGCATTGCCATGTAGGGCCTGAAGTTGCCTGGAGGCATTGCCATCTAGGGCCTGAAAATGCCTCCAGGCAATCTTTGATATATTTTTAAATAAGAAATAAGAGCCAATTTTCCCACTCAATATGAAAAACAATATCTGATTTACCGTGGGTTAGAATATTAAACCAATGAAACCCTGGATTCCATGGTTATAATTGTAAAATGTGTGCCATCAGTGCATATTGATTCAGGACTTTAGGGGTTCGCTTCAACATTATACTCAGGACGAGTGTGTGATGCAACTGCCAGGGTGCAGGACTGAATGAGGTAAAATGGCAGTATTTGAACATCCATGAAAATGAGAAGGAGTTTTACCTGCATCATTCCTTTTTTATGACTTTTATTTTGACTGGTGGCTAGAGTAGGGAGGTTTGTGCCTCTCCCTCTATTTGTAAACACACACATTCGTTTATAACCAGGACATTATTTTCTATTTACAAACAGTGGGGGATGAATGAGAAATGGGGCTGTCAATTAGTGTCAGGCTCAGTAAGTGAAGGGGCAAACAGTATGGTCACCATGGTAACCGTTTAGTGGGAAACGTTTGTCTGCACTGGTTTCTGCACGTTGTACTGAGCTGGTTCTCGGGGTTCTCGTAATAACGCCCTCATACATCATGGGAACAATCTCACATACTAATAAGCGTGAAGAACCCACGGGATTTGAAATAGATGATATAGCCATACAGCAGGAGTAGTCAGTGTGCTGAGGGGTTCATACTAACAGCTGGCAGCCACACCAGCTTACACTCCCAGACATCTGGTGAAGTTGCTATACCTATGTATCTCCTGTAACACAAATAGAAAAAAGACAGGAAAAATATCAGCAAAAATAAGTGCACCTATACATCTCCTCCAACACATACATTAAGATACTGGGAAAGAACCCCACTGAAAAAACTGCACCCGAATGATTCCTCCCCAAAACACAAAATTAAAAGAATTAAAAAATAAGACAGAAACAGCACACCTATACATCTCCTCCACTACCCAGAATGAATGGGAAAAAATAAAAATTGATAGAGATGGCAGTTTTCCTATTTTCTAAGGAAATCCTTGTGTTTTTTTGTGTTTTTAAAAAATTTATTTTCATTTTTATTCTATACATTTTGTGGGTGTGTAAAACAAAGAGAGAAAAAATTGGGCCTTATTCACACCAATACACAGTGGTTCAAACCTCCCCCATCCCAACCCCGTTCTATGGCCAATAACGATTTTTTTCATGTTTTCAGTCATTGGTGAGGCAATAATATAGGAAAAAAATATTTCTTTTTTTTCATGACCCCAACTGACATCCCTGTCAATAGATAACTGTATCCAAACGTCTCCCCCCCAAAAAAAACACAACAAAAACAGCCATACATCTCCTCCATCACCCCAAACAAATAAAAAAAAAACCGCAACAAATCAGATAACTCCAGCCATGCACCTCCCCCAAGAACATAAATCTAAATAAACAAACCAACAAAATCCAAACAAACAAATAACTACACCCATATCTTCACACCCCAAAACAAAAATTAAAATTAAATTAAACAATAACTGCATTGTTCTTATTCTCCATCTCCCAATACAAATAATAATAATAACAAAAATACACATGAAGAATTTGAAAAAAAAATCAAACAATAGCACCTGCACATCTCTTCTACCTCCCAGTTACACTCATCACAAACTAAAAGAACTGGCTGTTATAAAATATTGATGTTAATGAAAAAACACACGGGGGTCCTACACTAGACTGGCAACCGGTTGTTTTTAAGTGGAGCTTACAAATTACTGCTACAGAATTCTACCACATCCATGTGGCGTGCATTCCCACGCGCTGCTAAAGACGTGTTGTGAAGAGGTGTTCAAGTGTGACTGACGTAAACCACAGGTCGATAAACTCACACTGCTTCCAAAATACCGATATTTACAGATGGCAGATTTCCAGCTGTCCTGTCTATCTCATGTTCAGTATATAAAATTCATTTTTTCTTTGTGTAAAACATAGATAATGTTAATTGAGCCTCATTCAGGCCAAGAAATACCCAATGTTGACTGGTTTCAGATACAAGCGGTTCATACACTATATTCATATGCGTGCTTTATCGCAACCCAGTGTATACATCATATCCGTATTCGCCGGGTATGACCATACAGAATTCTTATTGGTGTAATATTGATATTTTGTATTAGGTGGATGATAATGTATTTGGCCGGCGAATATATTTTCGACACAAAACAACATGGAATTTATTATACATTGTATACAAAATACCCATTGAGAATATATGGGGAGTCAGTAAACCACGACCCATTGTTTAAAAACAACAAGAGCCTTTAAAATCATAGAAAATCATATGTATAACACACTACCACAAAACGGCATACACCAAATCGCCAATGTAATTACCGAGGAATATAAATTTGGAATGGGTTTGATGCTGAAGTGCAGAACCTGGAAACATTAGCTATCATCAGACGAGCCATTAAGCAAGCTGACTAGTCTTCTTTTTCTTCTCTTTTTCGTATTTTTTTCGCTAGTCGTGTCACTTG
Source organism: Alentia gelatinosa (assembly GCA_950022655.1). Lineage (NCBI taxonomy): Eukaryota > Metazoa > Annelida > Polychaeta > Phyllodocida > Polynoidae > Alentia > Alentia gelatinosa. The sequence goes on from OX465586.1 coordinate 10,819,609, forward strand.
TTCAGCTTTGTTGTGCTAGAAGGCGCCCTTTTTACTTCATGTAAAATATCCTGTCAGATACCGTAACCATGGTATACAAATCTGTGGTATAAGGCTTCAAAGCCATTGCATACGGGAAAATAGTCCCTTTGTGCCATAGAGCAAAAAAGATAGTCACTGTTGATATACCCTTTAACATGGCAATTCCAGGCTTTATCCTATTGGAGAAGATGGATAATAGATACAACGAACGGTGTATTTTTAGACTGGCGGCTCTGTAAACCACTAGAGTTTGACGTTGTAATACACTCACTGACGCTCGTGTATGGCTGCGCATCAAACTCTCGTGGTTTTCGATCACCTATTCACATAACCCTCGATTATTGTCTATAGATTCCATTCAGCCACACTAACCTCGTCCCCCTTTACTATTAGGAAACGTCCTTACTGTGGACGAAACGATTCATGTTCGAGGTCAGTTGCCGATTTCATACTGCCTGACGCCATAGGCGGAAGGCAGGATAAAATCGACTACTGACCGAGAACGAGAAGCGTTTCATCCACAGTTAGGACGTTTGCTTATTATCATATACCTGAAATCGATGAAAAACACAATTCTAATTACTTATTAAGTCACACTCACAGCGGGCACGAACATTATTATTACTGCACCCCTAGCAGCGGGCAGTATTTCATAGACATTCGCACACAGGTATATAATAATATCTAATCTTCAGTATGCCGCTATATCCTGCCACTACCGCCCACCCTGACGCATAACCCCCTGCTGTAGGCGCCCGTTCGGAAAGGGTTAAACGTATA